>QVTF01000001.1:2750000-2970000 GCA_003573665.1 Oxygymnocypris stewartii
GGCCAGAGATATATAATTACCTGATCGACACTCCAAGTGTATATACCCGGGATAAGTTAAAAGCGTACAAGTCTCTTGATGCGTACAACTTTGTTCTGTGTGGTCATGTCCAAGACATACAGTTTCATGATTTCCAAGTTCAAGAATTCATAGTGCTGAAGACCGAGGTTCTACCTAACGTTAGCCATAGACAGTGTAAAATGATGGAATTGTACAAGGCGTGGGTTATCGTCAACAAGACAAACAATTGTATTCTTACAGCAAACTGCACCTGTATGGCTGGGTATGTAACCAAAAATCACTGTCTTAAAATGTAATTATTTTTATTCAGCATCAGCAATTTATTTAAACTAAAGTTATTTGCTGAAATCATACAACTGTTTTTATAAGTATAGCCTAAAGCACATACAACACGACATTTTCCCGTCTTTTGCAACCGACATGCGCAGTTGAAACAGCATGACGTCTGTGTGACGTAGGGTGATAATTGGCCTATACCCTACTTGTGGTCAGTCTGCACAAGATCAACAAGCTTGTTTCCGTTGCGGCCCCTTTAAATACAAGACAAGCATACGATCTAAGTCACAGCATCAGAGCTTCCACAAATCTTTCTACAGCGTTGCTGGCAGGGCGGCCAGGGCGACTTTTGACGCTCTCGCCGCGTCCGGTGTGAACGCACAGTTACTGGCAGGGCGGCCATGGCGAAATTTTTACGCTCTCGCCAGGGGTTGTGTGAACGCACAGTAAGTCGCAGATGGTCAACACACAATCTTCTTCAATAAAAGACTAACCTATATTTCCAGTGCTGATGTCACGCTTTCTCCTGTTGTGGTCTCCGATATTGAAATTAACTGATAATGAATAAAATGCAGCGCATATCGCTTTCATTGGCGTGAACTCCGTTAAATTTGTATATAGCACGGGAATTGAAGAACGGATTTATATCCGTTTTGCAAAGACACATTTATGTGGCCAAGTGTAAATGGAAACGTTTTAACAAATCAGATAGATATCCGATCAGAGAAAACACATGAAGGGACCAGATGTAAACAGGCCCAACTCGGGCCGATTCTCAATCTGACAGAAATCTAACCAAAAAGGGGCATAACTTTTTCTCATGCTGATAAAACAAAGCCACTTAATGTAGTGCAGCAGAGCAGAATCAAAAATGTTATCTAATGGGTGGACAATCCCGTGATGTCTATTGTTATTGCCCTACATGGGAATTGTGGGGATGATTTTTGATTCATCGCAGTGACTTGAATATATTGAATCGCCTTCAGATTTGTTGAAAGCTGATTCAGTGACCCTTTTTGTAGATGTCATTAGGCGGCGAGCACTGGCGACCAGTGAGAGTTTTCTGTCTTAATGAGTCATTAAATTACCAAAAATGTATCACAGACATCAAGTGTTTGGGGGAAGTCATGGCCTAATCTGGTTAGAGAGTCAGACTTGTAATCGAAAGGTTGTGAGTTTGAGTCTCGAGCCGGCAGGAATTGTAGGTGGGGGGAGTGAATATCCAGCGCTCTCTCTTGAGCAAGGCAGCAAACCCCAACTGCTCCCGGGGTGCTGTAGCATAAAAGGCTGCCCACTGCACCGGGTGTTAGAAGTCTGCACGGGCTCAAAACTCAAGCCCGAACCCGGCCCGTACCCGAGATTGTCTGATCTGACCCGACCCGAGCGGCATAGTTAAATTTAGAGCCCGAACCCGACCCGAAATCTAAATCTAAAAAAAAAGGAAAAAAGCTGCATTTCACGATTGCATGCAAAGAAACAGATTAATCAAGGATCTGCCATTTCACAAACATTTACCAGTTATGAAAGTTTGTGAACATCAGGAGCAGCGATCACATACATTCTGCTGAGTTTATAATTTTTTTATGGACAAGAAGATGATTCTTCCACCGTGCAAATTATGGTAATTTTTTGTCACTTAAGGCTCGTTAGCATTCTGTCTACTTTAAATCAGACATAAGATCTTAAACAAGATTGTATTTATTTGAATGAATGAATCATTTATTTGACTTAGCGAGAGAGAGAGAGAGGGGGATGAATGTTGCGCGTGCATGTGAACCTACGTCTGCGCATCTCTCTCTACAAGCAATGAGGCTTAGTTACTTCAAAAACAGCGATTTTACCCCCTCATTGCAGATAAATATAATGTTATGACTTGCGAGTCAGTACCCTGTCGAAGCTATTTTACTAATGAAAGTTTCCGTGCTGTTTGTGCGTGATCTCTGATATGTGTGCAATGTGTGTGCGTGCGTCTATGAAAGCAGCGAAGCCTCTGCATATAGTTTTGGTTTAGCTACAAACCCGAACCCGAACCGAGCCCGAAGCTAGCCATTAAACATTAACCCGAAACCCGACCCGAACCCGAGGGTCCCGAAATACTTAGCAGACCTCTACCGGGTGTGTGTTCATGGTGTGTGTGTGTGCACTTTGGATGGGTTAAATGCAGAGCACAAATTCCGAGTAAAGGTCACCATACTTGGTCGTATGTCACGTCACTTTGAGCTCATTCCGCTCCAGTGGTTGACATATTTTTTATGTTTAATTTGTTCTCTTAAAATAATAATTCATAAGATTCATTCAAGAACAAAATATCACATATCCTATGAATATATCATAAAAAATACAAACAAATAAAAACGCACTCTCAAAAACAATTTATTTTTTAAATGACAATGAAATTTGGCTGCAATATTTTGTTTACATTTTTTTGTGCATTATTTGAGTTTTTATTATTGATTTTCCTCAAAGATAACTGACATTTGAAAGCCTCTTGCACTTTAACAGTCTTTGATCAGAGCTGCACCCAGGACACGTGGACACGATGTTTACTTACAACACCATCTCTGTAAAAGAAAGAAATATAACATGAGCAAACACGAAACTTCACATTGCTTGAGTTTTTATTATATTTATGGGTTATATTAAAACCTATGTTCATCATCATTTATTTGAGTGTCACTATTAGGCATGATTAATACAGCAACATAAAGTTAGTTTACCGCTGCAGCACCCCCACTGGTCAGCTGCTGACTTGCAGCAGAACTGCTCAGTTGGGCAGTAGACATTTCCATCACAATGAACCTTCTCAGTCTGGCTCTGCCAATCGAGAGCCTGGTCCAAGGACACAGACTGCAAAAAGAAAAAAACAATATATATATATTTCATTGCAGGGATTACGTTAGTAAACACGAAACCAGAAGTTCACTTGCTTAGAAAATAACCATTCAAATTTTTACAGCTCAAATAATACACATTTAATTTTTTTAATACAATATTAGTTTGAATAATATAATAAATATAATATAATATCTGCTTTAAACCACCCAGAAGTCATTGCCCTATTGTTTTACTCTATAAATGAATGCAGAAATCAAAGTGACTGTTTATTGAGAACGTGCTACTGAATGTGATTTGAACCCTAACGGTCTCTTCAAATGATTCAAAAAGCATATGCCTTTTTATTGTATACTGTTTATTATTTGCAACGTGAAAATATTTAACCACGTTTTATTGCTGCCGGACATGGTGATTAAAAGTCACATGACTGTAATGCATATGGTCATTGTGATGCAGAGGTTTTCAATCCTGGTCCTGGGGACCCACCGCTCTGCACATTTTAAAGTGTGTCACCCTTATTTACCTCACCTGATTTGGATAATCAGCTCCAAAAAAACGGCAACTGAATGTGCAGAGCAATGGGTCCTCATGGACCAGGACTGAAAACCAACGCTTAAACTATAGGTCGCAACATGATAGGTTGCATTACTAGGTGCGTAATTTTGAGTTACTGGTTGCATAGTTTGCATACAGGTTGCATATAGTTTGGGATACTGGTTGCATAGTTTGCATTACTTTGGTGTCATATACAGAACACAGTGCTGACTCACCTGAGGTTTCTGGATAGCTTTGGTGGCCAGCTTGGTAGAAGATGGCAGTCTCAACCACCCCCTCAAACAATGGGTCGATGTCGAATCGCAGTGATAACCATGACGACAGCAATGAATTCCATCTCTGCAGCACTGACCCTGAAAGAGTGGGAAGAATGAGCAAAGGTTAAACATGAAACTTAACTTTATAGAGTATAATAAAACAATTAGACATTTTACTGTAACTCACTGACCATTGACACTGGGCAGCAGGACCACACACCATAAGGACTCAGACAGCACGTTGTTCCATCAGGACATATAGTAGAAGCATCACAGTGAACCACAGAAACAGACTCTGCTGGCTCTGAGAGAACCATCATTGGCTCGTCTGCAGCTACAAGAGCTGCCATGAGTAACACCAACACGGAAATCATCTGAAAACATGAAATTAAATAATGATTATATTATATTTTATTACATCTTTTATTGCTATCTTTTTTTTCTTTTGGAGAATAAGAACATTTACCTTGCTGGCTGGGACTGTGTCTCCTCTGGTGTGGATTGTTTTGCTGCTGGGTGTGCTGTCCTGTGATGCTCTTACTGTACCTCTTATATTTATACACATAGCTCCTCCCACTGTAAAACAGGAAATCGGTTCAGTCAAATTTTAACCAGGACATTTAGATACCGCTTTATGAGTTTCTGAATATATACAGAAGTCTTTGCATGATCATGATATATTAGGAAATGAAAGAATATGTGAGAGTAAGGCAGAACCTACAGAGGTAGTGAGAGGACCACTTCCTCGCATCCAAGGCATATATTTAAAATGTATTTGTTATTAGGAGTGTTGGGGGTAACTCATTACAAGTAACGCGAGTTACGTAATAATATTACTTTTTTCAAGTGACTAGTAAAGTAACGCATTACTTTTTATTTTACTAGAAAATATCTGAGTTACTTTTTTCTCATTTATTGACTGACAGTGCGCTGTGTGAACATGATCTTACTGTAGTTCTCATCTAGACTAAATGTGAATGTGTATTAATTCATCCCATTCGAAAAATACAGATTCAGTATTCATCAAAATGAATTAAACAGTGAAATGCAAACTCAGAATATGACGCAAACCTGCAATAATTAAATGTTAAACAACACAAATATATCTAATCTCGTTTTATTAACCAATGTGTTTGCTGATGACCTTTGATGATCCAGTTCAACCATATGAATAAGCAAAAATTACTTTAAATAAACTAACAATTGTGCTTCGTTGTTTTTTTTATTGCTGAAGAGTGTTGAACCTTCTTTTTCTGTGTTCTACTGTGTAGACGTGATTTACTCTTCCTTCAGCCTGAGGTTTATTCATTACACTTTTTGGTGTGAAAGGGCTTTTACATTTGCTATTAATAGAACTTGTATTAAAAACAAACAATCAAGTCCTGGCCATATTTAAAAAGTAGCGCAAAAGTAATATAACGCATTACTTTCCATAAAAAGTAACAAAGAAACGTAATTAGTAACTTTTTTTAGGGAGTAACGCAATATTGTAATGCATTACTTTTAAAAGTAACTTTCCCCAACACTTGTTATTAGTAATTAAAAATGTTTAATCAGGTACAAAATATATTATTACAATTAAATGTTTGATACATTTTAAAATGTACTTTATTCCTGAATTTTCCTCCAGTCATCAGTGTCACACGATTCTTCACACATTTTAGTTTTTTGTTTTGCTTTTGTTTTATTTGAAGATCAAGGTAAATTGTACATAATTTGTCTTCCGGGAAAATGAAAGTATATTCTATTACTTCCGAAAGGCTAAATGGGAGAAAAAAAGATAATAATAACATAATAATACAAAAATGTATTATAATAATAAAAATAACAATAAAATAATGAAAATTCTTCATCCTGTTCAAAAGTTTTGTAAATGATTACTCTGTGTATTACTGGTAGCTTGAAGATATTCACCCGTTTAATTACTGTTGGAAAACGTGATTAAAATCACATGACTGTATGAGTATATGCATGTAGGTATGTATGTATAAGTACTGTATGTAGGTGATTGTAACATGATAGTTGTATTACTAGTTGCATATTTTGCATTACATTGGCTCCAAATAGTACTATTTGATATTACAATGTGTATGTTTAAATCATAAGATTCCTGGTCTGATTAAAATATCCAAGCAAGTAAAGTTTGATCAAAGCTTTATTTTGTATTTGTGCCAAGGGAGATGAGAAGATTGCATTAAAATTATTTCTAAACAAAAAATGTCCCTGCTCTGAAACATTTGCAAACTGGATATTTTGAAACTTACACTTTCACTGATTTTGTAACATTTGGAACATAAACATATATTTCAAAACCACACCAACTGCCTACAATTTCACTTCATTTTTGAAATGTAGATCGTGGTTTCTACTTCTATAGGGATATATGATTGTGGTATATTTAACCTTTTGTTTCCATGGTTACTGTCTTGAGGTTGTCAGTCTGTCACACAACTCCGTGTTCAGGACCTGCAGATGACAATTCTGTTATCATCAAGTGCAAACTTTATTTATGTTTTTTTTCTGCCATATTTTTATTCTTTGTCTATAATTAATCCAAAGAAAAGGAAATCAGAGCTTGAATTAAGTCTCAATCAGCTTCCACCACAGAATACAACAAACAGGTTAACTCTGTTTACCTTTAACATTCATGATTATTTGGTCCTATAAACTAATATAATTTATTTATATTTTGTATAGACCATATGATCCCACTCGTTTCTTCTCTTTATCCCCTCATAATATTAAGCTATTTTGTCAGTTAAAATTTTAGCCAAGACATTTGCACTGAAGTCTGTGACACATGCTTTTCTTACTAAGTGTAATGGAAGGTGTGGTGGCTTCTGCCTTTTCTATGAAGAATCACTCTTGAAATCATGGGGTTTTGATGCCAGAATATAGACTTTATTTCAAACAGAGGAAGAATAACCTGATACATAAATGGCTAAATTCACCTGGATTATTCTTGATTAATTCATATTTTGACTAATACAAATCTTCTACAAAGGCAGACTCTAGATTGTACTGCTCATCTCTCAATTTACACTACCAGTGTAATGGGTCAATAAGTTTGGGGTCAGTAAGATTTTTATATGTATTTTTTTGGTTAGTTCCCATGATCATGCAACTTTTAAAACTTCCTCTTAAAGTGTACAATATTTCAACACTTAGCCCAACTGTCTGCCCATACACTTCACTTTTTAAAACAAAAGTTACATTTATCCTGGGATTTGCTGGTGTCACATTTATGGTCTGTGTTGGTTTTGTTTTACCCCTGTCTTAGTTCCTGTTCCCTTATTTGGTAATTGTCTTGTCCTTGTTTAGTTTGATTATGATTACGTTCAGCTGTGTGTGATTAATTATCACTTAAATACAAGTCTGTTCAGTTAGTTTTTGTCTGGTCTACTCGTTAGTCCTGGTATTCCTGTGTGTCTGCCCTGCCTTGTTTGTATTAAAGACGGTTTAATTTGAGTTCACTTCTCGTCTTCTGTTCCTTGTTCCTCCTCACTGTGTGCACTATGACAGATTGTCAATTAGCGCCAGATAGTTCCCAAATTGCTTAGCTGCACTGTTTGTTAGGTTTGTTTGCTATTTCTCTCTAGCATACTTATTATATATTTGTATTATTATTTATATGAAAACATTTTAAAACAATCTAATTTATTCCTGTAATGGCAAATCTGAATTTTCAGCATCATTACTCCAGTCTATCTATCTGTCTGACCGTCCGACCGTGTGAAATATTTCAAGCCTTTATTTCTTGAATTATTTTTTTATTTTTATGATTATGGCTTACTGACAATGAAAATCCAAAATTCAGTCTCTTAGAAAATTGGAATATTATATAATATCAATAAAAAAAGGATATTTTAATAGTATGTTCATTTCTATTCACTGTACTTGGCTGTGCCTCCTTTTGCATGAATTACTGCATCAATGCGGCGTGGCATGGAAGCAATCAGCCTGTGGTACTGCTCAGGTGGTATGGAAGCCCAGGTTGCTTTGATAGCGGCCTTCAGGTCATCTGCATTGTTGGGTCCGGTGACTCTCCTCTTCCTCTTGACAATAGCCCACATATTCTCTATGGGGTTCAGGTCAGGTGAGTTTGCTGGCCAATCAAGCACAGTAACACCATGTTCATTTAACCAGCTTTTGGTAACTTTGGCAGTGTGGGCAGGTGCTAAGTCTTGCTGGAAAATTAAATCAACATCTCCATAAAGCTTGTCAGCAGAAGGAAGCATGAAGTGCTCAAAAATGTCCTGGTAGATGACTGCATTGACTGTGGACTTCAGAAAACACTGTGGACCAACACCAGTAGATGACATGGTAGCCCAAATCATCACTGACTGTGGAAACTTCACACTAGACTTCAAGCAACATGGATTCTGTGCCTGTCCACTCTTCCTCCAGACTCTGGGACCTTGATTTCCAAATTAAATGCAAAATTTACTTTCATCTAAAAAGAAAACTTTGGACCACTGAGCAACAGTCCAGTTCTTTTACTCTTTAGCCCAGGTAAGATGCTTCTGATGTTGTTTCTGTTTCATGCCCTTTTCCTGAAGATGTCGGAGCGTGGTGACTCTTGATGCACTGACTCCTGCTTCAGTTCACTCCTTGTAAAGCTCTCCCAAGTGTTTGAATCAGCTTTGCTTGACTGTATTCTCAAGCTTGCGGTCATCCCTGTTGCTTGTGCACATTTTCCTACCAAATTTCTTCCTTCCAGTCAACTTAGCATTTAATATGCTTTGATACGGCACTCCTTGAACAGTCACTTCTTTCAGTAATGCCCCTCTGTGACTTACCCTCTTTGTGGAGGGTGTTAATGATTGTCTTCTGGACCATTGCCAAGTCAGCAGTGTTCCCCATTATTGTGGTTTCAAAGAACAAGAGATACCCAGAATTTATACTGTATGGATGGTCATTTATCGAAACTCAAATGTAAATATTCTAATATTTTGAGATAATGATTTTTGACTTTCATTAGCTGTAAGCTCTAACCATCAAAATTAAAACAAAACACTTTTTAAGTGTTTTACTTTACATGTAATGAATCTAAAATATATGAAAGTTTCACTTTTTGAAATAAGTTACAAGAAAAAAGGAACTTTTTCACCATATTCAATTTATTTTTAGATTTACCTGTATAATAGGACAAGGAAACCGTCCATTTATCTATAATAGTATTATATATAATAGGACAAGGAAATGTTTTCTGTATTTAAAAAAAATCTATTTAGTTACCACTTCTAGTCCACTTGAACCCATCTGTCATAAACTAGTGGGTTTAGGTTTACTACAAGTGGTAACTAAATACATAAAAAATACAAAAGATTGTATGTTAAAAGCCCATTTTTGTTCATATTCATGGTATCCCAAAATTGCACATTTGAGTACACTTAGCTGTTCTTAAGACAGAGGTACTAAAGAATAATTTGTAGTATATTAAGTACAAAATTAGTGTGTTAAAATAGAGCAGTTTACGTACATTATGGAAGTGCACATTTTTTTGCCTGGGATGAGGTATAAAAATGTGTAAAAGCTTGAAAATGTGCACTCTTGCTAGTGCGAACTAAAAAGTTTAAAACTTAACAAAAAATATTTTCTAGGTTTATTAGAAATGCAAAAAAAAATCCTCAGTTAGAAAATAGCGTTATACTACATTACATCTAAGGTTACATTTTTCATAAGGGTGCTTACATTATGTTTTTTACTGAAACAAATCATTTTTGTTATGAAGTTTACTACGGAAGCCCTAAAAGGCCATGCTTTATTATTATTTTCTTGTGAGCTCAATTCAAAGACTGAGGCTTGTTGCACAAAGCCAGAATCAGTGGCTACCCAGGTAAGCAAGGTTAACTTACTGTCACAAATAGCCTGAACTCTTGGTTTATTAATCCCAAACTTTCTTACTCAAGGCATGCAGGTTCCAAAGCCATGCCTAGGAGTAAGTTCAATCAACCTAGAGTATGTTCACGGTGAACACACAGGGCACAAGCGTGCCATATGTCTTTTTCTTATTTTTGTTTGTTTGTTTGTTTGTTTGTTTGTTTGTTTAATTTACAAAGGCATTTAGGGCATATCATCACCTAATTGGTGGTTGTGCAATAATGTTTTAATTAGTGGTGGGCCGTTATCGGCGTTAACGTGCTGCGTTAACGCGAGACTCTTATCGGGCGATAAAAAAAATATCGCCGTTAATCTATTCTCAAAGTTGGGTTGGGAGCTGGGTCTATACTACGCAAGCTATGATGACTTTCACCCTGATATTTTAGCGCGGATGTATACCTAGCCGAATTGCACTGTAGGGGGCAAGAACTAGTCTTCGAACTAGAGGCTCGCAGTCCGTGATGGACAGATTGTTAACGGCTGGTCTATGTGGTAATACAATCGGGCAGGACATCCAAACGCTCACCTATCATTCATCAACCTCAAATATGGCTTTTCATCTGAAAGATGTATGTAGTAGCAACTTTACATGGCCGCTCAATATGATGTTAACCTAGAGAAACGTGCGCTATTGAAGTGTTTGTGTGGAAGCGCGTTTGCTGCAGGACAGGCTCCGGTGCGCTCACTTGCTCTTAAAATCTCCGTCATTCTTGGTCATACAGATAAAAGTAGCCTAATACATCTTTCGAATCTGTAAAGACTCTACGTTTATTTGTGTGCACTCAGAATAACAACGAAACGTTGCGCTTTTAAGCAAACAGGATGCGCTTTAGGTCTCATGTGAACTTAAGCGAGAAAATCCGTCTTTGAAAAATATATCTATAGAGAGTGAAATGTCTAAAAAATAAAAATAGAAGACGTGTGTGTTAGCATGGATGATTTACATGAAATTTAATCTGTGCAACACTGTGCATAAGATGGCTTTCAGTTCAATATAATAACAAAAAACGACATTTTGGGTTTTTATTAGGGGTGGGCATAGATTCATTTTTTTAATCTAGATTAATCTAGATTAAAATGGCTCATTTGAATTCTGCCGAAGGCATTCAGAATATGTGTGCTACCCAAATAATGGCTAAAAGTAAGTCTTTGAGAACGGGTTTCTCAAGCCAGGTGGCGCATTAGACCAGGGGCTCATCTCCTGTTTCCAAAATGCATCACAAACTGCTTGAGAAAGCTGTTCTACTATGATAATTGGTGATGAAAATAAACTATGTTCAATAAGATGTACTTGTGTTTACTAACTGTTTATTCAGTTAAACATGAATTTTGAACTGTAGGCCTACATAAGAGGTCGTGATGAACTGTTTACAGTTTCCATTGGGAAGCTTCTTAAAAATAAATTTTCCCTGAAGCAAACCCGGCGGCTTCATAGCTGCATCCATGTTAGCACGTCACGTTTGATGTGGTAATTTCACAGTAACGTTAGGCATACACACAGGTTCGAAGCAGAGGGTGACACGGGAGTGAATTCTCAAGTTCACATGAGACCTAAAGCGCTTCCTGTTTGCTTAAAAGCGCAACGTTTCGTTGTTATTCTGAGTGCACACAAATAAACGTAGAGTCTTTACAGATTCGAAAGATGTATTAGACTACTTTTATCTGTATGACCAAAAATGACGGAGATTTTAAGAGATGAGTGAGCGCACCGGAGCCTGTCCTGCAGCAAACGCGCTTCCACACAAACACTTCAATAGCGCACGTTTCTCTAGGTTAACATCATATTGAGCGGCCATGTAAAGTTGCTACTACATACATCTTTCAGATGAAAAGCCATATTTGAGGTTGATGAATGATAGGTGAGCGTTTGGATGTCCTGCCCGATTGTATTACCACATAGACCAGCCGTTAACAATCTGTCCATCACGGACTGCGAGCCTCTAGTTCGAAGACTCGTTCTCGCCCCCTACAGTGCAATTCGGCTAGGTATACATCCGCGCTAAAATATCAGGGTGAAAGTCATCATAGCTTGCGTAGTATAGACCCAGCTCCCAACCCAACTTTGAGAATAGATTAACGGCGATATTTTTTTTATCGCCGATAAGAGTCTCACGTTAACGCAGCACGTTAACGCCGATAACGGCCCACCACTAATTTTTATTCAACTAATAAGGTGGGCACGCTGTGATCTGTACTATATTTGTACTGTAATTGACAGTTATCAAAAAAAAAAAAAAAAAACACAACACGGGAGTGGGAGGGAATGGGAGTCATTCTTCCGGGAGTGGAACGGGATTTTCCCCCAGTTTTTTCGTGGGATTGGGACGGGAAGAGATTAAAGTTTGTGATGCATTTTGGAAACAGGAGATGAGCCCCTGGTCTAATGCGCCACCTGGCTTGAGAAACCCCTTCTCAAAGACTTACTTTTAGTCATGATTTGGGTAGCACACATATTCTGAATGCCTTCGGCAGAATTCAAATGAGCCATTTTAATCTAGATTAATTCCAAAATTAATCTAGATTAAAAAAATTAATTTATGCCCACCACTAGTTTTAATCTTATAAATTAATATTTTTTCATCAGTTTTTATCACTAAACTAAACAGTCCATGCTTGCATGACAATTTGGCTGTATACATTTTTTTATGTTTAGCCATTTTGCTTTCACATTTGTTATAAGATGGGATGTATTTCTATAATAAAAATACATATATATTTACATTTAGCAGACGCTTTTATCCAAAGCGACTTACAGTGCATTCAGGCTATACATTTGTATTGTCAGTACGTGTGTTCCCTGGGAATCGAACCCACAACCTTTGCGCTGCTGATGCAATGCTCTAACCACTGAGCCACAGGAACACATTATGCAATACATTAGAAAATATCCGTGGCAGAAAACTTTTGAATGCAGATCCACAATGTGTGAGATAAGAATACAATAACTAAATCACAGTAAAATAAACAACATTTCATTTTATAATAGTGCTTTTTTTAAATAAATGAAGAAAGAGATATGTCAAGAGCTTAATTTGCCATGGCTACTTACATATCCTGAAAGTTATCTCTGTTTTTGGAACTGAAAGTTTAAGTTATCTGTTAACTTATCGATAAACTAACCGAGGTATAACCTGATTTCTGGAAAACCTGTTTTTCTTATTATTTGAAAAATCAATCAATGAAAAATAAAATCAGTTGTTTTTTAGTTAGAAGATGTGGTTCCCTAAATGTTTGAATGCTTGATATTTTTAACTGATATAGTATAGGAAAATGACTTGTTATGTCGAGATCACAAGAAGATTACACAGAGATCACAAGAAACAAACATTTTATTATGTGCAAATCAGAAGAAAATTGTCATGACTCATGAACAACTTTTGTTGAGAACAGGAGAAAAAAAAACATTCTTAGGGCATTTAAGTTTCATATTCTCTCGGGCCTTTAGCTAAACTCAACTCAATCAAAAGCAGAAGTGCCTTCTCTAATATATTGTTATGTCAGTGGACACTGAATATAATGTCATTTCTACAGTTTGGATCGATTGGACGATTTTGAGCTTAAAAAATGTAGTTTTGTCTTTAAAACACATCCCCAACATAAACAAGTTGTTTTAACATAATATAGAATAAGTGTATATACAGTATAACAAGCAGCTATGCATTTGTAGGCCATGGACACAAATGGTTTATGAATATAATTCCTCACAATGCTCTAAATTTCTCAAAATATTAATTCCTTATTAACTAAATATTTACAATAGAGGAAGAGTGTCAGAAATGACAACAGAAAGACCTCTGAAATGTTGAACATGAAATGTCAATTTGCCTCATACAATATGAGATGGAATACGTCTGTGGCTCAACTCTTAGAACTTTTGTGCTTTTTGTAATTTGTGTACCCTATCTTTGACACCAGTTTATTGAGATATTAATTGTGTATGTGATAAAGCAGATCAAAATGAGGCCATTAAACATACCAAAAAGAAAATAATGATCAAGAATATAAAAATGTAGTCCACATTATGTTTAATGGATGATGTTAAGTGGTGTTTTTGAAACTACACCACAAAGAAAAAACTAAAAAAACATTAAAAACCTAAGTTAACATGTACAACTAAATTAACATGTTTTGTCACGACAAAGGTTTCCCAACTTCTGTAATATATTCCTGTTCAAGACAAACACATTTAAGCAGTAGAGAAAAAAAAGTTCAACAGAACCAAAATAGATAGATGGACTTCACTTTCAGGATAAGTGAACCGATGCAGCCTCTGTATGGACCTCTCTGGTGAATAATTGTCTAGTATTAGTGTGCTTTCACTACTTGACCTTATGCATCCTAATTCAGTTCTATCTTTATTCACGTAACCAAACTGCCACTGAGCTTCGTGAGCTATATTTATTTGCCTGGTTAAACACTTCCTCTTTGCTTAGCCTAATTTCTAAAAAAGTAATTACAAGTCTATTATAAATCAGTGACCAAAACCTATACCATGGATTATTTCGACTTCAAACCAATAAATAAATAAATATAAATCTGTGTTCTTCTGTGAACATGTTGCCTGCTGCGTTATTTGCCTCACAGAAACCTGGATGTCTGCAATGGTTCCAGACCAGTGGTGGGCAAAGTACACAGATCAAGTACTTGAGTAAAAGTACAGATAGGTATAATAAAATATTACTCCAGTAAAAGTAAAAGTACTGCTTTTTCAATTTTACTCGAGTGAAAGTACAAAAGTACTCAATTTTTTATGTACTCAAGTAAAAAAGTACTGATAGACAGATTTATTTTGCAATTTTATATAGACTACTTTATTTAATATAATATTAGCACATATTTTTATAATCCTACTGCCCAAAATACCTGGGTTTTTCCCAAAATAACCACTATATAGAGTCAAGATATATATTTTGTTGATATGGACTACGTTGATGAGAGTGATGTAGTAATGTTCACTGTGAAGCTTACACTGCCATGTACCTGAGAGAAAACAGATATCACCATCTAATTTTCACCAGGAAGAAAAAAGTGTTTTAGAACTTGTTGTTTTGCAGAACGTCAGTTATATATGACATGAGAATTAGGCCTGAAATTAGGAAGAACATTTCAAGGAAAATATAATTCTATTTTCATAATGATCTTTTTTCCTTCTCAAACCTTGTCTGTGGTGTAAAAACACCCCTGGCCCAATGCCCCCAGAGGGCATCACTTCCCACTCTGATAATTACTGTAATTACTATGTTCTGAACATCACATCCTTTCTTTTTCCCTCAGATCTAATCTATCTAGGTGGCTGAATAAAGATATTTGGACTTTATATCTAAAAAATTCCTCAACTTAGCACCAGCAAGCTTGTTAGCTAGACAGTTAGCATCAGCTAACAATATTTACTTATTTTCAGTATGGTTATGAATAAACATTCATATCTGTCTAACTTACTCGGCTAGTTGATCTAAACAATATAAAAATGTATACTGTTGATAAACAATATAAAAACAGACGTCACATAGGTCTAAATGCATAGCATTTTAATAAAACTGCTAACGTTACAGCAGCGGGGAATATGAACGTGCATGAGTTATTGTATTTAATCGGTGTTATTTTAATGTTTTGTTTTTTGACCTAAAACATAACGTTAGAGACACTGATGTTGATCTGTCTGCATTCAAGCATTTCAGTGGGCTTAATAGATCACCCTTTACAGCAGATTTAGTTCACTGACAGTTTTGACCTAAATATTATTTTCAGTTACAATAATTAATCCTAAAAAACGACATTAGTAACTTACTTTTCACAGCATCAGTAGCGCGCGCTCACAAGATCTCCCGGTTCTTTACTCGTGAGTTCAGTTCACTAAAGGAGACTCGCTCTAAACGGATCATTTGAATCAGTGAGTTTTCGACTCGTGAACAGCTGCAATCGGATCATTGCAGTTCGTGAATGAATCGTTTGTTGCGATTTGCGAACCGATTGAACAGGTTCATTGAAAAGAATCAGTTTGTTCATGAATCAGACACCGCTTCTGCGTCTCGGAGCACGTGATGTATTATAAGGAGTAACGAAATGTTTTATGAAATGTAGTGAAGTAAAAAGTACGATCTTATGCTTTGGAATGTAGTGAAGTAAAAGTAAAAGTTACTTAAAATAAAACTACTCCAGTAAAGTACAGATACTTGAAAAATGTACTTAAGTACAGTAACGAAGTTGTTTTACTTCGTTACTGACCACCACTGTTCCAGACTCAGCCATCGAGCTCACGGGGTTCTCTGTGCATCGCTCGGACAGAACGAAAGAGCCCACAGGGAAAAGCAGAGGTGGGGGCGTCTGTTTCTATATCAACAACTCTATTAAACTCAAACCTACACTCTATTAAATCCTTCTGCTCCCCTGATCTGGAATTTCATATGCTTCTGTTTCGACCATTTTGACTACCGAGGGAATTTACAGCGATCATAATCATGGCAGTTTACATTCCCCCTCAAGCCGACGCAGACCAGGGGACTGTACCATGAAGCCGTATTTGCTGGCTACCCAGGTAAGTTTCAGTTTAGTTTGCTCCGATCCTGGGTTTTAGGTACCATGGAAGTGGCTTGGCTTTTAGCTGTGTTCATTGCCATAGTAACTTACACTCCGAGGCTAAACTGCTCCGGAGCAGGTTATGTTTGGAGTTTGAGCTCACAAACTGAAATTGGACCAATCAGATGTGAGCAAAGTGACACATATCTGACACAAAAAAAGTCACTCCCCCAGTTTCCCTTCCTACAAATTAAAGGTCAATATGACAAACAAAATTGACTGGCTTTAATGCTAATTACAATTTACATATGATTTAATTAATTGCAATATTATTTTTTATTGTTATTACTCCATTACACACAAGCACTTTTAGTTTAACAATTATTATAAAGCATTTATTTTAAATTAATATTAATATATACAGATCATATGTAATATAAATTAGTGGTAGAATCAATTGATGAAACTTTAAAAATGGCTACAGGTGACCTTACATGTTTGAGTCTCTATCACTATATATTGTCAACTATAAAAAGTATCTTCAAAAGTTTCACTTGTGACTGCACTGATAGAGCAAGATAATTTCCTTTATTTGTCCTCTTTCATGCTTAAGTACTTCAGTGGAACTGTGTTTAAATTCCTCATATTCTTTAATCTCTTAACCTTTAACAAGTGTTTTGAATCTCGCTGGCTCTCGCGCGAGAAGTTAATCACACTTGCTTTGTGTTGTGATTGGCCGCTCCAGACTCTAGGACTGAACAGATCTCTGTGCAGCTGGATCCTGGACTTCCTGAAAGGCAGAAGTCAGGTGGTCAGAATGGGCAACAATACCTCATCTCCCCTGATCCTCAACACTGGTGCACCACAGGGCTGCATCCTCAGCCCACTCCCTGTACTTCCTGTACACACATGACTGTACAGCCACACACAGCTCCAACCACATCGTCAAATTTGCCGATGACACAACGGTGATAGGCCTGATCACCGACAACGATGAGACGGCCTACAGAGAGGAGGTGAGTACCCTGACTAAATGGTGTCAAGAGAACCACATCTCACTCAACATCGACAAGACCAAGGAGCTGGTGGTGGATTACAGGAGACAGAGCAGAGAACACACACCAATCACCATCAACAAGACACCTGTGGAGCGGGTAAACAGCTTTAAGTTCCTCGGAGTTCACATCACCGAGGATTTCACATGGTCCGCTCACACAGACGCAGTGCTGAAGAAGGCACATCAGCGCCTCTTCTTTCTGAGACGGCTGAGGACGTTTGGAACGAGCCCCAGCATCCTCAGATCCTTCTACACCTGCACTGTGGAGAGCATCCTGACCGCTGCATCACTGCCTGGTTTGGAAACAGCACTGCTGGCAACCGCAAAGCTCTGCAAAGGGTCGTGCAAACTGCCCGCCACATTGTTGGAGGTGAGCTTCCCTCCCTCCTGGACATCTACACCAGGCGGTGTATAAGGAAAACCTGGAGGATCATCAAGGACTCCAGCCACCCGTCCCACAGACTGCTCTCTCTGCTGCCCTCAGGAAGACGTCTCCGCAGCAACCAATCCCGCACTAGCCGACTGAGGGATAGCTTTTTCCCTCAGGCTAATGAACAGTCAAAACTAATACACCCTAAAGCACACTCCCACTTTACGATACGCCATGCACTGCACTTTAACACAGTTCAACTGGACTACACGCACGTCGCACACACTGCACTAATACAACAACCTACCACTGGATACCATCCAATGCACAGCCATGACATTACATATGCTGCTTATGTATAATCTATTGCAACTTCGCATATTATTGTGTGTATATAATGTAGAATGTGTACATAATGTATAATGTGTACATACGGTGTATAATGTGTATTGATAACTGTAAGTATGTCTAATAGTACACTGTGTGTACTGAGTATATGTATGTGTATTTTGCACATTGTCATCTGTATAAGTTTGTACAGTAAGTATGTACTGCCTATATGTAAATAGTTTTTGTACTGTCTGGAGAACGCTCTCAAGAATTTCACTCACCAAGGCACATGTGCTGTGGTGATGTAAAAGTGATTTGATTTGATTTTGTTTTGCACATATTCACTGGCAGTATCATGCATAGCTGTGGGAACTAGAAGTGCTAACACCCCCCGCCGCAGGACTGGATCTAAGGGTGGGCAATGCCCCCCAGATTTACATTGTGCCCCTCCAGATTCTTCTTCACGCGATATTACTGTAATTTAAAATTCCGACTTGTAAACAATCACTCACGTCCTCGTTGTTTTTATAAGTCTTATTTAGTCTACTCTTATTTACATCGCATGTACATCTGCATTTTGTTGTTTCTGATGAGAGAATTCGCCAAAGTGCATAATTCAGTCAGAGAGTGAGCGCACTGACCAAAACTTTGTTTAGTAAAATCCCCTTAAATAATAGAAATATTAAAGAAACTAAACTAAAATCATAAAAGCACAAATATATATTCATCTCATAACGCTGTCTTCATTAATTTGCATGTTCATCTATAAGAGTTTGGGCTGTTTAATATTAGGATTTTGTCTAAAATCCCCCACCGTGGCCCCGCCCCGCAGCATCAAGCCCCCCAGATAAAATATGTTCCCACGGAACATAGTATTATTTATTTATATATTTATTAATAATATTTAGTATTTATAAATATAATGAGTAGTATACACTGTGAAAATTATTTCAAAGTTGTAACATTTCTTTGTTTTTGTGTATTATTTGTGAAATTTACAAGCAATTTCTCAGTGAAACTTGTTTCTATGCCAATTCTTTTTCATGCAGTAGCATTTTTCTGTTATAAATACTTTGTTTTAATTTAATTGTTGTGATTTTGATTATTATTGTTTTAATATTACTATTTATGTAATATTTATATGTATTTATTTCAGCTTTATTTTTATTAACAAAAAATGTTTTAATAGTTCTAGTTTTTGACATATTAACGATAATAACCCTGTTTGGAATACCATGAAATTAATGTGAATATGACAACCATTTAGTGTCATATATGTGACAAATATACTTTTTAATTAATTTTCATGGTACCACTTAACAATAATGCTCAATTTATTTAAATATATGTGGGTGTAATTGTCTTTAAGATACTGAATGGGACCATGATGATGGAGTATATTTCTAAAAGGTTGATAGATTTTATAGAGTCTAACTTATGTTTATTTTATAAACCTATTTAGAATTGTACTGTATCATTGTCCTTTTAGTATCTGTAGACACTGTGAGAGGTTTAAACTCCAGTAGGAGGACCTTCCCATCCGTTTATCTGTCTGCGTGTACATCAGTCAACCTCAAGATGGCGCCACTGAAACGCTATACATGTCTACTGATCATTGAGCTGCAGTGCGTGCGGCGTGTTAGAGCAAAACAAAACAGTTCATCTGCTGTACAGTGACAAAGAAACTCATGCTAAGAGAAGTGAGAGTTTGTGTCTATATGAGTATGTGTACACATATCATTTTTTTGCAATGGCTAGCACTCTTTGACACTTGATTGGATGGCTTGGATGGCTTGAGCATAGGTCCTCTGTGCTGACACTGTGCAGGATGGAAAGACAGGGTCTGAGCCAAGACAGGCTGGAGGGAGTCCACGGTCACACTGCAGAGCCAGTGTCCCTGTCTAAGCCCACCTCAGTGAAGATGAGGTACTGCTTATAGGCTATTATGGTCTGAGAAGAAAGAGACTGTATGATAGACATGAAGCTAGCATAGTGTAGTGCAGATTGGCTGCCAGATACAATGGGTAAATATAGAGTTCAGTGGTCATTATACAGAATGTAGCCAATAACCAGATAGCTATTAAGGCATGCATGATATATCAGTAAAATATATACCTGTATCACAAAAGTCCCAATAAAAACATTCATTCTGAAACAAAGATGTTAATACATACCGTTTAATAACAAAAACTAACTAGGTATACATATGTATGTATGTATGTATGCAGCCATACCGTTTTATATGTAAGAATCACATTCACAAATACATGCACTTGAGATCAGATTCTAGTGATGTGTGGTCCCTTGTTATATGTATTTTTTTAAAGCTTGGGGTCTGTATGATTTTTTTAAACAAATTAATACTTTTATTCAGCAGAGATGACAGTCAAGACATTTATAATGTTATACAATATTTTATCAAATTTGACCCATACCATGTATTTTTGGCTGTTGCTACAAATATACCTGTGATACTTATGACAGGTTTTGTGCTTCAGGATCCCATAATCTCTGGGAAATACTGCCAATTATAATATTGTGATGCCTAAATTAACTTATAGCAGGTGCGGATCTAGAAAATATTTTTTAGGGTGGCATGGGGTCTCCACGCATAGTTTTTGAGTATTCATTGTCTGACATGCACAGTTGTGTTCACAAATATTGCCTTACCATTAAGTAATCATCTATAGCCAACAGTTTAAAAATGAAAAATAAATAACATTTCAATATCCATCATGACACCAAGTCAATACACAATATAAAAAACTTCAAAAGGTTATACATGTTTCTGAGCTTGTATCATTAAAGAAGACATGCGGTTCTATTAAATTGACACAGGCTACTTATCACGTTTTAGTGCAAGTTTAAGAGTAACACTTTTGAATTTCCTAACATTAGAAATAAATACAATAATATCAAAGCATTGAAACTGAATCAGTTTTGAAAACAATGTTTGATTTTCTGTTATTACCAGAGGTGAGAATGTCTGTAATCACCAAGAACATAGGGCTGCACGATATATCGTATGCGATTGTTATGCGCATCTTGTCAGTATATCCTCTTATTGTCCAAGGTGAGGGAAGGTATAAAACAAAAGGAAGATGGCCACTTTGAACTATCACTTCCTTTCAAGACAGACAGACATAGTCTCCCAGATAACAAACAATGTGCAGTTCATAGACTCACCTCATTGGAGCGGTGACTGAGAAGAGATAAGCAGTATTATGAGGATTATGTTCATTTCACGAATGACATCATAACTCGAGGAGATGCTGAGAGGGTTCCAAGGTCTGAACTTGATGACCAACCAGTAGGGGTGTGATGAGACACTTATCCCACGAGACGAGATGAGACGAGACACGAGACTGAGTTCACGAGAACGAGACGAGACGAGATGAGATTTTTAGACTTTTTTTAATCCTCAATGATTAAATATATAGGGGAAATAGCCTTTTATTCAATTAAAAAACACAAAATGCAAAAATTGTGCATTTTGAAATGAACTTGTACTTTATGAAATTAAACTTCTATTTTAATTAATTATAAACTAAACTAAATAATGTAATTTACTAGTGGTTCTGACAAAATGTTCATTGCTTAAGTCTTTTAAAAATATATATTCATTTGAACAAAATAAAAATTCAATTAAGGAATCAGTGTCTCACTTCATAAAGACTTCTTTCACTTTTAGAATCTCCTAAATGAATGATTTAATGACAAATCCTTTTTAAACAGGTTGTCGTTTACAATACAAGTGTTAAGATACTTTCATTCCCCTTCATTAGGAACTTAGTTCCCTCAAAAAAAAAATAAAAAAAAAAATAGAAAAGAACCACTCTCCAGAGCTCGCTGTTGGTGGAGCTAGCATTGCTCCCCTCACCTAGAGGGTTACCTATGAGCATGCCGCTCCCCTCTGAGCGTTTGACTTAACCCTCTCATTCTGAAGAATGAGTTCTCCGCTCCCCAGAGCTCTGTGATAGGTCGCCGGTTGGTCAAGCTAGCATTGCTCCCCTCACTTAGAGGGTCACCTATGAGCATGCCGCTGCCTTCTGAGCGCCTAAATTTCCTCTGTGATAGGTCACTCACCCGGCTGGTTGAGCCAACATTTGCTCCCCTCACCAAAGAGGGTCATCTATGAGCATGCCGCTCCCTTCGGAGCGTTTGGGTTTCCTCTCACTAGGGATTGAGATAGTTCTTTGAAAGTCTCCGCTCTCCAGAGCTCGCTATTGGTCGAGCTAGCACTGCTCCCCTCACTTTAGAGGGTCATCTATGAGCATGCCACTCCCTTCTGAGCGTCTGAGCTCATTCTGAGGAATTAGTTTTCCGCTCTCCAGAGCTCGTTGTCGGTAGAGCTAGCATTGCTCCCCTCACTAGAGGGTCACCTATGAGCATGCCGCTCCCTTCTGAGCGTCTGAGCTCATTCTGAGGAATGAGTTTTCCGCTCTCCAGAGCTCGTTGTCGGTAGAGCTAGCATTGCTCCCCTCACTAGAGGGTCACCTATGAGCATGCCGCTCCCTTCGGAGCGTCTGAGCTCATTCTGAGGAATGAGTTTTCCGCTCCTCAGGGCTCTGTGATAGGTCGCTCACCTTGCTGGTCGAGCTAGCATTGCTCCCCTCACTATAGAGTGTCACCTATGAGCATGCCGCTCCCTTCTGAGCGTCTGAGACTTTCACTCCAAGGGATGAGTAGTTCTCCGCTCCGAGTAGAACGTAATACCAATATATAAGTGCACACGCTAAACTCTGGGCACTTTCTAAAATCCACTTAGTGGTAGGATCGCACATCAAGTGTTTTGCGTTCTTTCTAAAATCCATGCTATGGTAAGTGCACACGCTAGACTTTGGGCACTTTTCTAAAAATCCACCCAGTGGTAAGTTAGCACATCGAATGTTCTGCTTTCTTTCTAAAAATCCCGTAGGGTAGGGTTACGCGCGCAGCTTCGTGCCCTCATTTGAGTTGGTCAGGCCCCGGCTTGTGCCTTGGGCCCCACTCCTGAGTGTTTGAGTTCCCTCTCAAAATGAGTTCTCCGCTCTCCAGAGCTCGCTATTGGTAGAGCTGGCATTGCTCCCCTCACTTAGAGGATCACCTATGAGCATGCCGCTCCTGTTTGAGCATCGGAAGTTTCTCCACTTCCAGAGTTCGGTGTAGATCGCTCGCCTTGTGGGTCGAGCTAGCATTGCTCCCCTCATCATAGAGGGTCATCTATGAGCATACAGCTCCCTTCTGAGCATCTAGTCCCTCGACATAGAACGTAAATAAAACAATATATATAAGTGCACACGCTAAAGCAATGGGCACTTTCTAAAATCCACTTAGTGGTAAGATCGCACATCAAGTGTTCTGCGTTCTTTCTAAAATCCATGCTCTGGTAAGTGCACACGCTAGACTTTGGGCACTTTTCTAAAATCCACCCAGTGGTAAGTTAGCACATCGAATGTTCTGCTTTCTTTCTAAAAGCCCTTAGGGTAGGGTTACGCACGCAGCTTCGTGCCCTTATTTGAGTTGGTCAAGCCCCGGTTTGTGCCTTGGGCCCCACTCCCTGTAACCAAATATTTTGGTTTAAAAAGGGTAATGCTACCAAGGGGTCTGTTGAGACAGCTCCCTCAGCAAGCTCATGTAGAGCAAGCGGTAGCCCCTGGTGACCGGCCAGGACCTAGTGGCTACCACTAGGTACTTGGCCCTATCCCCTTAAAGGAATCTTTCTGTATAAGAATGATTCCAAACCTGTGAGCTCTACCTTGGGTCCGGTAATCCCGGCACCTAGCAGGTAAGTACTTCAAGTATGCAGCTCGGGTTTTTGGCCAAAGGGGATAATGTCACTGACAGCATCAACCGTCCACAGGGGCAACTCCCTGAGCCAAATGGTAGAGTTGACTAGTGCTCGCCTCCTGCGGGAATTTGGCTTGCACTCCCCTCAGCATGGTGGCGTGGGTATAACGTTCCCCATAGCGACCCCTAGGGGACGCAGTTCGTAGTTCCCATGAAGGGGAACGTCTCAGGTTACGTATGTAACCATGGTTCCCCGAGTGGGGAACGAGACACTGCGTCCCCTAGGCTTTGGGCCATGCTTCGGACGCAAGCTTCAGACGAAGAAGCGGATGATGTATTCTCCCGGCAGTCCTTATATTATGGTCGCGCCGGTAGTGACGTCATGGGCTGTCGCCGGCCAACGGATGGTGTTTTTACATATGTATCTTCAGACACGAGTCACGCTGAGGGCGTTCCCCATAGCGACCCCTAGGGGACGCAGTGTCTCGTTCCCCACTCGGGGAACCATGGTTACATACGTAACCTGAGACGTTTTTCCCCCCATGTAGGCCTAGTTTGCCATTTTTTTCACCATTTCAAAAATTAAATTGCCAAAAAGTGTTTTTTACTGTTTTGTACTGCTTTTAAATAAAATAAATAAATTAAAAAAACAACAATTTAAAAATATTTACTTAACACTGACATTTTTTAACATTCTATCAGACATTATACCAACAAAGCACCATTTTTTGACCTTTTTGGACCCCCTTCTTGAATCGGCATGTATTGTTTTCTGTACAAATAAATGCAGCCTTGCTGAGAAGAGACCTCTTTTAAAACATTAGAATATATTACAGATCCCAATTTGAACCCTGTGTGAATGTTATAATAGATGTATTAATAGAGCTGTTGTAGGGTAATTATTATTATCATTATTATTGTCTTAATTTATTGTTTAATTTTACAGAACAACATTAAAATTACAATACTAACAATAATGAATGGTGATGGAGCTTTTATTTTGGCAGAAACCTGCAGGAACCAGAAAGACCGCAGGGCTTCTTTTTGTTGACAGCAGATTTATAAATGATTCTGATGAGTTTGGGAATATGTTTGTCGCATGTATCGCATTGGCACATGCCTTTACATAAACAAATAAAATGTTACTGAGCAGCTGACGAGTAACAGTGTTTTGGCGCAGATTTTTCTTGCGCTTTGGACTACTCTTTGGAACCCTGGCGCCGCGAGCTTGTGCAGTGCTTTTTGAATAGCATTGCATGCAATCCGTGCGTGTATTAGAAAACATAACATTCTGCAGTTTATTTACTAATCGTTTGAGGCCATTTTGCGATTTCATTTATCATACAGTAACCATCATCAATCACCCTTCTTCTTCTCATCGGAGAGTTAAGATGTTTCGTGCTTGTAATGATTTCTGTAAATTTCTTTCTCGTACAGTTTTAAATACTTTCACGCTGCAGACGTGTTTCTGCATTAGTGCACGCCTCTATTCGATTATGTCACGTCATTGTTCGGTACAATTTATTCGGTCGTCTCGCTTATTCGTCCGAACACCAAAATAGCTTTTTTTAGTTGTTGCTATTTTCGGTTGCCGAACATTCGGTGCATCCCTATTCCCTAGTACTTCTGTTATTTAAATGTTTTGAACACATAAATGACGATGTGTGGTTGAAAAGACTGTTTGTGTTGCTCTTTCTGGACCAGTAGCAGCATGAATACAGATTTGAATGTCTTTAACATCTGTTTCACAGTGTCAGTGGAGCTTGAGCAGCGAGTGTTTTGTCACCGCCCATATAAGTTAATGACAGCATTCACACATGGGCAGCTACAAAATGTGCTTCACTGTGCTCCACTGACACTCACCATGTGAAACAGTCGCAATACACATAACTGAATCGTTGTCATTCAGGAAAAAGATCACTTGGGTGTTCGAATCAAGAGGTGTTTTTAACATTAATGGTGCAGCTCTAATGCAAACACTGCAAAATGTTTTGGGAGGATCTCCTCACGTTTTTGCGAGACCATTCGGATCTTGTCCCATCCCTACAAACAGCATGGTATATTCCGCACCATGGAGTCTACCACCTCCACAAACCAGGAAAGATCTGTGTGGTTTTTGATTGTTCAGCATGCTTCCATGAAACCTCTCTGAATGATCACCTCTTGATTGGTCCAGATATGACCAACACGTTAGTTGGAGTGCTGTGTCGATTTAGAAAGTGTCCAATAGCCGTAATGTGTGACATTGAAATGATTTTTCATCAATTTCATGTTGCGAAGGAACACTAAGACTATCTGAGATTTCTCTGGTGGGATGATGGTAATCTGAATTCCAAACCTTCAGTATACAGAATGAAAGTACACCTTTTTGGAGCAGCTTCATCCCCCGGCTGCTCCAACTTTGGACTCAAGTACCTAGCATCGCAGGGTCATGGAACGTTTAGTGAAGAGTCCATCAAGTTCATCCAGAGAAGCTTTTATGTGGATGACGGCTTAACAAGCGTGAAGTCATTTGCCGAAGCAGTACATCTTATGAAGGAGGCAAGAGCCTTGTTTAGAACAGGAAACCTTAGACTCCACAAGTGTATGTGCAATGATAAGGAAGTGATTTCCACAATACCACCTGAGGAATGTGCTCAGACCAAAGATCTTGATATGGCCTTGGGAGAGCTTAACATCGAGCGAGCACTAGGAGTTCAGTGGTGCGTTGAAGCAGATGAATTCCAATTCAGAGTTGTAGTCAAGAAAAATCCACTCACAAGAAGAGGAGTTCTCTCAACGGTGGCCTCTGTCTATGATCCGCTAGGTTTTGTTGCACCTTTTCTATTAGTCGGTAAACAGATTCTTCTGGAACTGTGTAAATAAAAGTAAGCTGGGACGAATATCTCCCCAAGCATATTCTACCACAGCGGGAGTCATGGCTTCGAGACTTGCCTCACTTGGCTGTCCTGAAAATTCCAAGAAGCTACCTTCCATCAGACTTCGACGAGGTTGTTTCTTATGAGCTTCATAACTTTGCTGATGCCAGTTTTAGTAGATACGGTGCATGTTCATATCTCAGAGCAGTGAGTGAAACAGGTCAAATCAGTTGCTCACTCATCATTGGGAAGGCCAGAGTAGCCCCTACAAAGCTAATTACCATACCAAGGCTTGAATTATCGGCAGCAGTGACTTCAGTCCGAAATGGAGACGTTGTGAAAAGGGAGCTTGAAATTGAAAACTTGCAAGAGTATTACTGGACTGACTCTAGAGTAGTTCTTGGCTATGCGAACAACGATGCCAAGAGATTTCACACATTCGTAGCCAATCGAAATCAGCGCATAAGGTCTAGTACATGCCCTGAACAATGGTGACATTTTAATTGAGAAAACAACCCTGCCGACCACGCCTCAAGAGGGCTTAGTGCAGCTCAGCTGAAAGATTCAAACTGGCTGAAAGGGCCTGACATTCTGTGACAGAGAGATTTTCCACATGAAGGGGAAACGGTGGGAGAAATAGAAATGACCGACTCTGAGCTTCGCAAGTCTCACGTTCACACAATCAAGATGAAAGAAGTGAATTCAATGGTAAACCGCTTCACAAAAGTTTTGGACTGTTCTCGAGTAGTGAGGGTTGTTGCCAGGCTGAAGAGGTTTGTAAGAGATTTAAAAGGAGTTCAACCAAGAACAAATGAAGCAACCAGTCTTGAAGAGAGAAAGGAAGCAGAAATCATCACCATCAAGCTAGTTCAAGAAGAGGCTTTCACAGAAGATTTTCAAAGGTTCAAACTCCAAAAGGATGACACCCTGAACAAGTGCAACAAGTTACGTCAGTTTAATGCTTTCTTGGACAAAGAGGGTGTCCTCAGGGTGGGAGGACGTTTATGGCAATCAAGCTCGCATCATAACATAAAGCATCCTGCGATACTCCCGAAGAAGTCTCATTTGTCAGCCTTAATCGTCAAACATCATCACGAGCATGCATACCACCAAGGAAGAGGCATGACCATGAATGAGTTACGTGCAAATGGAATATGGATCTTAGGATGCGTAAGTGTAGTTTCTTCACACATCTACAAGTGTGTAAAATGTAGAAGATACAGAAGAACTACAGAGGTTAAAAAAATGTCAGATCTGCCAAAAGAAAGAACTGAAGCATCCCCTCCCTTTACATACTGTGGCATAGATTGTTTAGGCCCTTTCATCGTAAAGGAGGGAAAAAGAAAGGAACTAAAACTATATGGATAGCTGTTTACTTGCTTGTGCTCTAGAGCTGTGCACATAGAGACACTAGACGACCTGACAACAGACGCTTTCATGAATACACTTTGAGTGTTTATAGCCATCAGAGGACCTGTACGCCAACTGAGATGTGATCAGGGAACAAACTTCATGGGCGTTAGAAGAGAATTTTCGGAGTTGCTCAAGGGGATGGATCAAGAAAGTCTTCAAGCAATCAGTTGCAAATTTGTAGTCAATGTCTCATCAGCAAGTCATATGGGTGGAGTTTGGGAACGCCAGATTCGAACAATCCGAAGTATCCTGACCACCATGCTCGACAACTCTGCAAGCAGACTTGACACCATGACACTTAGAACATTCCTTTACGAGACAATGGCCATAATCAATAGCAGACCATTGAGTGTTGAATATCTACATGATCCTACCGGTCCAGAACCCCTCACTACCAAATCACATACTAACCATGAAATTTTCAGTCATTCTGCCACCTCCAGGAAAGTTCAGCAATGAAGACCTCTATCTGTGCAAGAGGTGGAGAAGAGAGCAGTTCCTGGCAAATTAATTTTGGCAGAGATGGAAATGTGAATATCTATTAAATCTCCAACAATGCAAGAAATGGCAAAGAACATCACAAGTAAATGACATTCTGATACTACACAATGACGGCGCTCAAAGAAATGAATGGAAGCTTGCCAGGGTAGTGGAAACTTACCCTAGTGCCGACGGCATTGTGCGAAAGCTGAAGCTACTAGTCAATGACACTACATTTGTTAAAGGAAAGCCTCACACTAGATCAGTTTACTTAGAAAGGCCTATCCACAAGGTAGTTACTTTAATCGAGGCCAATTATGTCAGACACATGAAACAGTTACACTCATGTACACCTGAAATTTGTACAAATCATGTACACTCGAGTAAATTAGTAAGTGCTGTTATGCAGATGTTCTGTATATTTGTTTAATAATTAATTACTTTGTAATTTATTCCAGAATTTCTTGTATTAAGTCATTTGAGGTTCAATTTCAAACATGTAAATGAGTTGTAATGTGATGTAAATTCATTTGTTGCACTTTAACGCAAATTTATGCTTCACTTTAACGGAAATGACATGCTTATTAGTCGCCTAATGGACTGATGATAAGCCGATACATCACAAGGCTCTGCAAGGTTAAAATACGTTTAAGTTTAAAATCAGTGCTGTCGCAAGTTAAAGGACAGTAAAGAAGATTTTCATAAACTCTAAGAACTCTTTTCATGACAATCGGCCATCTAGGTATTTGTTTGTAACGAAAGTGTTCATAATAGCACTAAGCGCCATTTTGTATAGCACATGATGTATTTTGTACTGTTTTCACGTGTACAGTTCTCACAGCGTTATGGCGTCAAGACGTCAAATACGCGAAAGACATAAAGAGGAAGACCTTAAGAATAAAACGCCCATTCTAAAGAACCAACCTGTGTCTGTGTTGTTGTGGAGAGAGCTACAGTAGACATACAGTAAAACAAATAAAATAAAGTAAATTCAGCGTTCTCTGCACATTTGGTCAAATTTCATTACAGTATACAGCATTGTTCCCTCTAAGCTACGCGCACGCGGCCACGCACTTCTTCCACCACGGCCGCACAGAGAAATAATCTGCCGCGCACACGCAAAAAAATTAGTTGCGAAGCCATGTGATTGAATTCTAGTAAAAACGAGAAAAAAAAATGTATAATGCTCAGGCAATCCGCTATAGAGTTGATGTCACTATAGATTTAGAACCGGCGAATGCGGTTAACAGGATTCATAAAAAGACTGAAAGAGAATGATGTGCGCCTAACGAGTCGCTGTAGAAACCGAATACTTCAATGGTTGCAGTGACGTGAAATAAAAAGTCCTCATGTATTAAAGAAGAGTGGCTTGATTAAGTGCTGGAAATAGCGGAGGATGGGCACAGAACGGTAACAAAACTCTGATATATTTAGATACCGTCACACACCGGTGTATTGTGCTACGGTGATGCATTGCTGCCACAGACATAATATTTTTTTCCATTTAATTATGTCGTTATAATGAGATCTTTTCTCGTTAAACGGATATTTTCTCGTTATAACAACATATTTTTTCATAATAATGACATATGTCATAAAAAAACGATACGTTTTCCGTTATAATAGATATATGGTAGGGCTGAGCTGAGCGATTGTCCGCGACTCCACGCTGCTCAGTCTGACATAAACGAGGATCTGCACGCTGCTGAATTGAAATAGACTGTTTAAATGTATTTAATGTAATGGGTTTAATTGTAGCAGCATGTTTATTAGGATTAATCTCCAATCTGTCTACAATACTATCCAATAACAGCACTCAGACCCATGACTTGTTTAGGCTATATATGATCAGATCAAAACAGTTATTTTTGAATAATTGACTGGGCTTGGAATATTTATTTATTTGAAAGACAGCAGACAGGAGAGTGAGGGAATAATGGAAAGAGATTTAATGTGAACACCGCCCTTGTGCATTTTCGTTGAGAATGAAAATTGGGTTGACATCAGTATTTGATGTCAATTTCACATTGACTTAACGTTGAATTTTTGTCACCTGGCGTTGCAACTGAATTTAACCAAATATCAACATCTTATGATGTTGTGTGCCTACTGGGAATGTTTGGGATATTCCGATCAAAACTATATAGACTATTGTAGACTATTGATGTTGAATATTGATGTTGTATAATCTTTCAAATTCTTTCAAATTACAGTGAAAACCAAAAACATTTGCGGGTTAAAATAACTTTTGTGTGTTCAAAAAGTAAAAAAACGTATATACTTCACTGTCCAATGGAGCAAACCAATCCTGTGATGTCACATGCTATGGTATTGCAAAATGGTGGCACCCTTGCTCCAAAAGCTATAACAAAATGTCCTTTTTCTTTAAAATGGTTACATTAACCGTATTTGTTAAATATTTTAATTCAAGTGGAAATCAGTTTACTAAATAATGTAAAATTGACTGACTACTTCACTTCTACTTTAAATGTCACCTAATGAGGAAATATACAAGGATTTGGGACAAAGTTTGTGCAATTGCTTTTTTTCCTGGTTAAAATGAATAGCCAAGAGCTTTCAGAGCGTAATGAGAAGAATAAGTACTATAGAAAAGTGAATACAAGAAATCTTGATGCTCAATATTTCATCTGTAGTAACAGAAGTCAAGACTTTCCATTACAAGAGCCAGTCATCTATTTGATGAAGGCATTACCTGTTTTTTTTGTCCTTCCAGTATTTCCTATAAAGAAAATAGCATTTTAAAAGTTTTTCACACTGACTTAATTTATAAATACAGCTAAAAATCTACATACAGTGCCCTCCACTAATATTGGCACCCTTGATAAATATGAGCAAAGGCGGCTGTGAAAATAAATCTGCATTCTTTATCCTTTTGATCTTTCACTCAATAAATTCACAAAATTCCAACCTATCATTGAAGTAAAACAATTGAAAGTGGGGAGAGAATCTCATGATGAAATAAATGTTTTTCTCCAATGAATGTTGGCCACAATTATTGGCACCCCTTGAAATTCTTATGAATAAAATATCTCTGAAGCATATTCCCGTTCATATTTAATTTTTTTAGCTTTTAGCACACCAGCGTGACTAGGAGCATGAAATTGTCCAGCCATGACTTTCTGCTCCACAGGATTATAAATATGAGGAACACAAAGGTCAAATTCCCTTTATCATCCATCACAATGAGAAAAAACTAAAAATATATTTCTGATGTGAAGAACAAGATTGTTGAGCATCACAAAATAGAAAGTGGCTGTAAGAAAAGAGTTAAAACATTGAAAATCTCCATTCCCACCATCAGGGTAATAATTAAGAGGTTCCAATCAACTAAAAATGTTAAAAATCTGCCTGAAAGAGGACATGTGTCTATATCGTCCTAATGAATGCTGAGGAGGAGAGTTTGAGTAGCCAAAGACTCTCCAACGATCACAGCTGGAGAATTGCAGAGATTAGTTGAGTCTTGGGGTCAGAAACCTAAAAAAAAAAAATTCAAACAACCCCTAAATCACCACATGTTGTTCGGGAGGGTTTCAAGAAATATTATCCTCACTCATCCAAAAACAAACTCCAGCAAATTCAGTTGTCAGACATGACTGGAACTTCAAATGGCACTGGCTTCTATTGTCAGATGAAACTGAAAAAATAGCTTTTTGGCAGCAACCCCACCAGATGAGTTTAGTACAAACAGGGATAAAAAGTACCCCATGTCCACGGTTAAATATACTGCTGGATCTTTAATGTTGTGGGCCTGTTTTTCTGCTGGAGGTCCTGGACATCTTGTTCAGATGCATGGCATCATGGATTCTATCAAATACCAACACATAAAAAATCTAAATCTGACTGCCTCTGTTAGAAATCTTATAATGGGCCATGTTTTGATCTTCCAGCAGGACAAAAATCCAAAACACACATCAAAATAAACACAAAAATGGGTCACTGAGCACAAAATGAATCTTTTACCATTGCTGTCTCTGTCCTCTGACCTGAACCCTACAGAAAATGAGTGAGGTGAACTGAAGAGAAGAAGCACCGTCATGGAGCTGTGAATCTGAAGGATCTGGAGAGATTCTGTATGAAGAAAATGGTCTCTGATCTCTTGTCAGGTGTTCTCCAAACTCTTCAGGCATTATAGGAGAAAACTCAGAGCTGTTACCCTGGGAAAAGGACGTTGCAATAATTGGGTGCCAATAATTGTGGCCAACATGAAATAGTGAAAACATTTATTTCATCATGAGATTTTCTCCCCACTTTCAATTGTTTTACTTCAATGATAGGTTGGAATTTTGTGAATTTTTTGAATGAAAGATAAAAAGGATAAGCAATGCAGATTTATTTTCACAGCCGCCTTTGGTCATATTTACCAAGGGTGCCAATATTAGTGGAGGGCACTGTATACAGAAAGAGAGAGGAAGCGAAAACTACAGTCTAGACTGAATTGCATTGGGCATTGGGCGTTATCTCACTAATAACGTATTAATAACTTTCTAATACTTACTAACATCTCGCTAATAACTTCATAATACACACACACACAATATATTATCTTTGTCAGTCTGTCTGTCTGTCTGTCTGTCTATCTATCTAATTATTGGTAGCATGGCTCCGCCTCCTGCCATCCCATCTAGAGACTCTATTTTATTCATTTGCATACTATGGGAGTAGTATATTTTACACAGTATAGATTAATTACTCAAGTATGAATGTGTGTGCATAAGTGATTTATTTTACTCACATCAAGCACATTCCTTTCATTTACTTGGCCTCAGCCTGCCCGCCCTGATGTCTTGTTGCACAGCTCTGCCTGAAAACGTCTTCACATTCTTTACTTGCTAATGGCTCAGACAGTCAGAACAGTAGTGTCTATGTGTATGAGAGTGAGAGAGACTTCGACGTCTGCACTTCTGTCTCGCCTCTTTAATGCATTCCACTTTCACTCAGCTATCTCGCCCACACACTCGGCATGTGACTGCCAGTGACAGGAAATCAAGGATGTCAAATCCTGCTCTGTGCTATGCAGCGCCACTCTCTCTCCAAGAAGGCCTTCTAAAAAGCCTACCGCGCATTACCATGTTGTCCGACCCTAGCAGTTTTGTCTTTATAGAATTCCTGAATAAGTCAAGATGCAGGACTAATTTTCCCTAGCTTTCAGTTTTTGCACCGATTCCTTGCTTGCATATCTTTGTAACCTTAAAGGGCAATCATGTTTTTTTTTACAGTTCCCTAAAGTATTTAGTGCTGATATTTTTGGGATGTAGTTCTGTAGAGCTGAGCTTTTTGGACAGTTTACAGTGCCACATTATGATCTCAAATGATGTTATTGTTGTTTGCTCTGTTACGTTTTCCCTTCAGGGACACAGAGAGGAGAAAACTAGAAGACTGGTCAGCTTGACAGCATGAAGTCTGTTTAGCTTTCCTCGTCACGCACTCGATCCAAACCACTTTGCTACAGCTAGAAAAAAAACATTTAGAAAACAGATATTGATCCGAAATTCTAAACGAATGTGCTGCTGTTGAAGCCATTGTTTAGAATGACTTTATATGCCAAGTATAACCTAGTTAGAAACTACATAACTTGGCAGCAAATCTGTTTGTGCCAGTAATCGTTAATTAAGCAATATATATGACATTGTTTTTATACAGCAGCTCACAAAATGTTACAATTAAGTATGCTTGTCTATTTTTACACCGTAGTCGCAGCGTTCCTGAATGAATCAGCATTTTTGAATGAATCTGTTGAATAAATGACTCCGTGAGTTACTCCTAAAGACAGTCACTTGTTTCATTCCTCAGTGAATTGTTATAAAACAAGTAGTTGTGTACTGCATTTTACCTTTTACTTTTTATTAAATGTCAGTAATGGATTAGTTCATCCAAAAATGAAAATTCTGTCATTAATTACTCACCCTCATGTCGTTCCAAACCTGTAAGAATACAAATAAAAATATTTTTGATGAAATCCGAGGGCTCTCTGACCCTCTATAGGCAACAAGGGTCCTACCACAGTCCCAGAAATGTAGGACATTGAGTGCATGTCACATGCAGTGGTTCACTGGATGAGTGGTTCAACCTGAATTTTATGAAGCTGACTACGAGAATACTTCTTGTGCTCCAAAAAAAACAAAAATACTTTTATTCAATGATTTCATCTCTCCCATGATAGTACTCTGCCATTATCATTATGGAGGGTCAAAGAGCTCTCGAATTTCATAAAAAATTTCTTAATTTGTGTTCTGAAGCTGAACGAATGTTTTATGGATTTAGAAAGACATGAGGGCTAACCACTGTGTCAATACCCCCCCCAAACGTTAAAACATTTCTTGAACAATAGCAGTGGCGTATAGCGTCTGGGCATGCAGGGTATGCAGGTGCATATGGGCCTGGGCAGATTGGGGGCCTGCCGAGCCGAGGGGTAACTTTTAATTGAAAGGGAACGAATATAGAGCCTTGCATGGGCCCAGCCCTTGTCCGACTGCTTATAAGAAATCAAATCTCCACCCGAGTCCGACCCGAGCCCGTGTCTTTTCTCTCTCTCTCTCTCTCTTCCCCTTTACACTATACAATGGCGTTTTATTGCCTCATTCAAAATAAAAAAATTATAAGATTACAAGATAAAAGTTTCGAGAATAGAGTCGTGAAATGTTTCAACAATAAAGATTAAAGTTTAGCCTAATATTTTGAGAGTATTAGCCTTTTGCGCATGCAAATGGCCCGGATTGGGAGCACCAGGAGATATTCCAAAGTCTCAGATTTCAAAATCTGTCAGTTTTATAGCGAAATACAAACAGTGTAGGCTATATTGCAATAACATGTTTGTCTTGCTCTAATGTGGTGTGACAGCTAACTGTATTAGCTTCAGTTTAAGTGGCATGTGGGTCAATCGTCTTTCCGATTACAATAACGAACCAGACATTATTTTCATTATAAATTAGGCTAAACTGTTTTTTTTCATGCCTTCTGATGTTCCTTCACTTTTATATCTTGCTATAAACAAGAAATATAGAGCGAAAACACATTTATAATTTGTATTTCGTTATAAAACTGACAGAATTTGAAAGCTGAGCTGTGTTATTGTCAGACTTTGTCTTCCTCTGCCTTTGTTTCCTCACCCTTATATGGTCCTTCCTGTTCCCTATCATTAGTTAATTAGTCTCCGTCTGTGTCTTGATTATGTCCCAGGTGTTTCCAGTTATGCCTCCCTATCTGTTCTGCCCCATGTTTCCTGTGGATTATTGTTAATGTCATATGTGTCAAGCTCGTGTAGATGTCCTTACCTGTGTTCCTGTGCCTCCTGCGTTTGGTATTCATTAAATACCACGTTTGTTACAATCCTCGTCTCCTCGTTCCTGGATCCCCATGTGTACCGTGACAGTTATATTAAAAGCAATAAAGCACAAAATTGTTGCGAATACTGTTGGCTGGTGCGCTACAAATAATGAATGGAAGACTTTAAATATTATGTCCAATAATTTACTGTATTATACCATGAATAAAACAGTTTGTGAATAGTCACTTAACGTTTACAGCCTACCTCAGAAAAGACAACAATAAATATAATGTTAACAAATTTGAGTTCACTTCAACCTTTTTATTGCTGTTTAGTTAAATAGGCTACATGTGAGGAATGAAAGTTTGGACACCACAGACGTTTTTGCAGAGGTGGTGGAATTTTCACAAGCACACTGTCCCCGTGAGTATGACACATGGTATGATTTCTGATAATAATCCCACATATATTTGAAGTGTTTTGAAAACGCCCTAGTATTACACAGCTGCTGTTGCAGCCATTCAAAAAGTTCAGTTTAGTTTTTTAATGGCAAAGTGCTATATTTCGTTTCTTTATTAAGTGAATTTAAAGAAACATGATTTGAAAATGTTTTGTTTGTTAAATTCAAGTTTGTATTTGTTTAATACCAAGCGGCCAGCACCAGACAGTGAGTTGAGCATATGTTTGATCAGTTTAGCCTTCTCAAATAAACACGATTTGAGACAGAAAAAAAATATGCATTTTACAATATATTAAAAAAAAGAAGATAAATTTGTGCTAAAAGTGTAAGCTGACGCTTGCTTTGGGGGACACGGAGGCGCTAGCGAGATCTCTTAATAATAATTTTTTCTTAATAAGAATGGAAAATTAAAATACGCCGGAATTGTTCCTCATAAAGGTAAGAGTAGGCCTATACATAATTCGAAGCTGCAAATAGTTTTATTTGTGTGCACTCACAATATCAATAAAACATTTTGTAAAATAAAGAAAACAAACAGGGGTGCGTTTCCCGAACAAAGATGTAACTCGCTGATTAACCACCATACCATGCATTGTTTTGGAAACAAACAAGCTAGTCCAGCCCAATCTCACGGCAATTCGTACATATTTTACAAGGTTGCTACGACCTCACTCATACAAATTCATACGATTTTTTACTAAATCGTACCTATTTTACGAGTTGCCAATTCGTATGAATTTGTACGAATGACCTACACCAAGCCAACACTAAACCTACCCGTCACTGGGGTTTAGAGAAATCGTACTAAATTGAATTCGTACGAATTAGCCACCTCGTAAAATATGTAGACAACGAATTGCCATCAACTGTTTCCCGAACATGGTCATATTTCTGTCGTTTGAACCACATTAGTTCAACAACATTGTCAATGACGTCACATGCATATGGTAGAGGAATAACTTATGCTATTTAACTGATGAGAGATCTCTAATCAGTTACGTTCGTTTGATATGGTTTCGGGAAACACAGAATCCTTGAACTACGCTGGTAACGACGGAACTTGCGACCATAGTTGGCTAACGATGCTTTTGAGATATGCACCCCAGGATGGTCTTGATCTTGAGCAGGAACTCAGCAAATTGCCTCACTGACATGATAAATATATTTATAGAAATCAAATCAAATCAAATCAAATCACTTTTATTGTCACATCACCACAGCACAAGTGCCTTGGTGAGTGAAATTCTTATGAGCGTGCTCCAGACAGTGCAGAAAAACAACAGACAATTTACATATGGACAGACAGTGCAAAAAAAACAACAAACAATTTACATATGGACAGACAGTGCAAAAAAACTACAAACAATTTACATATGGACAGACAGTGCAAAAAAACAACAGACAGTTTACATATGGACAGACAGTGCAAAAAAACCACAGACAATTTACATATGGACAGACAGTGCAAAAAAGCAACAGGAATTTACATATGGACAGTACATATTTACAGACTGTACAGAAGACAATGTGCAAAATACACATACATATACTCAGTACACTTAGTGTACTATAAATACATAATTGTCAACGACACATTATACACCGTATGGGCACATCTACATTATGTACAGTATCTATACATAATGTAGTCTATACATAGTAATAATGTGAGGTGCAACAGATTATAAATTAACAGCAGATTGGTTGGTTGAGCAGCAGATAGATATGCATATGCAGTGTCGTGGATGTGCATTGTATGGTGTCCAGTGATAGCAGATAGGTTGTGTTAGTGCAGTGTGTGCGTGTAGTCCAGTTGAACGGTGTTAAAGTGCAGTGCATGGCATGTTGTGTGAGTGGGAGTGTGATGTAGGTGAGTTATTTGTGACTGTTCATTAGCCTGATAGCCTGAGGGAAAAAGCTGTCCCTCAGTCGGCTAGTGCGGGATCGGATGCTGCGGAAACGTCGCCCTGAGGGCAACAGAGAGAGCAGTCTGTGGGACGGGTGGCTGGAGTCTTTGATAATCCTCCGGGCTTTCCTTGTACACCGCCTGGTGTAGATATCCTGGAGGGAGGGAAGCTCACCTCCAACAATGTGGCAGGCAGTTCGCACGACCCTTTGCAAAGCCCTGCGGTTGCCAGCGGTGCTGTTTCCAAACCAGGCGGTGATACAGCCGGTCAGGATGCTCTCCACAGTGCAGGTGTAGAAGGACCTGAGGATGCTGGGGCTCGTTCCAAACTTCCTCAGCCGTCTCAGGAAGAAGAGACGCTGATGTGCCTTCTTCAGCACTGCATCTGTGTGAGCAGACCATGTGAGATCCTCAGTGATGTGAATGCCGAGGAACTTAAAGCTGCTCACCCGCTCCACAGGTGTCTTGTCGATGGTGATGGGTGTGTGTTCTCTGCTCTGTCTCCTGTAATCCACCACCAGCTCCTTGGTCTTGTCGATGTTGAGTGAGAGGTGGTTCTCCTGACACCATTTAGTCAGGGTACTCACCTCCTCTCTGTAGGCCGTCTCATCGTTGTCGGTGATCAGGCCTATCACCGTTGTGTCATCAGCAAATTTGACGATGACATTGGAGCTGTGTGTAGCTGTACAGTCGTGTGTGTACAGGGAGTACAGGAGTGGGCTGAGGACGCAACCCTGCGGTGCACCAGTGTTGAGGGTCAGGGGAGATGATGTGTTGTTGCCCATTCTGACCACCTGACTTCTGCCTGTCAGGAAGTCCAGGATCCAGCTGCACAGAGATCTGTTCAGTCCTAGAGTCTGGAGCTTCGCAACCAGTGTGGCAGGCACTATAGTGTTAAATGCTGAACTATAATCCACGAACAGCATCCTCACATAGGTGTTTTTATTTTCCAGGTGGGAGAGAGCAGTGTGCAGGGTGAAGGCAATAGCATCGTCTGTGGAACGGTTACTGCGGTATGCAAATTGTAGTGGGTCCAGTGAAGCAGGCAGCACAGAGCAGATGTAGTCTCTGACAAGTTTCTCAAAACACTTGCTGAAGATGGGGGTCAGAGCAACGGGCCTCCAGTCATTCAAGCATGTGATTTTGTTTTTCTTTGGTATGGGCACAATGATGGATTTTCTGAAGCATGAGGGAACCACAGACAGAGAGAGGGACAGATTGAAAATATCTGTAAAAACCCCGGCAAACTGGAAAGCGCATGCTTTGAGCACACGGCCTGGTATCCCATCTGGGCCCACAGCTTTACGGATGTTCACCCGTTTGAAGGATCGGGTTACATCCGCGACAGAAAGGGTGAGTGGACTGACCTCTTCTGCGGGCGGTGTTATCAGCCTCGAACCGAGCATAAAAGGTGTTGAGCTCGTCCGGTAGAGAGGCGGCAATGTTCACAGTAGCCGGTTTATTCCCTTTAAAGCCTGTGATGTTGTTGATGCCCTGCCACATGCTTCTTGGGTTATTGTTGTTGAAGTGTTCTTCAACTTTGTTTTTATAAGTTCGTTTGGCTGCTTTGATGGATCTCCTGAGATCGTAACTGGCTTGTTTCCGATCGTCAGAGTTTCTGGATTTAAAGGCAGATGTCCGCGCTGACAAGGCTGATCGAACATCGCTGTTAATCCACGGTTTTTGGTTGGCGTAGATACGGATTGTTTTGGTCGGAACTACATCGTCTATACACTTCCTGATGAAACACGTGACCGTATCTGAATACTCCTCTATGTTGTCATCAGACGCTGCCCGGAACATGTCCCAGTCCACATGATCAAAACAGTCCTGTAGTATAGCGTCCGATTGGTCAGACCAGCAATGAACTGTCCTGAGAGCGGGTGCTTCACGTTTCAGTTTCTGCCTATAAGCAGGCAGGAGCAGAACGGAAGAGTGATCCGATTTGCCGAAAGGTTGGCGGGGGAGGGACTTGTATGCGTCCCGGAAGGGGGAGTAACAATGGTCGAGTGTGCGATCTCCACGCGTGTTGATGGTGACGTGTTGAAAGTATTTTGGAGCTATTGTTCTGAAGTTGGCTTTATTAAAGTCCCCTGTGACAACAAAAGCTGCATCTGGGTGCGCGGTTTCCTGCTCACTTATATTCCTGTACAGTTCCCTGAGTGCCTGGTCTGTGTTGGCTTGGGGGGGGATATAAACAGCCGTGATTATGATCGCTGTAAATTCCCTCGGTAGCCAGAACGGTCGACACAGAAGCGTATGAAATTCCAGATCAGGGGAGCAGAAGGATTTAATAGAGTGTATGTTCCTTTCATCACACCACGAGTTGTTAATATAGAAACACACACCTCCACCTCTGCTTTTCCCTGTGAGCTCCTTTGCTCTCTCCGAGCGGTGCACGGAGAAGCCCGTGAGCTCGATGGCTGAGTCTGGAACCATCGCAGACATCCAGGTTTCTGTGAGGCAAATAACACAGCAGTCTCTTGTTTCTCGTTGGTATGAGATGCGCGCCCGCAGTTCACAGAGTTTGTTATCCAGTGACTGAACGTTGGCCAGTAAAATGGTTGGAAGAGGAGGTCGGAAAGCACGGCGTCTCAGTCTGATGAGAACGCCAGCTCGTTTTCCTCGTTTTCGGCGGCGGCGTTTCCTCGATTTCGCAGCCCAGACAAAGGGCTCTGATGCGGTGTCTGTGAACACTCCACCGGCATTCAAAAACTCAAAGTCCGGTTTGCGTTGCGCGACGGAGGAACCAATGTTCAAAAGCGTGTCTCTATCGTAGACAGTTATACTAACAACATCTAACACATAAAACAACAAAAAAACAAATAAAACATACGAAAAACTGCAAAGTTTTCCCGGAGCACGCAACACGGCTGCCATCCTCGGCGCCATCTTGATCAAACGTGAATGCTACAAATTACTACTTTACAGGAAAATAATTCAAATAAAAAAAATAAAACACTTTCATTAGCATATGTAATCCGTAAAGATCTATTTCTCTCTAAGGCGCGTCTAGTGAGGAGATATGGCGAGTCAGGATCCTCAACTTCATACTATTTTATTTGTATGTATGTATGTATGCATGTTTTTTGGGCCACTGTGCCAAGATTCAGCAGCAATAATGGCTGCCCACTGCTCCGGGAGTGTGTTCACAGTGTGTGTGTTCACTGCTGTGTGTGTGCACTTTGGATGGGTTAAATGCAGAGCACAAATTCCAAGTATGGGTCACCATACTTGGTCGTATGTCATATCACTTTGTCACTTCACGATCTGTGAATGGTAAACCCTGCCTACTTTGATTTGAATGGCCATCTCAGTCATTTTGGCATGGACTAGTATTGTTAGACCGATTAGGCTTTGATCTGAAGTGCAGTGGTCAGTTAAGTTCATTCTCACACTTTAATAGTATTAATAGCTCCTAACAGGCTGTGTGATTATGAGAAGTTATTACATCAAAATGTACGTCAGCATACAGCCAGGGGTGCGGGAACAGGGGGTGCTGAGGGTGCTGCAGCACCCCCTGTTTTTTTCTGTGGGCAACTGTAAACTGTTGTGAATAAAAAAAATATAGGCTATAAGGTTGCTCCGATGTTTATAACATTTAGTTTACATTGGCTATTTTGCTATCTATTTCTATGTGATCTTCGACATATTTACCATTTGCCCATTAATTTAACCGTTGTAAGAATTAAAGTTATCAAAGTTATTAAACTGATGCAGGGCTATTTGATGCGCGCGTTGCGCACATCCTGCCAAATCACGCACGCAGCACTGCCAATGCTTGCTTTTATGTTTGTGAATGTTATGTTTGTGTTGTGGGATCTGTAGGTTGTGGCTTAAAAGCGGAACATGGAAATATCATGGATGTACTGGTAGAAAAAAAACTACTTTTTTTGTTGTTCTCAGCGATATGAGTCTTTCCCTTCTCCCAAAACAGCTTATAGCTACCTATTAAAATAGTTTAGTTTTGTATGTAATGGAAAAGTGATTAGACTATGTTTCATTTTTTTCTTCTTCATAAAGTTAATTTAGAAAACCTTGGGAGCATTTTTTGTTCGTTAAATGTTTTTTTTTCTTTTAAGCAACGACCAAGCGGCCAGCATCAGAGTTGGTCGCCTATGTTTAATTAATTTAGCCTTATCAAATCATCACGACTTGACTAAAATAAAATCGATAGATAGGCCTATAAACAGTTCAAGCATATCACAGTGTTAGTTTAAATGTTTAACCTATATAAATGTGCAATATCCAACAGTTTGTGTGGAGAGTGGAAGCTGAAGCGAGCTTTACAGGACATGGAGGATTTTTTTCTTACAGTAAAAACAACTTAAAATACGCCGTGTGATTTTTTTTCTCATAAAGGTACGAGTAATATATCATTTGGAACTGTAATGGGTCTACTTTTATTTGTGTGCATTCACAATATCAACATTGTGCTTTTATAAAATAGGAAAACAGAGAATGCACTTTCTGCCGGTTTTGAACAAGAGCACTTCAATGATGAACTGAAACTCGGCAACTCGAAACTGGCTCAGAGATATGATAAATATATCTGTAATGAAGTTGGTAAATACGGGAAGAAGGAGGCGGGAACCGGCGAACATTTAAAGATTTTAATAATAAAATAAACAAACACAACAGAAAAGCGGCAGCCCCTCACGGACGACTGCCGCACACAAAACAAAAACTAAAACCCAGGCCTGGTCCTCTCTCGTCTTCCACTGTCGTCACTCCTCCTTTAACCCTTCCGAAGCTCCTCCGTGGGACTCGAGACCGGTGAGTGGCGCAGGTGTCGTTCATTATCATTCACTCCACCGGCCTCGCTCCGTTCCCACGGCTCTCGGCCCCGCCCCAATCGTCACATACCCCCATCGCCCCTCGCAGGCCGAGGGGTACCCACGAGACTGCGCTCTACTCCCCCCCTCTCCCGGGGGGAGCCCGTCAGGGCGGCCGCGGCGTACCTGGGGGTAAGGACAGACGAGGCGAGAGAAAGGAGATGGAAGGATGAGGAGTGACAGAGATGAGAGAGGGGAGAGAGGGAAAAAAAAAGAATCTCGGTCCGGTTCCCGGACACGCTGCCGCTCGGTCCTCAACCAGCTGAGCGGCTCACTCGCGGTGCCATGCGATGGTACTGGACCTCTTTGGTGGACGGCCCGATGCCCCTCCGCCTCCTGGCGGCCGGCGATGGCTCCCTCCTCCGGTCGAGGGCAGCCGGCAGCGAGTGCCCCGTTCCCTGCTCCTTCCCCAAACATGGCGGATGGCAGCAGGTTTCAGCCTCCAGGCAAACGGGGCCGACTCCTTCGCTCCCTCTCGAAAGGCAGCCACCCCTCCTCGACCCAGGAGCACGGCAGCGAGTCTTCCGTCCCACCTGTTCTTTTTTTGCTCCAGCACCACCGCTTCGGGCAGCCACTGGCGGTCTCCGCCACTTCCTGCTGCCCGATCTCCTCAGCACCGCGATCCCCCTCAGCAGCGAGGGCTCTCTGACAGCGTGTCCCTCCTTCCTCCCGGGCTTCGGCACCAATGTAATGAAGTTGATATGTACGGGAAGAAGGAGGCGGGAACCGGCGAACATTTAAACACATTTAATAATCAAATAAACAAACATATCAGAAAAGCGGCAGCCCCTCACGGACGACTGCCGCAAACAAAACACAAAGTAAAATCCAGGCCTGGTCCTCTCTCATCTTCCACTGTCGTCACTCCTCCTTTAACCCTTCCGAAGCTCCTCCGTGGGACTCGAGACCGGTGAGTGGCGCAGGTGTCGTTCATTATCATTCACTCCACCGGCCTCGCTCCGTTCCCACGGCTCTCGGCCCCGCCCCACTCGTCACAATATCTATAGAAAGCTTTAAAATACTACTTTAAAACGAAATAATTCAAAGCAAAGCAAAAACTCTTCATTAGCCTATGTAATCCGTTAAGATGCATATATTTCTCTCTGGCGTCCAATGAGGAGATGGCGAGTCATTTTTCCCCGTCACCTCACATCTAAAATATAAAAATAAGGGAAAGCCTAAAACAGGCCCGATTATAATTTGCGTTTTATTTTATAATTGTATTCAATAATAAAAAAAAGTATGTAAATTTGTCCTTGAAATTTAAAGGATTTGCTGAAATGCAATTTTATCTGACTGATAGGCCTATGTGAATTATTTATTGGCCTATCTTTTTAATCCATGCAGCAAATGCTTTAAAAACAGCTTTAAAATTACTTTATTGCATTCCAGATGCTTTTAAAAGAGCTTTTCACTATACATTTTCAAGGGTTTTTAAGCTTGAATATAGCTTGAATGTAAACCATTGTTATGAATTCATTATAGCCTATTCCCATTTGTAAAATAGCTAATTGTTGTCTAACACGATCTCATGAAAGTGCGTAGGCTATAACACAATTGTCTGTTTCTATTTGGGGTAATATTTATACGCAGCAATTGACTACCCCCCCCCCCTCCCCCCTCCCACAGCACCTCCTACATAAAACACCTTCCCGCGCCCCTGCATACAGCATCCCTATTGCTCATGTGCCAGCAATTATCCCTCTGCGTGCCACTGTTGGCATGCGTGCTGTAGGTTGCCGACCCCTGTTGTAAATACTGGAGATACAACAGGTCATGTCTTCATGAGGTAACTGAGATTTGAGAACTCCAGCTGCTGTAAATTATTTTGTCAGTTCAAATAATTTTGCTCTGCTGTGGTAAACACAACGCAAATACCCACCTGACCTCCCACATGAATTAAAGGGATAGTTCACCCAAAAATTGACATATTTACTCACCCTCAAGTATAGTTCCAAACCTGTATTACATTTACATTTATGCATTTAGCAGACGCTTTTATCCAAAGTGACTTACTTACTTTTTATCCAAAGTGACTTATTCAGGCTATACATTTTTTATCAATATATGTGTTCCCTGGGAATTGAACCCACAACATTTTGCGCTGCTAATGCAATAATCTACCACTGAGCCACATGAATGTCTGAATGTCTTTATTCAGCTGAACACAAAATAAGTTATTCTTAAGAATGTGGGAAAAAGAGGAGTTCTGGGGTACTATTGACTTCCATAATATGTTTTTCCTATACTATGGAAGTCAATGGTGCACCAAAACAGGCTGGTTACACACCTTACTTCAAAATATCTTCCTTTGTGTTCGGCAGAACAAAAAAAATTAATACAGGTTTGGAACTACTTGAGGGTGAGTAAATGATGACAGAATTTTCATTTTTGGGTGAAATATCCCTTTAACACAACTCACGTGTTGTTCTCCGCCCTCACATACTGAGTGGATTAAGAGATGATGAACATGCTCAGAGGGAAGCCAGGAAAAGTTTGCACTTAAGTGATGTAATCTAAAGAGATGGTTTTCCAAATATGCAGCATGCTATACAGACACACGTGTTAGCTGCCAGATAGAACGAGCCAGAGGTATTTTGGCTCAGGTAGTTAACACTGTCACCAAATTATTCAAAAAGACAAGCCAGATGGGATTTATTCAACTGCACGAGCACACATTACTTCACCAAAAGGTTAAATGTTACAGTCTGCGGTTAACACAACCGTGATTCATGTAAATAAGATAGATCTCTAAACATGTGGTTCTATTAAGAAGTGGGAAAAAAGAGCTCTTAAACCTTATTCAAGCAAATCATTCAAGTCTCATATGTCTGAAAGCACGATGATTGGAGAAAAACTGATACTGCACAATCCATAATGAAAGTAGTCACTGTATAATGATGATTTATATGCAAATTTAAATCAAAGTACTGCTAGCGGCACCTTCAAAGACCCAATCAAAGTCTTTTAGATAAAACTATCCTTTATTTCTTTTTATGGCATACATGAAGGACGGAACAATGAAGGACTATATGAATTTATGACTACAATATTTATACAGAGCTGTTACTTGACATGTTGCACAATATGGGTAGTGACAAAGCGATAACGCTAAGTTAGTGAGAATATGATGTGAACCACAGATTCCCCTGGAATGTCATTGCTGACAAAGCAAGCAAAAGGTGTTGCTAAGGTGACAACATCGGATATCTTGCACTCATCTCACACAAATAAAATGACACCAACACACTTCCTTCACTGTGTTGGTTGTTTCTAAGTAAATATTTGCAGTAGCACTCTGCAAAACTAATGTAACAAGTGGCATGCAAATGCCTACTGTAAAATGCAATAGATAAAAATATTCACCTTAAAATAAACAGGTGTACTGATTTGAAATATGACCACAAATATAACAAAAGTTATTACCGCTGGGTATTGGTAGACAATCATTTCATTTGTTTCTGCTTCACAACTTCTCAGTTGTATATGAAAGAAATGATCTCTCAGCAAGTAGAACCTTCTAACTTTGTGGCGACATTACAAAAATACTAATTTTACAAATTAACAACAAGGCTTAAACTATGCTGTTCAATTGCAATTATAAAACAAGTGAGTTCACGAGTCCATTTAAATAAATCATTAAAATACCCGACCAAAGAGTCATTTGTTCAGGAATAAGATTCATTCAGCTATATGCTTTTAAATCACTTAAAAGAACATGTTCTCAAGAGGTATTATTTATTTATATACTACGTATTTATCACATGCAGCCATTATAACAAAAATACATGTTTTGCCATTATTTCTTACAATTATTATTATTATTTAAATATTTTTCAATTATGGCTGCTTATGCAAAGTGGCACATGAAAAGTCTTGGGATTTAAAGAATAGATGTCAAGATTGTTAGAATAAAACTCATGATTAATAAAAATATATATTTTTAAGTCAACCCTACTTATTATACAGGTACAATAATATTGACTAATATTGACAATAATATTGACTAATATGCACTTCTCTGTACGCAATAGTTTGAGAGTCACCCTAACTGACCCCCAGTTGAACTCTCACAGTATTTCACACATTCAGTGATGTACAGTTCACTGAATTTCTCCAAACATGCCCTGGTTTTGGAACAGTGCTTTATTTTCACATGAATGTGAGGAGCAGCTGTCAGTTTATAAAGTTAAAGGAGCAGCTCTGTGTGAGCTCGGAGCCGAATAAACAGTAGACAGCTGGCCTGGGACAATAGCACCTCAGTTAATTATTAATGCTGTTAATGAACAAATCAAGAAAGCTCTTGATACTTTCCAGAACTCTTTACTCACAGCCAGCGATGTGCTGACCCTTAAAGGCCCCTCGTCACGGGTCTGTGCTAGAAGTGCTTGGGGAAGGAGAGGCAAACAATTTCAGTCACTTTGTGTCAGAACAGTACCCCTGAAAAACGCCAGATACGTGAGTCAGCACGGTATGGACTGGGCTGGCTGTGTTTTTTATGTTTAAACAGTACTAATGCAACATTGATACTGTGTTTAGCCTCAAATGCTGATGTAATCGTCACAATATAAGCAATTTCCTGTGCTGAGAGAGAGCTTCTGCTAAGAACATAAATTCAGATCGGCTACAAAACACAGCGTTAGCATTGATTCTCCACTGTGACATTAAAAGCTTTGAGATCTATGGGATATCCTTACGATGTTTATTCCGCTTGTGCGCAGTCCCCTCACAAATCACTGATAAATGGCTATTCATGTAAGTGATAACAGATGTGAGGGTCTCATTGAGAGCCAGTGAAAGTGTGTTCTGTATGATGTGTAAAAGCGCTGTGTTCGACCCTCCATTAGCAGAGGTGGCAGGTGTTCCTCCATTCTCCAAAAAAGCAAGATTTTATGTTCCTCCTCGAGTTAGTTACTTGGTTTCCATGGAAATGCTTAACAGAAAGAGTCTTGTCTTAAGGGGCCTGTGCCGGGGAAGGCTTTACTAGCTGCCTAGACTGGACTTTAGTGAAGAGGGGGAGAGAAAATAGGGGAAAAAAGATGAAGAATAAACCCAACATGAATAAACAACGGAGCATTGTCTCTGTGCCTGATGCTGACATTGAATGGAGATGTTTAGAGCAGATGTTTCAAATGAGAGAGTGCTGGGCTTACACAGCACATGACAATGAATTGTATTAAAATAGCCTCTTTATAAGCAACAATGTATTTATAACACACATTTAACAATAATAGAAGAGCCTTACAATTGTGTATCTATACCGAGAATGGCAAGACTCCGTGAGACTTCAGGAAGAATCTAGATACCTGTTTTCAAATATGTTACAGTGGTCATGAACTGAGAAACCAAAATTCCCTTAATCTTTTGATATCACTGTACTATAAAAACATCTGTAGGTTTCAGAAAAAGTGTATCATTACTCTAAAAACAGCTTATATTGAAGGCAGTCTGCCACAATGACAGCTTTTGGAATGTTCTACTCTATGATGTAATAGTGTGGATAAGCACCGCCTCTGCAGAAGAAGATCAACACCTGCTTCTACATCACTGCCTGCTTAGCCCCGCCCACTCAGCCATGCATGTAGTGTTTATGGGAGAGGCAAACACGCAGGATACGCTTTATTTTTGATGAAGATCCAGACCACGTCAGTAATGAAAACAGTTAAAAAATCCAGCATATGCTGGATAGGTTTTGGAGAATGGCTGCTGGTTTAAGCTGGTCCTTATATGGTCATGAGCTGGTTTAAGCTGGTCATGCGCTGGTCCTGAGCAGGAACTAGTTACTTAGGACCAGCACGTAACCAGCTAAGAACCAACTTAAACCGGCAGCCATGCTTCAAAACATACCTAACCAGCATATGCTAGTTTTTTCAACAGGGTTACTGACTGAACTTGGTCCTATGTTCACTCAATTTTACTACAGATTTATTTACAAACAAGGCACAATTTGACTCAGGATTTTCAAAAAGATTGAAACTAAAAGGCAATGCTGTGCCGGCTATATTGTATCTGATAGTAATGTTGCACCACACAAGTGTGAGTGACTGTTTTTATTACTTGCATGGTCACTATTGCTTTGTCTCTTCTTAAATATCGCTTGATATGTACTTAGTTATTCATGCGTTTTTGATCTAAATCACAGCAGCATCCATCTATGAGGAATATACGCTGTCAAACATACACAACTCTTAGACAATCATAGCAGTGGGCATTTACTTTTGAGTCTACAACCCGCCATGCCTATTCAAACAGTGTTCTGATAAGGGGGGTTAAAACAGTACAGAAAAATTATGATATTTTTTTATCAAAAAATCTTGCTAACATTTTAAGTGGACCTCAAATAACAGTACGGTACACAAATACAAAACAAAGGCAGTTCATGACCCCTTTAAATTAGTATCGGCTCTAGTTGTATGGGTTGAACTAGTTCAGTTAGAATGAGGTGACATGCAATAAATTACTAGTTTTATTTAGCAGTTACACATTAAATTGATACAAAATTGTCTACTGTTACAAAATATTCTTATGTCAAATAAATGCTGCTTTTTGATCTTTCTTTCAGAATCCTTAAAAAAAACTGGTTTCCACAAAAATATTTTTTCAACCAGATTGGCATATTAGAATGATTCTAAAAGATCATGTGACACTGAGGACTGGAGTAATGGCTGCCTTAAATTCAGCTTTGCCATCACAGTAATACATTACATTTAAAATAGAATAAACAGTTGTTTTAAATTGTAATAATATTTCACAATATGACTATCTTACTGTATTTTTAATCAAATAAATGCAGCCTTCATTCATGAAGAGAATTCATACAAAAACATATAAAATCTTACAGACCCCACATTTTGAACGGTAGCCTATTAACAACCTAAGTGGGTGAACAATAGCCACATCTTAGATTATTTAGACTCTGAATGAGGTTCCCACTATAAATTTGTGTAGTTAACTTCTAAAGTTAAATGCTGGTTGGTACAATTGAAGTGCTTTATAGCAATAGTTCACCCAAAAACATCAATCTTGTTCAACAAACAAACCAGACAGGAGAGTAGATTAACTTTGGTGGACTTAAACTAGAAAAAATATTGTGTATTGACATCTTTCTGTGGTTGAAATAAAATATGTTCTGATATTCATTCATGTTTATTGAATATGATATGAAATATGAAAAGACATTTAGTTCAAGTGCTACTTAAACGGAGGCACTAAACCGATCTGTCACAACACTTTAAAGAGCCACAAAACATCCTATACATTTTTTAAAGTTTCTTTAAAACGTCTTTCTAAAATGTCAAAAAGTCTTTTTAAAATATATTACTGTCATTGTTTAGAGAGTAATGATTTTCGATATGTAATCTCCTTCATCCATATGTAAACCAAACATAAGGTTGTTTTATCATTAACAAACCACACAGACACTGCGTTTGGGGTGTGGTTAGCAGTGCAGTTATTCTCTGCACTGAGGGGACAGTGAATCGACCAAGAGTAACATGAGGACTGTTGGGATCACTTTCACAAATGCTGCCTCCATGTGTGGCTGAATCTGATTTGAGAAAGCCGATCTGAGAGGCTGCTGTCGGGCCGACTGGTGTCTGTTAGAAGTGTATGGGGTGGAAAGGTAATCTGGTTGAATGTCACCTGTTCTCCACTGGAGAGAGTCTCTCTTACATAGACAGACTGATCCCATCTGCCACTCAAGCTTCTCAAATAACTGCAGAGATTGTCATTTAAAAAGCACTAATAGTGTATGATTGGAGCCTTTCATCTAGACTATACAGCTTACACTCTGCTCAACCAGCAGCCATTGTAATGATAAGCAAAGCATATGCAAAAAGACACATAAGATGATTGTACTTGTTCAAGAAATTAAGTTTTATAGATTCTAATCTTTTTTATCTAATTAGAACCTCAAAACTTTAACACTAGTGAAGCACATTTGCATCTCTTGATGTTATTGTACAATCATGTGTGGCAATATTAAAAAATATATTAAAAAGTCACTGAAAAATACAGTTATTTTAAAGAAGCAAAAAAAACCTGTAAATTCTCACAACATTTACATATTTATGTTTTTTGCTGACTAAATTATGTATATATACTATATATTATTTTTTTTAAATTTGAAGCATGTGTTTGTTTTCATAAACCATTAAAGCTTTTACTGGGAGACAGTTCAAATTCCTTGGTAAGTGTTAATTATCTCAACCACAAAATTCCTTTTCATCCTTACATAAAAAAACAGCACACACCACCATGCTGCATAAATCTCTCAGAGCATTTCATTTGCTCATTTGTTATCTCTGTATCATCGTCCCCAAGAAGGATGGGATGTTATATATTTAGATAATATTGCTGCTTTCTGGTTTTAGATATACATTCAGTGACTCATTTGAGTTTTGTTTTATGACATCTGTCTCGCAGACTTTACCCAAAATGTGCGACTGTTTCTCCTTTTTCAAAATTACTGCTGTGACATGGCTCAAAGGACAGTGAGCATACCACACACAAACCAATTTACTTGTTTTGTTTTTCACTGCCTAATAAGCATGTGTATGCATGGTAATGTATTCAATCTGGGAAATGGCTCTCAGAGCTCATTTAAAATGAACAATCATGATGCATAAATGTACAGGGAAGCCTTTGCAGTTGTTGGTTTAGAGCTCATTGTGTGTAATGTGTGCTTTGTGATGCAAAAAGTAGAATTTTAAGTTGACAAGAGGGGCTTACAAGGGGAAACTGTATTGGCAGACAAACCTACTTCAAACTCATCATCTGCCCCCATGCCGAACCGCTCTCACTCAAACCAACGAGCGTTCAGTTTCTCTGAATACTGAAGAAGAGCAGATTCACCTCACCAAACTACAAAGCCCCCCCACCCCCCACCATTTACCCAACAATACAATTAATTTAGGAAGATTCACCCATATTCTTTGCCTGTTATCAATACTTTTAATTTTACATGCAACAGAGACAGCTAAGAGCTACATTTATTGGCAATATTTTATTAACACAGTAACAAGACAAATATATTCATAGAGTCCTTCATCACACACATGTATATAATTTATTGCTAAGCGGTCTCCATGCAAGACAATATACAGCAGCGCAGTATTGATCAGCAAAGGCAACATGGATCCTGTGACATTGAACATGAGCCCAATTATGACAATAATTGCACAAACAAACGCATGTCCTGATTTTGCTGAGTTATACGTGTTCCTGGGTCAACATATATTCTTGACCCTGGAACAACCTTTTGATCCAAAAATGTAATCTTGACCATTTCCCTACACCTAAACCTAACCTTACCCATGAGTAATCCCTAAAATCAGAGGAAATAATAGATGAATGACACTGATGTACAAGCAACAAACACTGATTATAAGCCTAAACTTCACAAACATTATAAACTTGTTCTTCAAATCTGATCGGTTAATAACAATATTGTTCCAGGGTTAACAAAGAGGTTGATCCAGGAATATTTTGCTCTTGGTAAAATCCAGTTCTGCAAAACAAACATAAAATCCCATTAAATAATTTAAAATCATATTGATTCCCCCCTCCCCCCAAAAAAGCCAAACCTTCTTGAACAATAATAAAAAAATAGGAATTTAGGCTACTAATAACCTAATGCAGTTGTTCAAATAGGTCACATGATTAATTATAATTCATCATAAGTATAGCCAATCTGGCCAGATATTGTACAACGCTGTCTACAAAATACTATCATGGTAACACATATTAAATTACAACTATAAATTATAAATACAAATTAAATTATAATAACTAAACAAATAAAAATAAACTATTGTCCATAAAAAAACACTTTTTTTACTGAATGTAAAAATTATGCAATAAATCCTTTCACTAACGAATGAAACCACTTTTACTATATACACAGTACAAATGAAAATAATTTTAACAGGACATTGCATGTACTTAGAGGTAAAATATTGTCAAAATTATGTTTTTTTAAATGGTTGATTGTACCATATAGGTTAATCCTACTTTGTTACTTCTAAAACAAATCAATTTTACAGTAAAAGTTCATGCAATGTCCTGTTAAATTATTATTATTGTTTTACTGTAGTATCTTTTTGCTTTTTTATTGTTTTTATAGCGTTTTTACATTCCTTTTCTGTTAACATGATTTATCATATAATAATATAATCCAATAAGTCCACAGGGGCAGTTATTGATAATGCATTATATGCATATATATTTTTATATTGTCATATATATCAGAAGAGCCAATCTGTTGCCTCACTAATCAGGATTTTTAGATCCACATACTTTCCATTAGATGGGCTGATGCATCCAATAACCTTTCCGCGTCCCGGCTCTTTCCCCCGCGGTGACACCGAGACAAAAACAAAAAAAGCAGTCTGAATGGTGAAGAAGCGAGCAGGCAGGGAGAAAGCAAGAGGAGGCGGTTAGTCTTTGTAGTCGGGGAGGAATGCGGAAACGCTCCTGCTCTGTGTCAAACTGCTCTGAAGGGGGTCAAGGCACATTCAGCCAGCGTGGGAAAGCGAGGAGCAGACCGAGCACACACACACGCTGCATATTCCTGCATAGATGGGAAAAGCTTAAAGGGGGAAAGACGGCTATAGCAGATCGATGAAAATCAGTCCCTTTTTTATCCACTCCGCTTTCTTGAGGGGACTGATCAGACGATATTTCACTTGATTTGCTGTTGCAGTAGTGTGTACTGCTGGGAGATGGGGTTTAGCGCGTGCACCATCCGACTACCTGTGTGGCCCGTCGCGAGGACACTGCACGAGCTGTGATGCGTGTGGAGACGCTGGGAAACTTACTGAAGTTTATGAATGACGCGACTCTCCGGGCGGAATATAACAAACGGGGTAACTATACTCTGCAAACTCCCATTCACTTGCGTTACTTCTACATTCAGTGCGCGTGTTTGTGCATATGGAGATTTGCATGCACATTAGATGGATTTTTAATCACACGTTCATGTTGTTGGAAACAAATATAGGCGCTTTAGTGCCAGCGTTTATTGATATGCACAGCTAAACAATGAGGAACCACGTGCTCAGGGCTGTGTGGCACAAAGAAGAGCAGGGACAATCATGTCATTAGAAAACTTCGTCCGTTTAATTTTATTGACAATATGCGTATGGGTTAGATTCAAAGCTTGAGTCTGTTACAGTCGTTTACTGTACGGAAGCTAGTTACATTAGGTATACCTGTGTCGACTCAGGTTAGCAAGTAGCCTAATTATGGATCAGTGACGTGAGGTTATTAAAAAACAATTAAATATGCAATTCATACAAAATTTGATTTGAATATAGGCCTACATTTTCTAGACCTTTTCTCTTTGTTCAACTTCTGAATTAAACGCTACTATTGTTACTTTTTATTTATTATTTAGGCTACATTTATTATTGAAAATAAGTTTTACCCTGAATAAAATGCGTATAGTTCTATATTTCAGTGGGTGTGTAAAAATATATGGGTGGTGTAACTGCCGAAATTGTTTAAAAAGGTTTTTGATTCATATTATTTTTAAACAATGTATAATTGTTTAAAGTATGTCTATACATATATAGTAGGTCTATACAATATAAAGTCTGTCAGTGTGGTTTAACCAGAACGCAAGAAACCATTTTGTTGTCATGTGACAAGAAAATTATAAAACATTGAGGTCCCGTGTAGACCCTCGTAACTCAGTCAAGGCCATTCTTTATATATATATTTGTTTAAAAGAAACAAGAACCTTGGAAAGTGTTAAAGCACTTTGTGAAAATTATGATCAAGTTGTGTGTTCAACCACGTGTTCAAACTGTAAAGTATATTTTTGCAGATAGTTATGCCACTTGACACGTTTAGTCATTGGCTCGAGATGCTGTGAACACAGGCTGAAAAAAAACGTAACTTTTAACTAGACATTTGAAAGATTTCTTCTTTATATCATTCAGGACATCATCATTTGTCATACACCTATACCTTCTTCCTCTGGACTCCAGATGTTGATATTTAACGGACTTCCCTTTATATTTGGCTGTAAAGGCGGCTGAGCTAGCTTTGTGTATGTTGTGTTTATGGTTTAAGCTCCATGTCTGTTATCTTAAGTGCGTAGATAAGATTTGATTGAACTCTTATCACAGTTGTGTTTACCTCTGCCTCCTTTTGTGCTCGCGCTCTACAGGCAGTGCACGTGCCAGCGCCGCTCTCCCAATAATGCCTTTGTGAAATATCCGCGCGCTCGTCACGTTTTGGGATTCCCCGCAGTACCTCGCCGTGAGAAAAAAATGGAAAAAGAGAGCTCGACCCAACAATATGAGCCGGTGGCTGAGATCGGCGAAGGTGCATATGGAAAGGTGTACAAAGCACGTGATTTGAAGAACGGGGGCCGCTTTGTAGCCCTAAAAAGAGTTCGGGTGCAGACCGAGGAAGAAGGAATGCCGCTGTCAACCATCCGCGAGGTGGCGGTGCTGAGGCAGTTGGAGTCCTTTGAGCATCCCAATGTGGTCAGGTAAAAAAAGTGGGGGGAATGTTTGTGCTGTTGAAGAGGGATTTATGATAACTGTTTTAATTTGTGTATAGATGGTAACTTAACATACTTCCTTATGTTGTATTTATTTCCTGCAAGGTCGAAGGTTTGCTTGGAAGTCAGACATCTTACAATGATATAGCTTTGATATTATAATGTTTTAAACATGTTTAAAGGAGTGAGGAAGAAGAAATTGCACATTCAGAATGTTTCTGTTAAGAAAAGCCTGGTGCTACAATGAAAATAACTTTATTCCTCATATTACAAGTTTCATTTCCTGCACCTTTCTGTTGCCCACAATATTAAATATGACTGCTGCTGACATATCCTTTTCCTGATTTCAGAGGACATTATACTCTAAATCCTGTCCTTACCAATTGTTACAAAACTTTTAGGTAGGTTGTGTTACATTAAGTACTTTTGGTCCCTCTATCCAGAAGAGAATCTGGTAATATGCAATATAGGGGTTCAGCTGTCACATGTTCCTATCTGTAAAACTCAATGACCTCCAGTGTGTAGGCATCCTAAATTGCTTGGGAAAAAGTGCCCAAAACTTGCTTCAGACTTATATCACGCCTATGGTTTCCTGTCAAATCATTTTGCACTCATCAACCCTTGATTAAGGGAGATCCCCTAAGAACTTAGAGAAAACTGAGACACTTTTTTCCAGTTGACGATAGCTGCACACATTTGGCATAAATTTGCCTCCATCAGCTTCTTTTCCTGCGGAGCATTATGCCCACTCAGTTTTTAGTTGCTAAAAGTGTGGGGAGCTTGTTATTAAATTCCTAATAAACCAATACATTGACTAATTTGACATTACTGGCATTGGATGACTTTTTTAGAGTAATGAGTAGTTTTAGATATTATTTTATTGAATTTTGAGAAAATATTTTGTAAATTGTGTTGCTTTAGCCTTTTTTACGGCCTCTCTTTTGCTATATTGGTATCAGCATTGGCCCCTGATGTAATCATATCTGTCAATCACTAGCCATAAGTGATAAAATGACTCATCTTTCCTAGGTATAAAAGATGAATATTTAAGATGAGGATGTATTCAATGTACATCTATGCGGCTTCCATTGTTTTGATAATTGGAGTGTCAAATGCAAATCATACCATTGACACATGCGCCGCTCTGACAATTCACCTTTCCTGGTCAACTGAAACGATATCCATTGTTGACCTTTATGTAGAGATGTGAAACCACTGATGCGCAAATATCCGTGAGCAGCCAGCTGTCTTATTCAACTACTAATAGATGCATTTTAATTCCTTATTGTCTGTGTCTGCCATCAAGGTCATCTTGTATTGTTTTGGTAATGTGTTGATATATTTAGCTTAGTGGCTTATTAATGTTAAAATGGGTAGGTGGAAAATCTTGTTTTGAGATCACTGATGACTCCGTCAGGGGAGTTCTTGTTATAGTATGGCAAGCCGTTGACTTTTATTCCTTCACATTATATGAATTCTTGATATCATCAATTCAATTTTCACTAGTTAAAATGGTCATTCTTGATATCAGGAATTTGATTACTACTAGTAAAAATTTTCATTTTGATATCAACAATTCAGTTTTTACTAGTTAAAATGGTAATTCTTGACATCAAGGATTAAATTGTGGATATCTGAAATTGTATTTTCACAAAATGTCACCATAGGCTACCATTCAGAATCAATTGTTGATATCAAGAATACATTTCTTAGTAGTTGAAATTCCAATTTCACATATCAGAAATACAATTCTTACTAGTGAAAACTGAATTGTTGAAATCAAGAATTAACATTGTTATTGGTGAAAATGTAATTGCTGATATCAAAAAGAGCAATTGTTACTAGTAGAAATCAAATTCCTGATATCAAGAATTAGCATTTTAACTAGTAAAAACTGAATTGTTGATATCAAGAATTAATATCCTGAGAATGAATAAAAGTAAAAACATCTTGCCATAGTTATAGTTCACTCAAATGATGACAGAACTCACATCATTGGCTGGCTTAGCTCAAGGCTTTAACTTGCAATAGATTATTGTTGGGCACTACAAGCGGCTGAGCATGTATATGTCATTCTTTTGGCTAGACCAGACAAGGTCAGGATTGCAAATGTAAATTTAGCTGGTTTATAATTTGCCCATGGATGCAAATCAATCTCTTTTATATATGTTTTTTCTGTCCATTTGTTTCCCTATTTGCTTTAATGACAACAGCGCTCAAGCTGCATGAACTTCATAAGTTTGACAAAACCTGATCATGTTCTCCGGCATGATTTTAGATGTTCCAAAAATGATCTTGAGCTTCACTCGAAGAACATGCTCAGTGCCATGATTAGTGACCTGGAAAAAGTGCATAAGAAAAAGTTCATAATCTGAAATATTTCTTATTAGGTTACATCATTTAAAAAAAAAAAAAAAAAAAAACTTCAAATGTTTTAAATTCTTTTATTGGGATTGCAGACGTTTGGACCCCAATGTTTTTATGAGTACATGACATATATGTGGGATTGACAGAACACATTTTTTTGTAGAGTGTAAGACATGAAAGCGAATGGAAGAAAATAGTTTTAAATGAAACGCTGAACAGTATTAAGAGATGTAGGGGCATGATCCTATAGTGCTGTCTGTTTGGAATGCTGTGAAAGTGCAGGCGACTCTCAGTGCTTATAATGAGAATATTATTCATGCCATATGTTTTGCTGGTTAAGAGGCTTCATTGTTCAATCTGGATTTCAGCAGAAGCGTTTCCTGGAGAGGTTCCGTTTATGATGTCATGGGATCGAGTGACGGTACCATGAAAGATTATTTTGGTAGATTACGGATATATGACTTTGTCTTTTACTATTAAGTCTGGGATAATGCATTATAGTTGCAAGCGACATCAGACAATTAGAGAACTCCTCCAAATTGCATTGAGATGATGCTATGCTGACAGGTTTTGCCAATATCAGTTTGGGGAATTTGCACCTTTTTATAATTTGAAGAATCCTATTTCACCACAAAGAACCTTTTGTGAAACAGAAAAGTTCTTCCTTCGGATGTTAAAGGTTCTTTATGGAACCATTTAGACAAAATGTATCCTAAATAATTAACAGAGATCACTCAGAGCTTTTAATGAAAGCTTTCTTGATTATGCTTTTCCCTTGTTTAGGTTGTTTGACGTATGCACAGTTTCCAGGACTGACCGGGAAACCAAACTAACTTTGGTCTTTGAGCACGTGGACCAAGATTTAACCACATATTTGGAGAAAGTACCTGATCCAGGAGTGCCACCTGAAACCATAAAGGTACTATCACACCAGCAAATTCATCTCGGATTTGACAATCAGGCAAAGAAACTGTAACCTGAACAAATCAGAATAAATCATTTTTACTGTTTAATGCACAGATTCAATGCAAATCCTGGTCTTACTGTGCATGAGTCATACTTGTGTTCATAAATATGGTGTTTTATAATATTTTAATCAAAATATAATAATTTGTTCTGCATCTAAAGTGACGTTCCTTTTTTGCTGATGTCTTGAATTAACTCCTGCATTGCATCCACATTCTATTATGTTAACTGTTATGGATAAAACAAGATATTTTCATACATATTACTAGTTGAATCACCAGTTTTAGGTTATGTAAGTAAAAAAGTTTGTGAATAACATTTTACATTGACCTTAACTGTAACTGAAAATAATTAACTAATACTATAAAGAGAGGAAAATGTTGGATCTAAAACCTGTATTAATTAACTTGTGCCACAGGTGTGCATGTTTTATGGATGCTTACTTGAAACACATTTTTATTTCCATGTTCCATATTGTCTCCAAGGAGTATTTTTATATAAAAAATAGGGCTGCACGATATATCGTTTTAGCATCGATATCGCGATGTACGCATGCGCAATAGTCACATCGCACGAGGTGCGATGCAGGGCAAGTTGTTTTTATTTATTTTTTTAAGAAAAAATGTTGCGGGGGTCTATATTTGCCTGATATAAAGTAATGAAATCTGATTTATGGTTTTTTTTTTTGTTAACAAAGCACATGTTGTTGCTTCACGTTTTTGACACGCAGCATCTGCATGCATGCGCATGGCGAAATGAGCGAGGAATGAGAAAAAAGCACCGAAATGGACGACATGGTCGCAAAAAGAAGCGCATCGTCAATTATTTGGAAATATTTTGGCTACAGAAAGGATGATGTTGTCCAAAAACAGGTACTTTGTCGGGAGTGCCGTGCAGTTGTTGCCACAACACGCGGAAACACAGCTAATTTGTTTGATCATTTAAGTCGGCACCACAGAGCTCTGTATGACGAGTGCAAAGCCAGATCTGATTGCCGTCCAAAGCAAAAAAATATTTTGGATGTGTTTGCCAGTGTTACACCATATGAGAAGGGTTCCAAGCGGCATAAAGGGATCACGGATGCAATAACATTTAACCTGGCGAAAGACATGGTACCAATTAACACGGTGACCAACCTGGGTTTTGCAAACATGATCCGGTCACTTGACAAGCGTTATGTTATACCATCACGCACTTATTTTTCTCAAGTTGCCATCCCAGGGCTGTACGACAAATGCAAGGCACAAGTGGAAACTGAGCTATCACAAGTGAAATATTATGCAGCAACAACGGACTTGTGGTCCAGCCGAACAACAGAGCCCTACATAAGTCTGACCATACACTTTATTGATGAGGACTTCCAGCTGAAAAGTCGCTGTTTGCAAACAGCATTTTTCCCGGAGGATCATACAAGCAAGAACATCGCAAGGGGGATGAGAGAAGCATTGACTGCTTGGGGCCTGGATGAGAGATGTCTCGTCTGTATAACTACAGACAATGCAGCGAACATGGTAAAGGCTGCCGCCCTCAACAAGTGGACCAGGCTACTTTGGGCACAGGCTGCACCTTGCAATTGGTAAGTTTGGCCCATACATTTTTACTATTGTTGCTATTGACTTAACTTGAAATAATAAACATTTTCCTAAGTTCAGTAACTTGTCAAATGTTAGTTTTGTAAGCTATTTTTTAAGGCAAACTTATTTCTCTGGAAGATTTTTTTCCACATATTTTTGTATTTTACAAAAACAATATTAACAAAATGTCCCTATATTTTATTAATAATGTCCCCTCTTTTAAAGAAAGCATAAACTGTACATATATATATATATATATATATATATATATATATATAAAATATCTCTAAATAGTTAGTTACCATAACAGTTTTATGAGCAATTTATTTTTCATGATAATGTAATATGTACTTAGTTTTGTTTTTATTTTTCGCTTAGAAAATGCAGTAAAAAAGGATGGACGCATTGACCGTAGTATCTGGTATCTGCAAGAAGCTGGTGGGTCACTTTTCTCACAGCTGGAAGGCCAGAGCTGCTCTTGAAAAAGCCCAGAAGGAGCTGAATTTACTGGCACATTCCCTAATATCAGAATGCCAAACAAGATGGGGTTCCAGGCAGATGATGATCAACAGGATTTTAGAGCAGCAGAAGGCTTTAACTCCGGTCCTGTCTGAGGACAAGAAGGCAAGGCATCTGATTCCAACCTGGCAAGATATAGATGTCCTGGAATCTGTCAGCAAGACACTGGGCCCACTGCTGGATTTCACAGATGCACTCTCTGGAGAAGATTATGTTAGTGTCTCCTATGTGAAGCCAGTTATTCACCTCTTCAATAATTCAATGCTGCTAATGCATGAGGAAGACACAGACCTGACTAAGACTTTGAAGAAGGAGATGTTGCACTACATCAATGATAAATATAAAGATGATGCTACTCAGGAGCTGCTAGATGTGGCTTCTTGTTTGGACCCCCGATTCAAGAGGGAATTCATCAGTGCAGACAACAAGCCCAGAGTGAAGGCCAAAGTTGCATCAGAGATGATGGAATGCCAGGAGGAGATGGCAAGCTGCAGCACTGAGGTGGAGCACGAAGTTGCTGAAACATCCCATGCAAAAAAAGCCAAGAAGTCCTTGGGAAGTTTCTTTAAACTGAGTGGAGCTGCAGCAAAGGGTGATTCCTCTGTGACCCTTAAAGATGCTGTGGACGCAGAATTAAGCAACTACCTGCTAACGCCTTCCATAGACAAAGAGCAAGATCCACTTGCATGGTGGAAAACACACAGAGTAAACTTTCCACATCTCGCCAAGCTTGCCGGCAAATATCTTTCCATTCCCGCTACAAGTTCCCCATCAGAGCGGGTTTTCAGTGCAAGTGGCAACATAATCACTTGCCAACATTCAAGCCTAAAGCCTGCAATGGTGGATAGACTGGTATTCTTAGCCAAAAACCTCTAAGCTTGAATGAGCAAATTAATGCATACAGAAGCTTAAAAAGTCCAATTGGTGTTCGAATATTTATATTTACTGTTTGCATCAGTTAAGAGAAAGAAACCAGATGTATTTTTTATACAGCTGTTGAAAAGTTTAATTTCATCTTTGTTTTCTATGATGACCAACACTTGTTTTACTTAAGCACTGTTGCTCAAAATAAAGTCAGTTAAACAATTATTTGTTTTATTTTATAAACCACTCAGGGGGCTGGTGTAAAGCTTTTTTTATTTGTCAAATGTTTTGACAATAGATGTTTACTACTTTTCTATTTTCAAAAAGAGGTTTGTGATTGTTGAATAAAAGGTTTTATTACGTATTTTGTCACTCATGTTAATTCCCTAATGTGATAATTATGTGTCCTCTTTAGTGTAGCGCTCTGTTTTAACCTGGAATACATGCATATATAGCCCCCCCCCCATAACTAGATTGCTTCTAGACGCCAGACTGCACTTCTTCATTCACAAATGAGCTCCCTTATTTTAGGGTAAGAAGCAACATTCATTATTAAATAGTATATATTAATTTCTCGGTTTGCTTGAATTGATAGTGAATAAGGCGAGTCAAAAAGTGTACTAAACAACGCAAAATAAGGCAATAAATAAAAAGTCATTTTCAGGGTTTCACATCGTTTACTTTCCATGAATATGCCCACAAAATCACCTCAATTATTATTGAATCAATTGTTTATTTTTGGAGAAATTCAAGACATCTGATGAACAGTTCTGTATTTCTACACATCACAATATATATCGCAGAAAAAAAAATCGCAATGTAAGTTTTTTTCAATATCGTGCAGCCCTAATTAAAAAGGAGAATAATAAGGAATTTTGTATTTGTACTTTGAGGCCTTGAGCAAAAAAATGAGTGTTTTGGCCTTCTAAGTCGGCAGATGAAGGATGGAGCTCCTTCAGATCACAGAGTCTTGTCCTTTTGATGAGCAGTGCATGTGGTGGATGGGCTTCTAATTAAAGGGCTTGGGTGCCTGTGTGCCTCTATTTTCATTCAGCCCTGGCTTTCACCAAAGATTGGCCAGAGGAATGTTGCTTCAGTGTATGAGGGTTTGTGAAAGTGTCTGGTTAGTGGCCTCACTCTCAGCCTTTCACTAGAATTAACCAGTGGACTGCAAGGGGCTTCCTTAAGGGGAAGTCATATAATATAATTCCTTAAGGGGAAGTCAATAAGTCATTCAGGTCAGATATCGTTTTCATTAGTCTAGAAATAATCCTGGTGCGTGTCCTGTGTCAGTGTCCTCTTACGTTCATTAGGAAAGCTTTGAGCAGAAATGTTGGATTTTATTTTGTCCTGATCATCTACTTATCTAATCTATTTTGACTTTTACCACATGGTAGTCTTACAAATCCATTCATCGTATTTTGCTACCTCTCCCCCTAGGACATCTTACATTGAGTCCTGGAACAAGCCGTTTCTCTCTCTTTGTCATTTGTGCCAAACTGAAATGGAAACAGAAGCTAAGAAACATTTTGGAAAGTTAAAAAGTGACACCTAAGGGGTTTTCTTTGCAAGTTTTGTGTATCATTAAGGAAGGATTGTGTATCGAGAGGGACTTTTGAACATAACGCAGTCTTGGTTTGAGTCTCTAGTTTGAATGTGAGAGATATATATGTGGTTTCCTTACATTTTCCCCACCTAAAAGACCTCATTTAAAGGATGCTTTAAACCAGAGGTGCCTAACCCTGCTCTTGGCAATGGACTGTCCTGCAAAGTTTAGCTCCAACTCTAATCAAACACACCTGTCTTTAATTTTCAAGCGATTCTGAATACCTTAATTAGTTGCTTCAGGTGTGTTTGATTAGAGTTGGAGCTGAACTTTGCAGGACAGTCGATCGCCCGGAGCAGGGTTAGGCACCCCTGCTTTAAACCAATTAGAAGTGACAGTAATGACTGTCAAATAAATAACAGAATCAAATAAATGCTGAATTTTCTATTCATAGAAGAATAAATATAATATATATATATATATATATATATATATACATATACATATATATATATATATACACACACGGCTGCATCTCAATAAACTAGAAAAGTTTGTGGTAAAAGTTCAGTTATTTCAGTATTCAGTATTTCAGCTCAAATTGTGAAGCTCATGTATTAAATAAATTCAATGCACACAGACTGAATTAGTTTAAGTCTTTGGTTATTTTAATTGTGATGATTTTGGCTCACATTTAACAAAAACCCACCAATTAACTATCTCAACAAATTAGAATATGGTGACATGCCAATCAACTCAAAACACCTGCAAAGGTTTACTGAGCCTTCAAAATGGTCTCTCAGTTTGGTTCACTAGGCTACACAATCATGGGGAAGATTGCTGATCTGACAGTTGTCCAGAAGACAATCATTGACACCCTTCACAAGGAGGGTAAGCCACAAAACATTCATTGACAAAGAAGCTGGCTGTTCACAGAGTGCTGTATCCAGGCATGTTAACAGAAAGTTGAGTGGAAGGAAAAAGTGTGGCAGAAAAAAATGCACAACCAACCGAGAGAACCGCAGCCTTATGAGGATTGTCAAACAAAATTGATTCAAGAATTTGGGTGAACTTCACAAGGAATGGACTGAAGCTGGGGTCAAGGCATCAAGAGCCACCACACACAGACGTGTCAAAGAATTTGGCTACAGTTGTCGTCAGAGGTGTCTTACCTGGGCTAAGGAGAAGAAGAACCGGACTGTTGCCCAGTGGTCCAAAGTCCTCTTTTCAGATGAGAGCAAGTTTTGTATTTCATTTTGAAACCAAGGTCCTAGAGTCTGGAGGAAGGGTGGAGAAGCTCATAGCCCAAGTTGCTTGAAGTCCAGAGTTAAGTTTCCACAGTCTGTGATGATTTGGCGTGCAATGTCATCTGCTGGTGTTGGTCCATTGTGTTTTTTGAAAACCAACGTCACTGCGCTTGTTTACCAACAGGGCCTGAAGTTAACTTTTTTGACCACCTGCCACAGTAACGTGTTACCAGCCAGTTTATTTTTGTTTTGTTTTTTTGCCTCATAAAGGTGAAAAATAGAAATCACACAAACATTATTCTTTAACTTGTAAGAATACACATTTAAGTGCTGTCAAGTTATTAACGAAATCACTATAAGTAATAATAAATCTTAGACTATATTTTTTAAAATCTTTTTCATGGACGTCAGTGCCTTGACCGCAGCGGTCTCCTCCGGAAGCGCAGTCTTTGATATTTTGCAACTTATTGTGTGTAGGTGGCTTTTTGATGACTCGTGGTCCTTAATTGCTTCTAATTTTAAGTTTTTAGTCCCGATTACAAAAGGATTTGACTTCGCTTTCTCTGAGCCATACATACGGCAGTCACTGCAGTACATTTAGTCTGTACTGCGGTCATAAATCAGCCACTCACGAACCTCGCCGTTGTCGCCAATTGTCCACTTCATATTAAAATGTCGTCTTTTACTTTTCTTTGACTCATCCTCATCTTTTTGTTGGTTGTTCGTTTCAGCTGGCCTCTTTACCCCAGTAATGTGCCGCCACATTTTGAGCTAAAATCTAACGAAATGGCGGACTTAAAAAAAAAACAACAACAGACGCAAAAAAACAACAACTAATGAATCACTCAATTCTCATTGGCTACCCGCCAATGTGGCAGGTAGATTGACAAATTCACCCGCATTTGGCGCGTGGTCGGGTGTTAATTTCAGGCCCTGTTTACCAATAAGTTTTGAAGCACTTCATGCTTCCTTCTGCTGACCAGCTTTTTAAAGATGCTGATTTCATTTTCCAGCAGGATTTGGCACCTGCCCACACTGCCAAAAGCACCTAAAGTTGGTTAAATGACCATGGTGTTGGTGTGCTTGACTGGCCAGCAAACTCACCAGACCTGAACCCCATAGAAAATCTACGGGGTATTGTCAAGAGGAAAATGAGAAACGAGACCAAAAAATGCAGATGAGCTGAAGGCCACTGTCAAAGAAACCTAGGCTTCCATACCACCTCAGCAGTGCCACAAACTGATCACCTCGATGCCACGCCGAATTGAGGCAGAAATTAAAGCAAAAGGAGCCCCTACCAAGTATTGAGTACATATACAGTAAATGAACATACTTTCCAGAAGGCCAACAATTCACTAAAAATTTTTTTTATTGATCTTATGAAGTATTCTAATTTGTTGAGATAGTGAATTGGTGGGTTTTTGTTAAATGTGAGCCAAAATCATCACAATTAAAAGAACCAAAGACTTAAACTACTTCAGTCTGTGTGCATTGAAATTACTTAATACACGAGTTACACAATTTAAGCGCGATTAATGCAGTGTTTAGTTTCTGTTTGACCCGTGGTCCAACCCCGAGTTGGAGAAATAGAGATGCACAGCATTGCCGACTTAGTGACTTTGTAGACCCCTTTAGCTAATTTTTTTTCCTTCAAAAAAGCGGCCAAATCTTATTTAGTTTCTAAGAATCGTCGGTACTGCCGTGCGAGCGCAAGATCGAGATCTTGCTGTCCCAGCTTGTGCTCACCTCTCTCTCTCTGGTGTTGATGTTGGTCCACTGTGTTTTCTGAAGTCCACAGTCAATGCAGCCATCTACCAGGAAATTTTTGAGCAATTCATGCTTCCTTCTGCTGACAAGCTTTATGGAGATGTTGATTTAATTTTCCAGCAGGACTTGGCACCTGCCCACGCTGCCAAAGGTACCAAAAGCTGGTTAAATGAACATGGTGTTACTGTGCTTGATTGGCCACCAAACTCGCCTGACCTGAACCCCATACAGAATCTATTGTATTGTCAAGAGGAAGATGAGAGACACCGGACCCAACAATGCAGATGAACTGAAGGCCTCTATCAAAGCAACCTGGGCTTCATTACACCTCAGCAGTGCCACAGGCTGATTGCCTCCATGCCACGCCGCATTGATGCAGTAATTCATGCAAAAGGAGGCCCAACCAAGTATTGAGTACATAGAAATGAACATACTTTTCAGAAGCCGGAAATTTCTGTTTAAAATATACTTTTATTGATCTTATGTAATATTCTAATTTTCTGAGACACTGACTTTTTGTGTTTTCACAAAAATCATCAATTTCAAGAAATAAAGGCTTGAAATATTTCGCTCTGTGTAATGAATCTATATAATATATGGGTTTCACTTTCTGAAATGAGTGACCAAAAATATTGACCTTTTTCATGATATTCTAATTTGTTTTAGACGTACCTGTGTGTGTGTGTGTGTGTGTGTGTGTGTGTGTATATATATATATGTGTATATATATATTTCACATTAAATTGTATCTAGAGATCAAGCCACAAATTAAATGTTGTTGGTAAATTCTATATATTTAATAAATTATTGGTAGTCATATTATACAGAATGAATTGGTAGTCATATTATATGAATACATATGTATTGTATTCATATTATACAGTAGTCTTTTATACTACATTTATGCATTATACAGGCTTTCCGAATCTGAATATTTTAACCAAAGAGCTCTTGAATATGCATTAGTTAGATTTCATTTTGTCAGGCGGCTCAGGCCACACAGACATCAGATAACAGACATCCGTTGTAGACCGTGTGGCTCTCCCAAAGATGCCCAGCAACCTTATTCACCAAGGACACCAGATTGCAGAGGTCCCAGCCTAAACCCCATTCCAGCCCCCAAACTGCCCACTTCTGCCCCATTTCAGACCCACCACATGCTAATTGATGAGAGAGGCCCCGAGAATCAAATGAGCTGGAAGGAGATCAAGCGGCTGGCCCTGCGTTGGGGAGTGCGACTAGGCTCTCCGGCCCCACGCCTTCCCGAGGCCTGTCTCTGGTCCATAAAAGAGAGCCTAATGAAGCATGGGGAAGGAATTACACTAACGTTAACTGGCAGATGTCCTGCATTGTGCCGGGGTACAATAAACAGTATGGCTGCCTCTCATGAATTAGCATGAGAAAGAGGAGTGCCTTCTGGAAGCTCTGTTTTGACTGCTGTTTTGGAAAGTTTTTTTCCTTCCACTCTTTCCTCCTCTGCTTTATTTCCTCCCTTTTTCGAAGAAGAGGTACTTTAGGACAGGTGCCATCAAATATTTCCTTTGTTTAGAGTCTAAATGCCTCTCAGCAAAGTCTGGTTATTTCAGGTTGGTACTGTTGGTTTAATTTGATTAATTAATGTTTTGATTGTAAATTATGGTGCCTCTGTTGTGTGAATAGCATGTTACAACAAAGAACCATCTCTGAAGAATCTTTCAGATTCCACCTGCTGGGTTACTCCTTTTGAGATTACAATGAGAGATTGTATGACAGGTATGTCAATGTTGATTTTCCACTGAACTAAAGTGCTATTCAGAGTATCACTTCACCAGATCACTCATAATTTAAATAATAATAAAACTTAAATTACTTTGAATAAATATGAGGTTAATGAACCCCCTGAATTCTCTAGAATTTGAACGTTGTTCATTTGCAAATTAAGCACACTTTGTGTTCATACATTAAAAGTTTGGGCTAATTATGCATTCGAAATTCAAACGTTTGGATTGGTAAATTGGAAGATCAGAAATTACACCAGTCTTCAGTGTCAAACGATCCTTCAGAAAACATCCTAATGTAACTCTCCTTTCAAGCAAGTGTGACCACAAAAAAAGCTAATAGTCATAGACTTATATCACAAAAATAAATAAATAAACCAATATAACAAAATGAATACAAACAAAATACTGAAATTAATTAACCCCCAAAAGGATATTAATAGCCAGCCAACCTTCCATAAACCCCAATACAATCCAAGCTTCTCCGCACACTTTAATAAAACAAGGCTTTATTAGCATAACATCCTATGCTCGTTTAGCCTACCTGCTGACCCGGACCATGTGTACAATCAAATACAGAGGTACTACACGTACAGAGGACAGCACAATGTTTATGTCTGCTCACCCAGACCTAGGGATGGCTGACGCGAAACTAACGTTTCGACATGGTGTCGAGATCCCGAAGCGCAGAGGTTTTGAAACACGGCTCCAAAGTGTGATTCGAAACACCCATGTCACGTGACTAAGGCGATTCGAAGCATCGGGGCGTCACAAGTGTTTTAAGACATGGCATACCTGCCGATTCTGCGTTTGATTCACAGGGTCGGGAACAAATCACACAATTGCACATCTGTCTCAACCTAACTCCCACAAAGTATAAAAGTGGAGTTAACGCATCTTCACTTCGATGGTTTTTGTGAGAGGACTTTTTCAAAGACTGGAGAAATTCTATGTAAAAAAAGAAGTTTCAGAGCAATACTTGAAAATGACCACTAGTTGAGATGGGTGTCGAAATGTTTCGAAGCCTCGACACATTTGCTTCTACTTCAGTGTTTCACGAAGCCTCGCTCTGCCCACCACTACTCAGATTATGTCCGTGCACCAACGAACAGGGAAGTGCTACCAGACAGGCACTTCCATACAAAAAGATCGGACCCTGTCTCCAACCATCCTTTCAGGTGCCTGCTTAAAAGCTAAAACTACCTGATTGGCCACTACTAACTAACCACCTCCCCATATTACACTAATATGCAAAATTGGTTGTGTTGTTAAACAGCACAGTTGTATTTTTGTGGAAAATATTCAGGATTTTCTTTCAGGATTGTTTGATGAATAGAAGTGGATGCTGCACACTGGTGGTGGTTGAGGAGAGACCCCCCCCCCCCCCCCCATTACATGATTGTAAAGCACTTTGGGTGTACAGCAATACACAAAGCGCAATATATAAATGCAAATATAAAGCACTATTCATTCATTCATTCATAGAACATTCAAAAGCACAATTATTTGAAATGGAAACCTTTTGTAAATGTTTTAATGTCTTTACGGTCACTTTCAACTGATTTAATACATAATTTTCTGAATAAAAGTAGTGATTCATTTAAAAACAGTCTTACTTACCCCAAGTAGTGTATGTTTACCATATAATATTATATTCAGCTACCAGTTCACACATTTAAATGAGACACTCTGCAGATTTCCCTCTACAAACTGAAAATGAGCCCAGACTCCATTTGTCATGATAATTAACATAACACATACATAAAAGGTACACAAGCTGCTTAATGGGTTAGGAGGAGACGATATGCATATTTATCCTCTGGTCATGCTTCTGAGGCGGTTGTGTTCCTTTCTTTTCACCTTTGTCTTAAGCAAAAGTGGGCCAATCGTGAGCCATTTTAGACTAAGACAGAGGAGCTGGTAGAGGGTGATGCCGTTTTAGGAGCTCCCAGAATAACTGCCTGTGCCTCAAGGTCCGAGAGGTCATGGCTGGATGGGCATTCAGAAAGGCTCCTTGTTTATCCTGGCTGCCTGACTCTGACACACACGTGTTCCCTAGTGCAGGCCCCCAGCACGCACATTGTGAGGACCTCTGTCCCTTTACCCTTGCCCGGTCTGACTCGAGCCGTTTTCTGCTTGAGTGTGCACCCCATTGTTTCAGTGGTTTTAATCACTCACCAGCTGGTCGGGGAATGAACAGTGCTGCGGGCTCAGATCCATGCCACTTGTGAGGTCTTGGCAGCGGGCTTCTCAGGGGTAGGCTGCCACCGCTTGATACCTCTGCTTTGGAACAAGTCAAGCAACAACTCTGAGCAAATGCTCCTCGATCGGCACTCCGACCCGATGACTTTTTCTATCCCATTACGCATTGCCCCATTTTTTTCTTATCTATTTGACCATTATCGACAGTTTCTACTAAATAAAATGGCAGTTGCTGTCTTTTCTTCCCACCTTCTTTTTGTGTGTGTGTGTGTGTTTTGTTTTGCTTGTTTGTTATTGAGTTTCATTGTCATGGCCTGATTTCATATTAGCCCATAGGCAGAACGACACCATTCACAATTAGCTGTGATCCCGGGACAGCTGCAGGGAAGCAGATGCCTACAGGGATGGAGCCTTAAAGCTGTGTGTCTTTCCTGCTCTGCCATCATGTTGGTTATCAACATCTGCCATACTTTAGGTTTAAAGGCACATGCACACTTTTTCCCTCCCCACGCAAATATACATACATATATATCTTGATATTAGACCTTTACAGTCATAAAAAAAATCCACTTTAGGTTATTAAAATATATTTGAAATGACTCTGGTCTTGTTTTGGCAGGATATGATGTACCAGCTGCTGCAGGGTCTGGATTTCCTCCACTCTCACCGTGTGGTTCATCGAGATCTTAAGCCTCAAAACATTCTAGTCACCAGTGGAGGACAGATCAAACTGGCTGACTTTGGTCTGGCGCGGATCTACAGCTTTCAGATGGCTCTTACTTCCGTGGTGAGTAATGGGGTTGCTCAAGTGTTCGAAGCAGCAGACATATAAAAAAAAATCATATGTCATAAAAATGCCACACACACACACACATTTACAATAAATTATATATTTACAATATATAAACAACATAAAGACAATATAATTTTAATATTTATTTTATGGCATCTTGTTTATGATTTTTTATGCATCGCTGATATCAATACTACTGATGTCTCTATAAAATTGTTTTTCCCATTAATATTGAACCATTGACTGTAGTCATTCAGCATTACAGTATAATTGAGAGCTATCAATTTTAACATTTATTAGATTTAACTTCTAATTTAAGTGAACTCAGTGAACAATCTTCACACGAACCCATTATAATAAATGCATATTTAGCTACCTGTGCCCTTCAGCAGAAATATACAGAAAATGAATAGTTTTCAAACACTAAATTCTAAATTAAATATAGATGAACCCCTTAAAGCTATAAAATTATTGATTTCCTCTTTTTTCTTTTGTTCTTGGATTAATAATTAATAGACAGCACAGCAGCTGGTTATTAGCTTATTTGCCTGCTATTGCTTTAAAAGCTGCTGTTTGACGCAAATCTGACATGCATCTTATTTTCCCACAACTTTCTTTATCTTTTCTGACACACTTCAGGTCTTAAAGTCTCTACTAATGAGCGGACGAGTTGAATCGGGGGTTTTAGATGAGGGAGGGTGTGCTGGGGTGCCTCAGGACAGTTTTTAAAACCATTTCAGAGACACATTCTTAAATGTGACGCATATATTGCATGCATGCTCACAGTTTTAAGGCAGCTTTTTGGTAACTTCATGCCTTAACTGACGGCATAACTAGGACATTACATGCACGTAGTTTCTTTTGTTGTTTGATATGAAATGATACAGGCTACAGCACATGCCAGCACCTTTGTGCTGTATTTGTAGAGCGCACTACGAGCACGGTTTCTTTTCCAGTATTTTTCTTATCCTTTTCAAGAAAAAAGAGGCAGCAGTTGTGAATGGGGTGGCCAACCCTAGCCCCGCCTAACCATAGGGGCGGTCACACTGCACTTTTTTCATTCTATTGACTTTCATTCATACTTATGCGAATGCGTCAGACCGGAAATGCAAGCCCGATAATTATGTCACAGCATGACCTCGTATCTGAATTAAAATAACAAATTTAAAACTGCAGCACTACAGGAAAGTGGAGTAGATTGTGTTTTGTGTTGAATTTACATTTTTGAAAAGATGCTGCACAGCGTGATGTCATATCACGACTGTTGCAGCATGCGAAACGATTTCGTATGTTCAAAGTTTAGTGTGACCGTGCCTTTAATCTGAAAAAAAAAAATCTCCTGTTAATGCGCTAATTTTGATACCACTCGTTTATTTATTTATTTATATATATATATATATATATTAGAGGTGGGCATAGATTAATTTTTTTAATCTAGATTAATCTAGATTAATTTTGGAATTAATCTAGATTAATCTAGATTAAAATGGCTCATTTGAATTCTGCCGAAGGCATTCAGAATATGTGTGCTACCCAAATAATGACTAAAAGTAAGTCTTTGAGAACGGGTTTCTCAAGCCAGGTGGCGCATTAGACCAGGGGCTCATCTCCTGTTTCCAAAATGCATCACAAACTTGAATCTCTTCCCGTCCCAATACCACGAAAAAACTGGAGGAAAATCCCGTTCCACTCCCGGAAGAATGACTCCCATTCCCTCCCACTCCCGTATTGTTGTTTTTTTTTTTTTTTTTGCCGATAACTGTCAATTACAGTAAAAATATAGTACAGATCACAGCGTGCCCACCTTATTAGTTGAATAAAAACCCAAAATGTCGTTTTTTGTTATTATATTGAACTGAAAGCCATTTTATGCACAGTGTTGCACAGATTAAATTTCATGTAAATCATCCATGCTAACACACACGTCTTCTATTTTTATTTTTTAGACATTTCACTCTCTATAGATATATTTTTCAAAGACGGAGTTTCTAGCTCAAGTTCACATGAGACCTAAAGCGCATCCTGTTTGCTTAAAAGCGCAACGTTTCGTTGTTATTCTGAGTGCACACAGATAAACGTAGAGTCTTTACAGATTCGAAAGATGTATTAGGCTACTTTTATCTGTATGACCAAGAATGACGGAGATTTTAAGAGCAAGTGAGCCTGTCCTGCAGCAAACGCGCTTCCACACAAACACTTCAATAGCGCACGTTTCTCTAGGTTAACATCATATTGAGCGGCCATGTAAAGTTGCTACTACATACATCTTTCAGATGAAAAGCCATATTTGAGGTTGATGAATGATAGGTGAGCGTTTGGATGTCCTGCCCGATTGTATACCACATAGACCAGCCGTTAACAATCTGTCCATCACGGACTGCGAGCCTCTAGTTCGAAGACTCGTTCTCGCCCCCTACAGTGCAATTCGGCTAGGTATACATCCGCGCTAAAATATCAGGGTGAAAGTCATCATAGCTTGCGTAGTATAGACCCAGCTCCCAACCCAACTTTGAGAATAGATTAACGGCGATATTTTTTTTATCGCCGATAAGAGTCTCGCGTTAACGCAGCACGTTAACGCCGATAACGGCCCACCACTAATATATATATATATATATAACTAGACTTTCAATCGATTAAAATATTTAATTGCGATTAATTGCATGATTGTCATGAGTTAACTCGCGATTAATCGTACATTATTATTTGTTCGAAATGTACCTTAAATTAATGCTTTTCAAGTTTTTAATACTCTAATCAATATGGGCTTGGACAAATATGGATGCTTTATGCAAGATATGTTTATTATTATTGAAACCTTAGTCAACATAGATCATGAAGACGAGACATGTTTCAAAGGTCATAGATGTTTTTCAAAGAACTTGTTCAAGTCTATTAGACACATGAAAAAAGAAAGAACATAGAAATAGGTTCCCTTTTTCTTTGCACCGAGCAATTTACTGACACAAGCCTGTTTAAATTTTTGCAGGACAGTTTTGCATGACAGGTCAGCTCACTTCTTCTGAACATGCAACATGTACATAGCCTATATTGTTTATTATTGCATTTATTTGCCTCTCTGTGCACACATACTGTATTTTTATGCAGCTAAATTCTTAATAAAACAGTTTTCATTGATCTGTTTTTACTATTTCTGTTGTCAGACTGTGGGATGAATATGAAATAATGACTGAAACGTGACCCATTAAAAGATTACATAACCAGCTCTCCCTTCCAAGATGTTAATCTGCACAAAAAATCCTGATAATCGAGCCGGCGCCTGATGAAATCAAATACACATAAAATAAAGACAATAGCTGTGCTGTGATTTCGGCTATACTTGCATGTAAAATTTGAGAAGCAAGCAACATGATATCTGTGTTTAACCTAGTGTTCTTGTGGCTGCTTGAAGCCACAGGATATACATACACAGTATATATATATATACAGACACACATATACTGCTACTACTACTATTAATTATTATACATACAGTTATGGCCAAAAATATCGGCACCCTTGGCAAATATGATCAAAAAAGGCTGTGGAAATTAATCTGCATTGTTAATACTTTTCATCTTTTATTTTCAAAACTCACAAAATCTAACCTTTCATTGGATAGTAATAATTTAAAATGGGGGCAAATATCATTCTGAAATAAAAGTTTCTCAAATACACGTTGGAAACAATTATTGGCACCCCTAGAAATTCTTATGAGTAAAATATCTCTGAAGTATATTCCCATTAATATTCTAAATTTTGGGCACTCCAGTGTGATGGCTTCCTGTTTCACAGAAATATAAATAGGAGGAAAAACAAAGGCCAAATTCCCTTAATCATCAATCACAATGAGAAAAATTGTCAGCACTTTATTTTACAGTATGCGTACTTCCCTGGTACATACATGGTAAATGTCTTGTACCTACAGGCAAATGAATAGTAACACAAGGTACTTACCTGAGGTGTATGTACATGGTAACAAATAAGAAATACGTCTGTACTTAACAGTCATACATGCATGTAATTAGTTTGTACATACTGACAAGTGTGGGTGTATATACATGGTAAATATGTAGTACTACGTTTGTAATATGTAGAACTAATATGTAGATTCTGAATGACTGCCAGCGCCTTCTGTCAGTTGTGTGGTTTCGGTTGCTGTACAAAAAACGTTGTTTCAGTTCTTTATTAATAAGGGGCTTCTGGCTGTTAAGTCGTTGGGCGGGTGACTCTCTGTGAGTTCACCTGGGAATCTACCATTAGAAAATATCCCCTCCGTTTTACCACACCCCACACAAACTGAGAAAAATAACGGGCAATGGATAAGGCTGCCTTACTTGCTTACAGTGAGCATGGACTCTCTGGCTCTCCTGATTAATGTTCCCGTGCCTGGAATCCCCCTATCACCCGCCCTTCAAGCAGCTAAAAAAATCTATTTCCTCTCTCTTGGCAGTTACAGGAATGTCGTTATTGTGTATGCAAAAGCAGACGTGCTGTTATGGCTTTTGGCTCCTCATTCTATGACAACACTCAGTGTTAGTTACTAGTTTGCCATGCTGACAAAAACTGCACATTCGTAGACTTGAGAAGTGCTGAATGGACCGGTTGGCTGAGTCATAACTGCCCTACCAGAACGCTTGCAGAATTACGATGATTCAAAACAGACTACCGTTCTCAACTCAATGAGGTTGAATCAGACAGTTAGTATGAAGTAAATGATACCCGTTTTGCATAAAGCATGAAGAAATATCCCCTTTTGGGGGTTTTCTGTGCAGTGTTTGGTGGTACTTACCTAATGTTTTTTTTATACAATGTATCTGCTAATCTTAAGCATATATATACACTAATATACTTGTCGTCATTGTTGTTAAAGATGTTAATAGGGACTACAAAACTTAGCATTACTGGCTTCTCACATCGCTCTCGCCTTGTAGATGAGAAAAAACGAGCAACCGAGGGCTGGATGGACCACCCATCGGGTGCACCGAGAGGTGGAGATTAGCCTGACCTTACAAATCTCAAGGGTCCATAGCATTGTTAATCATTAGAATGACTCTAGTTCTCTTGGCAGCTTTTGTCCACTTCTGATTGACAGCCTAAAGCATGGACACAAAACAGCAACTTTTCTTTTTCCCTGTTTGTCTTTTTTGGGTGAATTAGATGCCTTTATATCCAAACCAAGGCTGTTTCTCAATTCCAAGAACGCAGAGAACGGACTTGTGTTCTCATGGAGACCAGTCTTGCAAGGCTTCCTTGGAAGAAAGAACTCGGTAGGACGCGATAACACAGAACGCATCCTTGTGAGAACTGAAATGTACTGCATTTTTGCTTAACTGACCGCGCATAGTCTCAGCATAAGCAGTGGCCAATTAACAATACATATAACATAGCATTACAAACAAATGTCATAACTTATTAAAACATTTCATACTATTATAGAAATTATTTTCATATAATTGTTTTATTTTACAGCGTTATATGTTTAACTGTGACTATGTTTAGATACATTTTAAAATGAAAATAAAAATGTAGACTTTCTCTCAAGAACACATCCGAGAACTTTCATGCATCCTCTGTACTTGTGTTCTTTAGAATTAGAACTGAACTTTGACGGTCGATGATGATGTAGAATGAGAACACAAGGACGCAAGATCGCTAAAGAACACATTAAGAAACAGCCCAAGTGCATTGGAAAAATGTTGATTCTTGCACATCTTCTGCGACACTTTTTTTTCAGAGTGAAATCTCCAGGGTGTGGCATTAAATGTGCATTCAGTTTTATCTGAAACAGATGAACAACGTTTAATTACAGTGGATGCCGTACAGATTGCAGCAGTTTGAAAATTAAATATTCAGTGAGTGGAGATAAAAGGTTAATTCTCTATTGGGTTTGAAATTAACGTATGACCTACACTAAACCCTACCCTAAACTAATAATGTTAACAAAAGGAAACATTAGATTAAAAACACATTTGCTGAAGCATCCATTCCATTTTAGCTGTTTATCTTGACTCGTGTTTAATGGGACTTAACTTTGAATTGCAAGTACAATGCTGTCCAAGGTGAGCTACTGAGCAAGTTTACAATGCCAGAAAAAAAAACATGCATATAAAGCTGGCTATGTGATGCAAAGCAGTTCAATTGACAAATGATGGACTAATATAATAGTCTTTTGAGGTGTAACTATGTGAACATAAGTCTTTATCAATTGATAATCTGCCCTGTAATCATAATGTTTGAAGGAATAAAAGTTGTAGGTGTTTTACTGCCTCTAGTGTCCATTTCAGTTGGAATCTGGTAAATTGTATGTGTAGGTATGTTTTTGGAGTCTTGCAAAAATGTAGGTACAGGCATGACCGGTGAGCCTATAGGTTGCTTTTAGGGCTGTCAAAAAAAATTCTAATTTCGAATATTTGTTGAATAAAACAAATAAAAATCCACACTCGAATGCAAAAACGCTGCATTCAAATTTTAGGTGTGTGTCAGGCAGCTTTATTAGTGGCGTACAAAATGCGGTGAGTAACTGTCATTGCATTTTAATGCTTTTATAAGCCTATTCAGTTGAACCCACTAGATGCGGCGCTGCTACAATGTTCATTCAAAATTTTTCAGAAATAGAGAACATCAATGTGGAGAAGATCTTGTTTACGGCGAAACTGAAGCCAAGCTGTTCACACAGAATGTATATTTATCGCATTTTCTAGAGGGACATCTATCACCGTTGTACTCACATCTTGCACAAGAGAGCTGCATGTTTAGAAAGCCATGTAAAATTAATGTAAGTTAAAAAAAAAACCGTCTCAAGACCTTATGGCGGTTTTTTCCCCATCCCACTGTATCTCATATTTGTAAATAAAATTAAATGTGATTGATTTTCGGTCCTTTTATTAAACTGTAGGCTACGTATATGCATGATGCTGTTTTGTTTCTAATTGTTTAAGCAAATGTATTAATTATATATGGTTTATAAACATAATTTTAAACATTTTGCAACTATCTTAAACAAAGATAGTTGTGTTATGCTTGTTTCTTCAAAGCAATAAAATAAGTAATATTTTGCTCGATGCGCCCACTTGTGGCCTCAGGAGAGAAGTCAAAACCTTTTTTTCCCCTTAACTTATATTATGCCTTTTAAATTCGAATATAATTCAAAGATTGATAATATTTAAGTGCAAAATTTGTAAGTACAGCCATTTTGACAGCCCTAGTTGCTTTTATCTCAGCCCTTGTACAGTGAGAAGCTGCGATTGACACTATGATGCATGCAAACTGTAATCTAGCATACTGTATGTGGTTGAAATCAATTGCGGCCTTTTCCTTTATACCAAATGTATAAGTTATTGTAGAAATGGAGGCAGCTGGGATTGTCCCATGAAAGCGATTAGGATCCAGCTCAAGCAAACATCATGTGCACCACATTGCTCATGAAATTGGATTTAGGGAACAGCAGGCAAATGCCTCAGATCATTTATCCGACTGATTGTTGTAAAATGTTTGTACATATTTTAAGCGTTAAGTAAGCATACATTCATCTATTACTAATTACTATGCTTCTTCTGCAAGACCTCCAAACATTTTAGCATTGAACAAAGCGAATGGGTTTGTCCAGTCCTTTTATCATCTTATAAAACGTATTTACAGACCTTTCCAAAATAGATGCCATCTGCAGAAGTGATGCAAAAGCGCATGAGAATCCTGCAAGTATTTTGGTTGGTTTGTGTAGATTTGCTGTACAAGAGGCTGTCGCGACTCAAATTGTGCTGAGATGAAAAGAATCCCTCTTTTCCTCCAACCATTTTTCTACATACCACAAACTTCAAAACAGTCTGTGCTGTGGGAGTCCTGTGGGCCCTGTCACTTCCTTCCCCTCTCATGGTAGAATGAATCCCTTATATTTGTATCACCTAGCGACCACAGCTTGTCTTCTAACACAAACCATACCACAATTTAATGCTGATTGAGTTTCACCGAACAACCGTGGATGACGGATATGTTCAAATCTGAAGCAGATTGTGTCATTTGACATCTAATGGTTTGGGGGCTTAAGTTTACGGAAGGATTCATATAGCTTTAACTTAAAAGATGGGAGACCTCCTGGGAAAACCAGGTGTTGTTGGAAGAGGTGTTAGTGAGACCAGCAGGGGGTGCTCACCCTGCAGTCTGCATGGATCCTAATGCCCCAGTGTGGTGACGGGGGCACTATACTTTAAAAAGCACCGTCCTTCAGATGAGACGTTAAACCGAGGTCCTGACTCTCTGTGGTCATTAAAAATCCCAGGATATCCTTCGAAAAAAGAGTAGGGGTGTAACAAATTAATTATTATTAAAGAACAAGTAACTTTTCTGATCTGGGTTTAGTGGTTTCAAAACCATATGTACTCACCGGCCACTTTATTAGGTACACCTGTTCAATTGCTTGGTAACAAAAATTGATAATCAGCCAATCACAGGGCAGCAACTCAATGCATTTGGGCATCTAGATGTGGTGAAGACGACTTGAAGTTCAAACCGAGCATCAGAATGGGGAAGAAAGTGGATTTAAGTGACTTTGAATGTGGAATGGTTGTTGGTGCCAGACCGTCTGGTCTGAGTATTTAAAAACTGCTGATCTACTGGGATTTTTCACACACAACCGTCTCTAGGGTTTACAGAGAATGGTCCGAAAAAGAGAAAATATCTAGTGAGCGAGCGGCAATTGTGTGGACGAAAATGCCTTGTTGATGTCAGAGGTCAGAGGAGAATGGGCAGAATGGTTAGAGATGATAGAAAGGTAACAGTAACTAAAATAACCACTCGTTACAACCAAGGTATGCAGAATACCATCTCTGAACGCACAATACATCGAACTCTGAAGCAGATGGGCTACAGCAGCAGAAGACCACACCGGGTGCCGTTCCAGTCAGCTAAAAACAGGAAACGAAGGCTACAATTTTGCACAAGCTCACCAAAATTCGACAATAGAAGATTGGAAAACGTTGCCTGGTCTGATGAGTCTCGATTTCTGCTGCGACAGTCAGATGGTAGGGTCAGAATTTGGCGTAAAGAACATGAAAGCATGGATCCATCCTGCCTTGTCTCAACGGTTCAGGCTGGTGGTGTAATGGTGTGGGGGATATTTTCTTTGCACACTTTGGGCCTCTTAGTACCAATTGAGCATCGTTTAAACGCCACAGCCTACCCGAGTATTTTTGTTGACCATGTCCATCCCTTCATGACTACAGTGTACCCATCCAGCAGGATTATGCACCATGTCATAAAGCTTTAATCAACTCAGACTGGTTTCTTGAACATGACACCTGACAATGAGTTCACTTTACTAAAATGGCCTCCACAGTCTCCAGATTTCAATCCAATAGAGCACCTTTGGGATGTGGTGGAACGTGAGATTCGTATCATGGATGTGCAGCCGACAAATCTGTCTCAATTGCGTGATGCTATCGTGTCAATATGGACCAAAATCTCTGAGGAATGTTTTCAACACCTTGTTGAATCTATGCCACGAAGAATTAAGGCAGTTCTGAAGGCAAAGGGGGTACTAGCAAGGTGTACCTAATAAAGTGGCCAGTGAGTGTAGTGAAACCATTGTAGTCTGATAACGAATAATTGAGAATCATTTAACAAGACACTCAAACTCAAGGGTAATCAGTTAGAATCAGGAAAACTGTTAGTGAATCAATCCAATCTGTTTGCACAGTTCAGAAAAATTAAACTTGAGACTTTATTCAAAAAGCCTCACAAGTGTATAACTTGCCAGCTTGCCAGTCTGAATCAGTCTATGTGAATCATGGAAACAGATTCTGTTTACAAACAAGGGACTCTTATGAACCACTTACAAATCATTCTAGCTGAATAATACGTGCCAACAGTGTGGTCCGATGAATGAAAAAATGACTCTGAGGAGTTGGTTCTCTTGTTCAAAAAGACACTCAATCTCGAGTAACAAGTTTGAATCACACAAACAATTCAGTTTGCCCAAACAGATTGTTCTGATTTACAATGAATGTTATTTTCATGAATTGTAAAAAAAGTCTTAACTTACCTGTTTGAATCAGTCTGACTGATATATTGCATGCGATAGTCATGTGCATCTCATCAGTAAAGTCGGTTCTGTGATTATTAATAAATCTCCATGTCCTGTTTTCAAATGAAGCGGCATTTAATACACAGAGCCGTAGTTCACTGACAAGCTATATCGCAGGTGATTCATCTGCGATTCCGAGCATGAATTGTGTAGCTTCTCGATGAACTACAGCTCTGTGTTTTAAATGCCGCTCCAATCGCATGCAATATATCGTGCAGCCCTAGTCTGACTGAATTGCACAAATCAATCAAGAACAACTGATTCGTATGAGCCAGTTCTTTTAAACAATATTTCTCAAAGATGTACAAACTCATGACTTATCATTTAGGATTCTTCTGACTGCTTATATCATGCGAACAGTGTGTTCTGATTTTATAAACAAATGTATTTTTTTTTTTTTACTACTGAATCAAAATCTGACACACTGAACATTTATCATTATTTTCTATGATGTCTGAGTTTAAGCAAGTTTTGTTTGCTTAAAGAACTTTAAAGATATGGGTAGTTGACAAATGAAAATTGGACTGTGTCCTATGATGTGACATAGCAAATATTTAGACAAAACTTAACACAAATAACATGGGAAAAATGTATCTTCATTCTTAGTTACAAATAGCATGAGAGAGGTTTATCTTCAATGTTAGTGTTATTTTTTTTTCTTACATGTTTATTAGGGGTGTAATGATTCTTTGATATGAATCCATATATCGATACAATGTATGACGATACAATGCATCGATGCCACGCGTAAAATATCGATGTAGTATAAAAAGGCACCTTTATTTTGGCACTGTCCACATTTTCATATAATGTCCATCTATGCATTACAACGTGTGTATTACACACATCTGAAGTGCGTGCACGCACACACATCTGAAGCGCGCACACACAGACAGCCACGTCAACTCTGCGCGAAAACTAAATTGAGCTCTCCTCCACTTTTTTGAGCATGGATGAATAAATTCAGACAAAACTACATCAAAATGCATGTTTTGGCTAATATCCTTGTAAACAGTCGGTTAAGCATACCATATGTCTTAACGTAAAGAACAGAGAAAGAAAAGGCATGTGTATCAGTATATTAAATCTGTGCTTTCGTTCTTAAAGTGAAAGAAAACTAATAATAAATCTAATGCTATTAAAGAAAAATACAAGTGCTCACTGCTCCTGACTAAATAACCTTTGTAACATCAAAAAGCATTAATTTACAGGCTATTTAATTTATATGGTGAAGACTATGCTGTTACTTTACATTTGATTATTACATTTCTTTAGCGTACCTGAAAATTTATTTTAGACTGAGCTGAAAAACCTGAAAAGCACTGTTTATTGAACTTGTGTCTTTCTTCTATTGTATTTATTTTCTGCTATTGCTTGTAATTTGGTTATCTGTAGAAAAGATGTTTAACATTGAGCTCATAGTAGCATTTTTTGATTTATGTTCATGTTATATATTTTGGTTGCATTTGTGAGTTAATAAAAATGTAGATGGTTGTTTAAAATAGGTATATAATATCGATATATCGATCGATATACTCCTGTATCGAATCGTATAGTATAATTTTTTGAGGTATCGGAAAATATCGTATCGCTGGGTATGAGAATCGATATCGTATCGAATCGTGACGAACCATCCAATTTACACCCCTAATGTTTACGTCACACCCTAGGACACATTGATACGTCAACTACCCATATACATTTGCATCCATGTACAACTTTTTTTTGTCAATTTACACAACTTGACTGGCCATACAATCATGGATAGTAGCTACTTATTCTGGCAGATGAATAAGACGAGCAAGGCTTTTTTGGCTGTCCAAACAGCTTGACAAGTAGGGCCACAGTCCAACAAACTGATAATGAAATTAACGGTCCCCTCCATCTGTCCTCTCATTAAGCACGTCTGGTCAGATTTGCAGTCGCAGACTCACGCCTCTTTTAATCTCTCCTGGTTGCAGGCTGTTGCAGACGATAATCATTGTGATGTGAGCATGAATAGGAAGAGACGCACAGACAACCTGTTGTGTTTAAAAGTCCCTTCTCTGATCGAAAGGGAAGCTAGGCATTCCTAAATGAGGCTGTAGTTGTTTCAATACACGTGTAAGCAGGGGAAATGACTCATTGTTTGAAAGCAGAAATGATTCAATCCTTTTTTATGAAATGAATATGCTTAATGGGATTTCCATTTTGAGATCAGCTTTACTGTCAAGTGCAAACCAACAGTATCCAATCAGATCACCCCCTTTAAACAGAGTATGATACAGAGATTAAGCTTGCTAATGGATGTCTGACAGAAACTTAATAGTTTAAACATGTTTAAACAGAATACGTTCTATTTTAGCTTTGCGTTTGGAATGCTTGTTGCATGTCATGACAACATAAAGCTAGTGATACTCTAATCAAATATTTCTTAGAGAATACTTCATCTGTAAAAAATCTGTAATTTACTTACCCGCATGTTTCTCCAAACATGTATGACATTCTTCTACGGAACGCAAAAGATGATGCTGTTTTTGTCCATACCATGAAAGTAAATGGGGTCCAAAATAAGTCTACACTAACTTTCAGCAAAATATCGTCTTTTGTGTTCCACAGAAGTAACAAGGTCACATTCTCATCATTGCTTGGCAGGACCCCATGTCCCACTCTTACACTTAAAAAGAGGTCACACTTTCGAGGAGATACACGGACACCTGCACTTTAGTGCTTCAAAAGAGTTTTGTTCATATAAACCCTTTCGTGTGACCATGATGCTTAGGTTTAGCAAAAAATAAAGCCAGGCTGAAACAAGCTACGGGCGTTAGGCATTGAAACAAGTTTAGAAACGTTTAGAAACAAGTTTAGGGGGTTGGTGCGCTGAGTTTTCCAAATAGTTGTGTTTCTTAGCAAGACATTCTGTCCAGAACATAAATCTTAATGATGAAAATTGTTTAGGTTCAGATGAATCTGGACAGATTTCTTTTAGACCGGTCTTGGTTTGAGCTGAGCGCAGTGGCTTGTTCGTTGCCAGACAATGTGCTTCAGCTTTGGACAGACTCGGAGGCAGCGGCATGTCTGGAAAAAGGAAAACATGGCACGCAGGAGAGCACGTGGGGCACACTCTGGGAATGTTTAGATATCTCCCCCGGTATTCCAAAAAGGAGAAAGGAAGAGAGAAAAAATCAAGTGGAAAAAGCAGGGGGCTTCCAAACACCAACAGACACACAAAGAGTGGCGCGGCACAATGCACAGGGAGCGCCTTTTTTGGTATTTCCTGTGTGACCTCTTTTGCTAGCGGTCCACAGAGAGCACTGAACCATTGCTCCGGGACCTTGTCAGTACTATTTGTTGACCGGGCTGATGGCTACAGGCCAAACGGGAAAAGAGGACTGATTTGGGGGTATGTTGCAGGATGAAATGGCATCTGGATATTAAAGCCTTGCCTGTACCAGAGCAAAAAAAAAATTACAGCATATATCAGGAATTTTCCAACTAATGATGTGCGGATGTGGTAGCACTGGGGAAAAGGAGTCTGACTGTGCTTTCTTTGTTCGCTCAGAGTGGGCCCCATACAGCATTCCTGTAAGCTCTGCATACTTTGGCAACAGTTGTGGAGTTTTTTTAATACACTTTACTGTATACAGTTTATGCATGCTGCTTGCTTGGGCCTTCATATATCTTTCTCCAATCTCCAAACCTGGTAGTATTGTTGCCATTTGAAACTGATTTTAGGGGAAAACCCCCAGGCTTCACAATAATAGTGTTTACAGCCCGTTTGACTGGGAGGCAAAGAATGGCTCGTCCCAAGATAAAACATGTTTGGAGAGAGGCTTGTTCAGTAAGACTGCGATGTGCAAGCATAGCAGACACAAAAATGGCCTGTATATTCAGTCATAACTGTTAGTGTATTATTAAAATATTTTATTACGGAAAGCTTTCTGCACCATACAGCTCATCAAAATAAGAGATACTTTTACTTGTATTGATTTTAGTTACATTTTAACTTTAACTTCTGTTTTTTTTAAATAGGTATTTATAAATAAATAGCATTCTGTTCCATTCCACTGAGCACTGCCTAGCTTTTTTTTAGACATCTTATGTAAATGTGCCCTTATGAAATGCATAATTATGCAAGTCAGATTAGTTGACAAATCACTTATGCAATTGACCAACTAGTCGTTTTTTTTAAAAATACACAGTTTTATACACGTTAGTGCGCAGAGGGCTTTTCAGGAGTAGCTAATGATATCACTCACTGATCTATTACCAGCTGAATAATGGGTCATCATGGAGGCTCATTTTTAGCAAGCGGCATTGTGCTGTGCCAAGTTGATGGACTTGCCCCTTTAAAAGTGTCCGGGGGCAGCCTGAAAGAATGCGGATGAACGTCTTGTGTTGAAGGGGCCTTTCATCTTTTGCTTCCTTTGAGAGAGACAATGTAAACAGAGGCTCCTAGCCAACTCCATCAGCCAGGCTCATTCTGAATCACATTGTGTCTCTATTGTTTTAAACCTATTGGGGTAAATCAAAGGAGGGGTTTGGGTAATGGGGGCTAGAGTGCACGAGCTGGAGTGAGGTACAGAGAAGTGCAGGGTGGCCCAGTGCAAGGGTTGAGCCGCTGGGCCGTTGTGAAAATGCTTGGTCGGTGGTGCTGAGAAGAGTCTCACCAGATAGGAATGCACAGAATGCTCTCTTTTAATCTGGAGTCAGCCAGAGCTGCTTTATCTGACCCTTTTATTAGCGGCCAGTTTCAGAAAAACCTTTGTAGACTACCCTGTCGCACAACCACTAGCATGGTTAGAAACTTGGACAGGAGAAGAGAGAGAAAAACTTTAAATGTTAGCATGTATTCATGCTCAATCCAAAGTATACAGACTGGAATCTGAAAGGACATTCTTTTTAAAGCAACTATTATATGCGATCAAATAAAAAGCAAACCATATCCAAAGATGAAATGTTAACCCATTAATGCCCAGGTTTTCCGAGTATTCACGGACAAGGCTGTTGGAGTTTAGGGTTGGTAAGATTAGTCAAAGTCTCTTGTGCTCAATGCATTTATTTGTTAAAAACACAGTAAAAACAGTAATATTATAAATACCATTGCAATTGAAAACAACTGTTTTCTATTTGAATATATTTAAAATTACAGTTAATACCTGCGGTAGCTGGTAAGCTGATATTTTCAGCAGCCATTACCCCAGTCTCCAGTGCCACAAGTCCTTCAGAAGTCATTCAGATTTGGTACTCAAGAAACATTTCTTATTATTATCAATGTTGAAAACCGTTGTGCTGCTTAATATTTTTGTAGAGACCCTGATACATTTTTTTCATGATTCTTTGATAGAAAATTCAAAAGAACAGCATTTTTTTGTAACATTATTCATGTCTTTTCTGCCACGCTTGATCAATTGTCCCTGCTGAAAAAATATTCATAACAAATCTTACAGACCTAAACTTTTTAATGATAGTATACGAAAAAATGAATTAATTTATTTTACATCATTTCTACATTCTGCTAGCTGTTTTTGAATGCATAATGTCTGTTAGAATTATTTGCAGTCTTTCATATGAACATAGGCAACTGTACAATTGTCATTGTCAACTTTATTGACATTTAAAATTTAAATGTAGCAACGTTCTATATAAAAACTCCTACAGAAAACATTAAAGGTGCAGTGTGTAGATTTTGGCGGCATCTAGCGGTTGAGGTTGCAAATTGCAACCAACGGCTCAGTCACCCGCTCACCCCTCTCTTTAGAGAAGCTACGGTGGCCGATAAAGGGCTAAGATGCCGTTGTCTCAGACCGCAGAGAGCAATGAGTTTTCTTTACAAAGGTAAATTAAGGAATTATTAAAAAAATTTTTTTTTTACTATTTTTCATTATTCAATAAACCGATGTCATTGCGAATATTACTGTTAGTTGTTAATCCTCATGTCAGTGTTTTTACGCAAGAACAACATAGTGACAAAACGCGTTCTGTAGAGCAGTTTGTCCATTTAGGGCTGCTGTAGCGACATGGTGACGACGTCCATTTAAGGAGACCTTAGACTACATATTCTACAGTATATGTAGATATACAGGTGCTGGTCATATAATTAGAATATCATCAAAAAGTTGATTTATTTCACTAATTCCATTCAAAAAGTGAAACTTGTATAATGTATACATTCATTCCACACAGACTGATATATTTCAAGTGTTTATTTCTTTTAATTTTGATGATTATAACTGACAACTAATGAAAACCCCAAATTCAGTATCTCAGAAAATTAGAATATTACTTAAGACCAATACAAAGAAAGGATTTTTAGAAATCTTGGCCAACTGAAAAGTATGAACATGAAAAGTATGAGCATGTACAGCACTCAATACTTAGTTGGGGCTCCTTTTGCCTGAATTACTGCAACAATGCGGCGTGGCATGGAGTCGATCAGTCTGTGGCACTGCTCAGGTGTTATGAGAGCCCAGGTTGCTCTGATAGTGGCCTTCAGCTCTTCTGCATTGTTGGGTCTGGCATATAGCATCTTCCTCTTCACAAGGTCAGGCGAGTTTGCTGGCCAATTAAAAACAGGGATACCATGGTCCTTAAACCAGGTACTGGTAGCTTTGGCACTGTGTGCAGGGTGCCAAGTCCTGTTGGAAAATGAAATCTGCATCTCCATAAAGTTGGTCAGCAGCAGGAAGCATGAAGTGCTCTAAAACTTCCTGGTATACGGCTGTATTGACCTTGGACCTCAGAAAACACAGTGGACCAACACCAGCAGATGACATGGCACCCCAAACCATCACTGACTGTGGAAACTTTACACTGGACCTCAAGCAACGTGGATTCTGTGCCTCTCCTCTCTTCCTCCAGACTCTGGGACCCTGATTTCCAAAGGAAATGCAAAATTTACTTTCATTAGAGAACATAACTTTGGACCACTCAGCAGCAGTCCAGTTCATTTGTCTTTAGCCCAGACGAGACGCTTCTGACGCTGTCTGTTTTTCAAGAGTGGCTTGACCCAAGGAATGCGACAGCTGAAACCCATGTCTTGCATACGTCTGTGCGTAGTTGTTCTTGAAGCACTGACTCCAGCTGCAGTCCACTCTTTGTGAATCTCCCCCACATTTTTGAATGGGTTTTGTTTCACAATCCTCTCCAGGGTGTGGTTATATCCCTATTGCTTGTACACTTTTTTCTACCACATCTTTTCCTTCCTTTCGCATCTCTATTAATGTGCTTGGACACAGAGCTCTGTGAACAGCCAGCTTCTTTTGCAATGACCTTTTGTGTCTTGCCCTCCTTGTGCAAGGTGTCAATGGTCGTCTTTTGGACAACTGTCAAGTCAGCAGTCTTCCCCATGATTGTGTAGCCTACAGAACTAGACTGAGAGACAATTTAAAGGCCTTTGCAGGTGTTTTGAGTTAATTAGCTGATTAGAGTGTGGCACCAGGTGTCTTCAATATTGAACCTTTTCACAATATTCTAATTTTCTGAGATACTGAATTTGGGGTTTTCATTAGTTGTCAGTTATAATCATCAAAATTAAAAGAAATAAACACTTGAAATATATCAGTCTGTGTGGAATGAATGTATACATTATACAAGTTTCACTTTTTGAATTGAATTAATGAAATAAATCAACTTTTTGATGATATTCTAATTATATGACCAGCACCTGTAAACTGCTCATTCGTAGGTAATAAAAACATAGCGGTTCATTATATAAGATCATTATACTCCTCTGAAAATGTAGTTATGTATATTATATTGCATTCCAGTCTATAGATCATCCTAAATATTACACAGGGCACCATTAAGATAAGGATTTTGCTTGGTGGTCACTAAATATGTCAGATGTGACAGCAGAAAATGTCAGCTTAAATTGAACAGCCCCACATAGAGCAACTTGTGCAAAACCTCTTCCAAAAGTTGTCTATTGGATGCAACATTGGTGAGCACCTAAAATACTGATAATAGATTGGTAGAACTTTTTAATTGAGTTACCCGCAGGATGAAACGAGTTAACCAAGACTTACATAACTCTACCAAGACTTACATAACTTGCTTTGCTGTCAACTTGCTACATCTTATGTGTACAGTATTCTCTCTGTCCTTTTGGTTAAATAATGGTAATATGACTATGAAGCGGTTCTTTTTCTGCAAATCTTTGTTAATTTACGTCAGAAGCCACATGCATATTCTTTGAAGTCATAGGATAAAGCCACCCTAACATACATTCTGTGTTTGACGTGGTGACATGAGTACACTGTCGTGTGTGCTAGTATTGGTGTCATGATGCAGACTGTGGCATATGCCAAATTGACAGAGGAACTCTGTAGGAAAATGTCACAGGCTGTTGCCATCTTCGAGTGTCCCCCATGAGAGAAACATGGAAGAAAACTACGGCTCTTGCATGTATTCTGACATTTTTAGAATGCATTGCATTTTATCATGCGCCTTTGCTACAATAATTCTAGTGCTATCAGTCAGTTCGTCTTGTACTTCTGAGAGTTTACAGTGTTTAATCACTGTATCTTAACCTTTGCAAAACTGCAGCTAGCTGGTGAGAGGCTTTTTGCTCCAGCGAGTGCGTGTGTATGCTTGCGGTGTGGCCTTTTATTAACACTGTCATACAAGCGGATATACGTCAGCTTAAACATCAGTTAGTGGCGGTGTGTGGTTCTTCCTAGAAGTCTAGCAGCGTACCCTCTTTTTTTTCAACTTTGGTAGTGCACATTTAGATAAGACAGCAACTTAGGGTTTGTTTCATTGCAGTTAACAAGCTCAGCTGGGCCAGAATATTTGGATTGAAGATGAAAGAGTAAGGCTATTGGGCTTGCAGATTTGTCTTCTAAAATGGTTGTTCCTGTTTGACTCAATCAGAATGGGCTTTTAGAAGTCTTTATAGTTTAATGTTGTATGAGGCATTTAGATGAGCCAATATAAACTTTAAACTGTCCTTATCGTATAGTTTTTTTATGTTAGTAAACAAATTTGAGTCGGAGTCACTATGTGTCTGATCTGGGACTTCTAAAAGTCTTTTAAATACAAAACCACCTTCCTAATGAAGTGAAATTCCCCAGAAGAATCTATTTTAGAATATGTTATGTACTTTTGCTGTGGTCACATGGCAACAAAGAGGTCAAAATGCTTCATCCTTTTATTTCACCTTCAACTTCCTCCCCATTTCTACTAAATCAGGAAGACTTAAACGAAAAAGCGCCAACACATCACATGCGGTCCCCTCACTAAATATAGTCTGCTATACATAGGAAAAACGTGAACATATTTTGCACCGCAGCCATTATAACATGAATGAGTCATTGGCTTTTACAATTAGAATGATTTACATACTGAATCAGAATTATTTGCATTCAATTCAAGCCGAAGATGACTATTCACTGTTCTGTCTGTAGTTCAGCATTTTGACTGTAGCTTAAAGCCCCTAAAATGTTATATTGAAATAACATTTTAATTCAGGATTAGGTTTAATAAATGTATATCGATTATACACTAATAAAAAACTATTAAATTTAAAGTAGAAAATAACAGCTGCGGTTGCAAGAAATGCACCATAACAAATCTGGTGACAATGTTGCCGTTAATACAGGACGGCATATTAGTCCCTGTGTATTATACGGTATTATGTTATTAAGTACCTTATTTTTTATTTAATTTTTTCTTAAAATTGAACATGAAAAGTTTATGGTATTATCTGATTCCAGTTATTTTTTACTTGAAAAATCCATGCATTTTGACTGTATTTTACAGTAAAATTACATATATGATGTTGAACAGTCTACAGTTTTGTACTGTATTTGGTAAGATAATTATAGATGTATTTGATTTTGATCCAAACTAAATTGAACTGAACAAGTTCTTGAGGTGTCTTATATTTATAACCCAAGAAATAAACAGAGTTCATGTGAGTTTCATTGTGTTTCACCCAGAGGCGAACCAAGATGAAGTGGGGGCCCCAGGCAAAATTAATAGATGAGGCCCTTCTAAAATATTATAATTAGTTAATATATATTTGTTACCTAGATATATATTTATACAACATACAAAAAGTAGTCAAAACACATAATATAACAGTTTTTTTTTTTTTAAACAATGTGCTTATTCTTTAACAAAATTGTAATCATCTTCATGGCAGAAGATACAATACAATCTTGAAGATACTGAACAATCTTCATATTTACAGTAACAGATTGTCACCTTAAAAAATGGTGCTTACAGCAAATTCTGTCACGATGTCCTCCATATTCAAATACCTTCATATGGACTGTGGTATCTTCTGTCTGAGGCAGTGATGATAGGGACTTAATCAATACTCCTATAGAAATATATGGTTAGCATCTTAATTTATTATTTATTATTAGTTTATCAACTAGCTACGTTAACTAATTTAATAGAAGAGTTGGATAATGCAAGTAAATCTATTGATAAAGTAAGTAACACTATATCTGACACTGAACTTATCATTTTCACTGTCAGGAGAAGGGACTGGGAAATCTGGTGGTGAGTGACAGGAACTTAATTAATGCTCCTGCATACAGAAATATATGATTATCATTTTAATTTAATCTTTTTAATTTAAAGTTTATTAACTATTAGTTCATTGTTTGTTGACAACTAATTTAATGTAGAAGAGCTAAAAAAAAAAAACTTAGTAGATATAACGATATTTATTTAGATTGTTTCGTTAGCTCCCCACTGGCAGCAAGACTCAGTACCGAAACTTGCCAAGTGGTGATTTGCGCGTCTTTCCCGGTGCCACCCATACTATTGCAGCCTATATTGATACCTGCTAATTGCTATTTAATACATGCTGCTGCTAAGTGCAACCCTAGCTAACCTGTTTTCCAGTAACCCTATAAGTAATTGGACTAGTATTTAGTCTAGCAAATAATTAACGAAAATACGCTGGAATTAACAACAAACCCATTTGTTTGTCATATAATTATCATTAAGTCAATCTTATCTCCATCACTTAACTTACCGCTGTCATGTTTCCTCTTTTCCTCCTTTTTTCCGCTTTTGGCTGCCAGATGGATAAGTCAATTTGTTTTTTAAAATACCCTAGTAAATGCGCGAATAAGTGCTGTGCCAGTTTGAAAACGGCGGCCGACGCATCACGAGGAAAAAGCACGCACATCCAGCGTGACGCGAGAGGGAGACCCCTAGGGTGATGCCGATATATTGCTTCATGTTACGTGTATATTATTAATAATGACATTTCCGATTGTTCAAATGGTCAGCTGTCGGGGGCCCCCTCAAAATACGGGGCCCCAGGCAACTGCCTGCCTTGCCTGCCCCATTGCTACGCCTCTGGTTTCACCATAAGGATGACCCTTTTTCCTTCAGTTCCTCTGGTGTACCCTTGAGCACTGCACGTTTTAGGATACGAGTCACTGATGTACGCTCCAGGCTTTGCTTACAAACTCAAGCCTGACGGATTTGGCTGATAAGCTTGGAGGTTTCTGGGCCCAGAGCCTACTGGGAGGATAACGAGAGAGCACTGAGGAGGGAAAGCACCTGGAAGCCGTCCACCCTGGAGCTGGGTCACTGAGTTTTGTCTGGAGGCTCTTTCTACTGTAGCTGTAAACAGCAGTATCCTGCATACTGAGTCTTCCTAGGCTCCTGCAGCATGTATAAGGCATTTGTTTGGTCAACGAGGTCAGTGTAGTAGTAGAGATAGAATAAAAAGACAGAACAAGCGCTCATGTGTGGACATTGCCAGCTTCATTCTGATGTGATTCCAATTTATTATGCAATACAATGCCTAAAAGAATACTGAATTTAGAATCACTGAATTTAAAGACGAGTATCTAATACCAGTTTACACCAATAATGGCTAATAAGGCCATGTAAAGAAGGATATTCAGTGTACTAATTTGTCTAATAATTGTTTGTGTGTGTGCAGGTGGTGACGTTATGGTATCGGGCTCCCGAGGTGCTGCTTCAGTCCAGCTATGCTACTCCTGTGGATCTATGGAGTGTCGGCTGCATCTTTGCTGAGATGTTCAGACGGCGGTAAGTATGCTCAGCATCACTGTGTAACTCGCTTACTGTAAAACAAAGTAAAATAGAGGATTCTGATGGGTGATGCTCAGATAACTGAGGGAGCAACAAGAGTTCGGATTTCCCTTGAGTCTATAAATAATGATTTTTATGAAATAAATTTTAAGAAACTATATTATTATATTGTATTTTATGGTTTTATGTATATGGTATAACCCAAAAACGAAAAGAAAAAACAGAAATACGAAAAGATAATGAAATTTAGAAGAAATGTATTATTTAGGTCCATACTGCATCTGACCACATTTTTGCAGGAGGTTGAGGTTATTAAAACGGATATAAAAAAAGAAAAACTGTCATCGTGGTTGTGACTGGCACTACAGACCTGATCCGTTCATCTGTGTGCGGTTTAACGAATCTTTCCAACTGCTGAACTCAACACTGAAAGCTGCTCAATCCAGTGACAGCAGGATTTAACGGTTCAACAGTTCTTTCTCTGGGGCTTCTACTTCACCAACTTTGTAGTGCATTGAAATTATTCTATTTCTTTAAGGCTCTAAAAAGAGAAAACTTAAGATCCACACAAGAATTATAAAGAAAAATAATTTCTTGTTTTCAGTGAGAATACTGAGATATTAATATCTATATGATGTCCAGGTCGCAATTTCTCTTATTAAATCAGTCACCTATCCTAAACGCCTTAAGTACCAGAAAGGCACTGGTTTCAAAAGTGTTGTGCATGAAAAAGCTAGTGTATATATGCATTCTTGACACATTCCATTCCTCCCTGTCGATGATGTTGAATTAACCGCCCCTCCTCGTGTCGCTGGGGGGGGGGGGATTGTGTGGGCCGATGTTTTTCACGCCATAACGTGCATAATCGGATGAAGAGGGAGATTTGTCATGGAAAGTGCAGATACACGAGCACGGACACATTTTAACACACATCCTGTGTTTCACATTCTAACGGGCCCACCTGTCCGCCACTTCCGACATCCATTGATGGTGTTTGCTTTACAGGAACGGTATAAACATTAGCTGACTCAGTGCTTAATACAATAATCCTATTGGAAACTTTTAGATCGGAAAGCTATGATTAGTTAGGTGCACACATAACTACGTGTTTAAATAATGGCTTTGTGTTTGTTAATTACTATAGGAACTGTAAAACAGCAGTTATATCCATTCAAGTGTTTGGTTTCCACTCTCTAAAGCCATGTACCATAAAAATGCCACTGTGCTGGGCTTCTGGCGAGCCTCTATGAGTGCCTGAGGGTGGAAGGGTAAGGGGGGGGCTTTTATTTCTCCTACCAGCACACCTTTTCTCCTCCTGCAGGTGATTAAGTACACTTTTTAAATGGCCACCTGTTACAGATTAAAGGGCGCATGGGACCAGGTTTCCTCTGATGTATGAGAAGTGCACCGCGCTGTATGCGCCAACTCCAATAATGGAGGTTTTCGATTCACCTGAGAGTTATAAAGATGTAGAGTGCCTCAGCCAGCAATATATTGTATGTCTTTGTTTAAGGTGGAAGTTTAACTGTTAAAGGGACAGCGTTTTCCTGGAAAGGATTGTGTAATCTTGGCCTTTGACACGTTTTGGCTCAGTTGTCTTGTTGAGGATTTTATAAAAGATATTTACTTGTCTGGTGGTCACAATGCACAAAGTTTAGACTGTATCTGTATCTCTTGGAGGATGTAGTGATCAGTCGGTGTGTTTCTGAATGACAAAGTGCTTTTGATATTCCGCTTTTACAAGGGTTGTACATATTGCTTGAAGAGTCATCGCATGACAGCTTTCAGGTCCTTGTTTTCACAACCTAAAGCTGCTCTCACAAAAAAAGTAAACGTACTGCGTATAATATATAAAAAACAATATGATCTATTTTTAACGTTTATTTTAATTAGTTTTTCAGTTTGATTATACATAAAGTTCAAGAAAATCCATTATTAAAAAGACATAAAAAAGTAATTGTGGTATAAAAACTCAGTATTGACCAAAATAACCGTGAATATGATTTTTACCATAAACAAATAGCTCAAATATGTATATTTGTGTATCATAAAGTCAAAACTGAAATTCACAGTCAAAGCAGAAATTATCATTAAAGGGATAATTCACTCAAAAATTGTAATTACCCCATTATTTACTCACCCTCAAGCCATCCTAGGTGTTTATGACTTTCTTCTTTCAAGTGAACACGATCAGAGTTATTTAAAAAAACGTCCTGGCTCTTCCAAGATTTATAATGGCAATGAATGTTGGTCAAGATTTCTAAGAACAAAAAAGTGCATCCATCATAAAAAGTGCTCCACACTGCTCCAGGGGGTTAATAAAGGCTTTCGGAAGCGAAGTGATGCGTTTGTGTAAGAAAAATATCCATATTTAAAACTTTAGAAACCTTTCTCTCTAGTTTTGACTAACAGTCGTATGCACATTCATGACAGAGTGGAATTGTAGCGGATGACGTAGGCGTAGCGTAAAGTAAATCATACGCAAGCAAATCGTGGGGTAATTTTATTTTTTCAGTGAACTATCCCTTTACATACAGTAAGTATTTTGTATTAAAGGGATTCTCTACACCAAAAATGAATTATTTTTTATTAATGAATATCGAAATTGAGATTTATACATCACATGAATGCTGAATAAGTAATATATTTCCATTGATGTATGGTTTGTTATGCTCTTACAATATTTGACCGAGATACAACTATTTGAAAATCTGGAATCTGAGGGTGCAAAAAAATCTAAATATTGAGAAAATCACCTTTAAAATTGTCCAATTGAAGTTCTTAGCAATGCATATAACTAAGCAAAAATTAAGTTTTGATATATTTACGGTAAGAAATTTACAAAATATCTTCATGAAATATGATCTTTACTTAATTTCCTGTCAATTACAGAGTCTGAATATCCACACGGGCTTGCAGGTATTCCGCATAATTTTAATAATTCCCACGCAAATGTGGCGAGCGCATTATTGTAATATGATAACACAGTCATGTAATCGCAGAAAACTGGATGCCAGCTCTCAAATAGGCCTAACTTATACAAATTAACTGGCTGTCCCTTTCACTCCGATATTGCTTGTGCACACTCCGACTATGTGCTATCGCGATCTCTCCGTGCTTTTATAGTAGACAGTATTTCTCTTTGCGCCTAGATTTGAATAATAACTTTGTCAAATGTTATCATTCAGAATAGATCCACACCTAACAGATGAAAATGCTACTGGAAATTTGATTTACTGTAAGTGAAATGCACCAAAAAGTATTTCAATCAAAAATGGAACTTTCATTTCTTTACAATGTAAGTTTATGCTAGAAATGTTTCAGAATAGGATATTTGTATGATTTACATATAAATATCCTAGTATGTCTAACTGCATCAGTACATTGTACAGACATTACAGGTCAAAGCCATCTGATGTTCCATTTATCTAAATAAATAACATATATGGCTCTTAAATCATTGCTTTTAAAAAAGTGTTGTCATATTTCGAATACCTCAACTAAATTGAGGTCATTTGTTTTATAATTTTATAACTGATTGTATACTTGTCTTTTTTTATCAATTCAGATTTGAATAAAATTAGAAATCATGCTTCTTTGTGCAATATAAGCTTTTGCTACAAATACACAGAATGAGCAAATGTTTAAGATTGAGATTTTTGCCATGGTAATTAATCAATGTTAAATGTAGGCAATGTAAATAAAAGCATATATTAAAATCTGTTCATCATATAAAGCGAGCGTCTTTTTTAAAAGACTTTGATTAAACCACTCAAAGCCTGAAATAATGCTTGCCTTGAAAAAATGGATGGACAAAAAAATTGTGATATTAAAATACCTGTATGGCAGTAAACAGTATGTGATAGTTTTGCCAATGGTATTGAAAATGGTTGAAGCCATCATGAAATCAAAAATGACCCTACTTACTTTGTAAGTAGACCCCAAGTGCACATTACTAGTCTTGTGGTGAATAATTAAACCGTGCAAGTCAATACACCGGGGAAAAAAATTATTCTGCCATCGTAATATTTAATCAAAAACTGAACATTTGCTTCAGCTCTGGAATGGCGTTCTCGCTCTGATGACATCAGTTTAATGGCTTGGGGAGAATCCTCTTGTTATGTATGATGTAAGGACTGCTGTTTCTGGGTCCATGTCTCTACTCATTTCACTTGAGAATCAGTGATGGCTGGTGAACATTTTTTGAGGTGGGGCTGTGGCACAGCAAACAATTTCACAAACAATACTTCACAATAAATCAAACCGTCAGGCTGATCTGGACCCAGCTCCTTTACCTTCAGTTTTTCTGCCAAAGTTCTCCTCTCAAACGGACATTGGAGTAGAGATTGTACAGAGTTAGGTTCGTGTCCAGAATTAATAACACCTGAGTCCGCCATTGTCACGTAATTGAAAATTGCGCCACTACAGACCACGAGACCAGCCTTGATTTTAGCTGCTTGGGGCGACAGAAAAATCGCCCATTTCAGTTAAGATTTGAGGACGCTGATTGGCTAAATTTAAGTCACATCTTGAATATATTTATATCTTGAATCAGGATTTGACTAAATTCTACAAAGACTGTGGGCGATTTCTCGATCGCCCCTCAGCTGAAATCGAGACGTGCTGACAGGTAGAGAGGTCATATTGTGATAGTGAAAACATATTTTTCACAGAAGATTTTCTAATATAATCACATCATACAAATATACATTTAAATAATTTATATAATTATTATTTTGTGTGTGTGGTTCAGGGAGGGCAGCGCCCTCTATTGGCCAGCCGCCACTGTTTAGAATCCTATCTCTACAGCCTTTTATGAGCGCTATTTAATTAATATGACATATTTAAGCAAAGAATTAAAAAATCTGCTGTGCACACTACAGTCTCCGTGCTCACAGTGTCTCAGACACTAATATTTTTGCTGAATCTCTGTCTGGCCATCTGGGTTTTCAGTACGGGGATAAAGGTTAGGGTAATAATTTCTCAGTATTACATGACATCGTGGGTGTATATTAGCACAGTTTGTTGTTTTCTTGGGGCATTTGGCAGAGCATTAGGACCCAGAAGCGAAGATATTAATTCATATTTTTGGTAAATCATTAAATATCGCCGCTAAAAAGTAGTAATTCGTTCTTAGAGTAGTTTTTGAGACGAGTACTTTGTACTTTTACTCAAGTACCGTTTTGACACCAGTACTTTTACTTGTAATTGAGTATTATTTCAGCTATGTAACAGTACTTGTACTTAAGTACAAATTTTCAGTACTCTTTCCACCACTTGTCTTCAGAACACAATTTAAGATATTTTGGATGAGAACAGGGAGGCTTGTGACTGTCTCATTAACTGCCAAGTAATTTACACTGTCAAGGCCCAGAAAAGTGTCGCCAGGATACTCCATCTGCCATCAGTGGTTCAATTGTAACGTTACGATGCAACGAGAATACTTTTTGTATGGAAATAAAACAAAAATAACAAATGTATTCAACAATTAGGCATCGTAACGTCTCCTCTGCATCAGCTCAGCGCCATTTTGGAGATTATCCCCTGGACCCAAAATGCTTACACTCTTCTGTATCAGCCGGGCCACAAGGATGCGCTGTTTGCATTCAAAACAGAGCGTAAATCGATGAAGACGACGCATCCCTCTGGGACAGTCACAAGCCTCCCAGTTTTCATCCAAAATATCTTAAATTATGTTCTGAAGACGAACAAAGCTTTTACAGGTTCGGAACGACATGGGGATAAGTGATAAATGACAACATTTTCATTTTGTGGCGGAGTATACCTTTAAGTAATTTGGCATAAACTTCCATAATTATAAGTTATAAACGAATTAAGCCTATTAGTTCAGGTTGTTAAAAGTAATATGGTGCCATAACCAGTTAATGCTTAATTTTGTGAATTGTTGGTTACATTTAATCTCTATTTCTCTTTTTTTTTTTAATCCCTGAACCACATGAAACCAACACGAACTCAAAGAGCGCTTTTCTAAGAATCTTGCACGTGTGTTTTAAACTAAAGTTTTCCTTCTCTGTATCGTGAACACTATTATCCGTCATTGACTCACTTTTTCTACCGAGCCAGCGCTCACCGATTCAGATACACCACGATGCATTCCAGAGGTCGAGTGGGTGGAATGTGGATAGAGACACTGGCACTTGGAGCGTGACTCAACTGCGTGTACTGGCCTGGTGTGTGCCTGCCTATGCCCACTCACTCAGAAAGCCTCTGCCCCGGCATAATGTCCAGGGAAACCATTATTCGTACGGTCATGAAAAACCTGGAAAAGTCATGGAATTTTAAAACCGCATTTTCCAGGCCTGGAAAAGTTTTGGAAAAATGAATAAACCCAGAAAGTTTTGGAAAAGTCATGGAAATCTATTTTACAAATCTCTGTATAATACAATTGTTTATTCAGGTCCTGAATTTCGGTACGGGATTGCGCATGGGCTATATTGCATATTTCTACTCTTTCCCGCAGCTTTCGACTTTAAAATGATGGATATTCACACATTTATTCAATAGCCTATAGCTTGTAGGCTGATGAGTAAATAGATCCACACAGAATATCAAATCAGTCATTTGAAAACGGATTCATCAGCTGTGTTTCCTCTCTTTGACTTTCTCTGAAAACACGTAACCAGCGCATCTCGTCTGCACTAAAGAGCTGCACGGTGCGATACAAGTCTTTCTCTGGCATTTTGGTACAGCTGACAGAATTGTCACCTGCCTAATCGGGTCATTGTTTCATTGTGACTAAAATGTAGCCTATTATTTATTTGCACGTCTTTTTAAGCCGTTCTGTACTCGCGCGCTCCAGAGGCGGTTTCCGCTGCACTCAGTTAGGTCCAAATGCGTCCGTATAAAGCCGCCTTGCGAGTACCAAATTGACTTTGGTACCAAACAAGCTGAGTAGAATCCTGCACGGGCCTCAAACATAGACCTCAGTCCAATCCTTGTCCAGCAGATGATCAGAATTACCTTCCTGAGTCCGACTGGAGCCCATGTCTTTCTTTCTCTCTTCCCCATTACACAGCTGCTGTTCTAGCCATTAAAATAGTTCAGTTTCGTTTTTAATGGCAAAGCGTATTTCGTTTCTTTATTAAGTTAATTTAGAAATATGTTTGGAAAATGTATTTGTTTATTAAATTCAAGTTTTTGTTTTTAAAGTAGCTTTTGAGCAATCGGCCAGCTGCAGACAGTGAGTTTGCCGATTGTGTTTGATCAATTTAGCCTTCTTAAATCACCACTTGACTAAAATAAAATATATATATAAAATACTTAAAAAAGCATATCACAATGTTAGTTTAAACGTTTAACCTAGACAAATGTGTGCTATTAGACAGGTCGAGCTGCTCTTGTCAGTCGCGGTATTGTTTCCACGAGCGGCTAATTCTTTTCATTAAGCTACCATAATAATTTATGGATTTCTAAAATACAAAAATAAGGAGGAATCCTAAAACAAGCCGGATGCCTGGCCCGCGTCTGATGTGAAAATTGTCCCGAAGCCATAAACTAAAAGTCGAGGCTGAAATATGGGGCTCTAAAAGTGCAGCTTGTTGCGTTTTGCGGCAAAATTACACACAAAATGACGTTAAAATGGCCATCCTGGTGAGCAGGGTGCGAACTACGGGGGAGCTAGGGGCTCCCCTTAATAATACATGGGCTCCCCTGAAAACATGATTTGAAAAATCTAAAAATATTGACTGTGTTATTTTGACGTGCAATTTCAGTTTTGTGTAGGCTACTGTGATCATCGTGGATTATTATGTGTAAAATTGCAACAACAAAAATCGTTAATTAATGCTTGACGGCGATTTAAACCGAACTCACGTCAATAAAGATAATTATAGGCCTACATGAGCATCTGCTGTCCTCGATTACGCAGCGCTCTTGTTAGGATGACAAAAAAAGCTTTAAAAGCCTGCTCTGCCTCAGCCGGCAAACAGCGCTTGTCAATGTCAAATCAAAGTAGGCGGAGTTTAGCGTTCACAGATGCTGAGCGCGCGACGAAGCGTCAGATTAATAAAAGAGAGCGAGGTAAGATGTTTAGTCAACTGTTTTACGAAAGAAATGTTAAATGACCGACAATTATATTCAGTGAAGCAAACTACTGGACTGGTTTCTCAAATATGCCCATTTTGAGAGTGACAGAGAAAGAGAAGAAATGTACATGTTTTAATTATCTGCATCTGTTTGTCCCTACAAACAATGAAACTGAATTTAGTTCTACTTCAAAAACACGTCAACTACTACTGTTGAAAAATAATACAACTTTATTTTATTAAGACATAATCACAAAATATTTTATTTTTAATAGTAGGCTAAATCCCCTTTATTTTTCAACATGTAAATGTTTAATTTTCATTCATTATAATATAAATTAAATCGATGTTTCATGCCTTAATCTGATAACCAGTCAAATTTAAACACACAACACAGAATTTCTGAGGAAAAAAAACAATTCATAACTGTTAAGCTACTTCATAAGCTACTGTAAGAGTAAAAAAACAATGTGTGTATGCATTCAAATAATCAGACGAGCTAAAACAGAATTTGGCAACAATAAAACATAAGGTGAGAAAAAAAAAATACATTTCATACGGCCCTAAACATGTCATTTTTGTTACACTTTTAATAAATGAGTGTTAAATTGTATAAGTGTCATGATTTTAATTAATTAGACATGATTTTTGATAAATACAATTTAATTTGATCATTAAAAAGGAGTCCATAAAATGAAAACGGAAAAAAACAGAATCTAGAAAAATTTAAACGAAAAAAAATGAATTTAGAAAAAATAAAAATGGAATTTGGGAAAAATTAAAACGTAGGGCCCTACATATATATATATATATATATATATATATATATATATATATATATAATTGCACCCCTCCCCCCCATAGCTTTTATGTATCTTTTTAAGCCCATCGCAAGCGCACAAAATCCCCCCGTTATAAAAAAAGAAAGAAATGGGCTCCCCAAAGTCCACGGTATAATTCGAACACTGTTGGCGAGTATCCTTGTAAGCACTGTAATTTCTTACACTTGCGAAAGAGAAACGTTTCCAAAACGAAATTCTGGCCCTGCGTTTAACTGAGTTAAATTATAATATTGATGTGATATGTTCTCTGTGTGGAGTAAAGGTCCTTACACACCAAGTCAGACATGTTTGTATGCGTTTTTGCGTGCGAAATTTCGGACTGCAAGGACCTTCACATCTGGCGCAGTTTAAGCTTGTACTAAAACAAAAAAGCAAACAATAGTATTAATAGTCATTCATTTTAGTTAAAATGCTATGATAATTTGAACAGATTTTTATATTTATTCTTATTTTATTCTTAAAATAATGTAAAATTAGGTCATGAATATTGTCTCAAAAGTCATGGAAAAGTCATGGAAAAGTCATGGAAATTTGTTGGTAAAAATGTGTACGAACCCTGAATGTCTGCCTTGTGCAAAAAGCCACTAATTCATTCAGACTAACAAGTAGCCCAAGGGAAGGCAGAATGTGCTTTAGAGATTTTCAGCCATACTTGTTTTGGCATGACACCGCTTTAAGTGAGATCTTTCCCTCAACTTGCTATTAGAAATAGAACGTCTTTTGTCTGATTTAACTGCTCGGGATTGACTTTGAGGGCTTCAGTAGTTGATGCGGCATGTGAAAGACATGATAATGGCAATTTTCTTTTTAACAAGCAGGTTCAAAGTGAAAGGGATTGGGAGCATCCGAGGCGTCCATCTCACCTGTAAAGAATGTTCAGCATCTTAGCCGTACAAAGACGCCTCTGTATTCTAGCTGTTGTCTGTCTGTTTCTCACTAATCTTTAAATTAGTCTTGAGGGTGTTTGAACATCACAGAGGCTTAAGTAAATGTGCACGTGCTCCCTTCTGGTTCTAGCTCTTTGTCTGATTACAGTTGAAATCAAGTTGACGCTCCATGTGGTTGTGAATAAAGAAAGAGTGGTTGCGTTATCTTGCTGTTGGGCAACATCTGGTGGCAGAGGGGGGAATTACCAGTGCGGTTTTTGCAGCTTTGTCAAAGACCGAACGCTTTGATAGTGAGCTTATTTTTGCTTATAAATCACATATCTTTATTTCCGTGCTTCTGTTCTATCATTGTTTGCTCTCTCACATAGAGGTATGTGGAGAGCGAAAGCAGACGGCTGGGATAAATAGCATTTTTCGCTCTATTTTACTCCATGTAGTGTGTTTTGGAGACTGAGGCCTGTGCTTGTGGCTCCTGGAATTTGTGTGCATGCCAAGGGAAGCATGCCCGCCCACGGGTGTCCTGACTGGATTGAAGCCACAGACACCAGCAGTGGTCCAGGCGTGTGGACTCCAGCATGTTCTGAAAAATCCCTCAGATCTTCTCAGCCTCAGGCTGGCCAGGAAACAACACGTATACTGTGGACCAATGTCTGTTATGTGGCTTTAGGGCCTTATTTGTACAGTGAAACCTATAAGGATTTTCTTTCTCTTTGCCTTCTTTCCGCCTTCACTTCTAGAAGACTGTTCATGATTATTGCAGAATTAAGAGCGTACATCTAAACGCATAACCTTTGGTTTATGACTGTTCCTGCAGTCTTGCATATGATGTTTTAAGCCATATCTTTATTATTTAAAGGGTTAGTTCACCCCAAAATGAAAATTCTGTCATTAATTACCCTCGTGTCGTTCCAAAGCCATAAGGCCTTCGTTCATCTTCAGAACACAAATTAATATATTTTTGATGAAATCGGAGAGCTATCTAAACCCTCCATAGACACAAACGCAACTGAAATGTTCCCAGGTCCAGAAACGTAGTAAATACATTGGTAAAACGGTCCATGTGACATCAGTGGTTCAACTTGAAAGTTTTGTGACATTATAAGAATACTTTTTTTGCGATAAGAAAACAAAAACAATTTACTCAACATTTACTCAACCATTCTTCTCCCCCGAGTAACTCGGGGGGAGAAGAATGGTTGAGTAAATTGTTATTTTGATTTCTTTGCGTCAAAAAAAAAAAGTTTTCTCGTAGCATCGCAAAACTCAAGTTGAGCCACTGATATCACATGGACTGTTTTAATGATGTATTTACTAAGTTTTTGGACCTGGAACATTTCAGTTGTGTTGCTGTCTATGGAGGTTCAGATAGCTCTCCGATTTCATCAAAAATATCTTAATTATTTTTCCGAAGATGAACGCAGGTCTTATGGATTTGGAACGACACGAGGGTGAGTAATTAATGATAGGATTTTCATTTTGGGGTGAACTATCCCTTTTAGGTGTACAATGTTTTTATTTATTTATTTTATTCATTAATTTCACTTAAATATTATTATTTTATTATTTATGTTTATATTTAGTTTATTGATTCATTTTATTTTTAGTTATTAGCTCAAGATTATTTTAGCTTTATTTAGTTATTTTATTTTATAGATTGATTTAAGATGTTTAATCAAGATTTCTTTACTTTTGTTTATTAATAATTAGTTAAATTTAGTCTGTTTTAGTTTATCTGTTTTATATATTTTCATTTATTCGTTTAATCTTATTCAAGAATATTTTTATTTATTAATTTCAGTATTTCAGTTCAATTTAGTTGTATTAATTTATTATTTTTGTTTATAGTTTTTTTTTGTATGAATAGAAAACTTCCTTTTTAAGTCTAATTACAGCTGTAAAATTAAGCATGCAATTAACTGCAATATTTTACCTTTCTTTTTTATTCAGCCCTCTTTTCCGTGGGAACTCTGATGTTGACCAGTTAGGCAAGATTTTTGAGTAAGTACTATAATGGTCTTTTTATTTAATAAGACTGTATTGAGACGCAAGTAAAATTGCAATAACTGATTGTTTTGATTATGATATTCCAGTTTGGTGGGGATCCCTTCTCCAGAGGACTGGCCGCAGGAGGTGGGCTTGCCACAGAGTGCCTTTTCCCCTCGCCTTCCCCAGCCCATAGAGGACCTGGTGCCTGATATGGATGAGCTGGGCAAAACACTTTTACTTGTACGTAGCAGATATCAACACTAAAGATATTTTAAATGATATGACACTAAATGTAATTCTATGAAACCAATACCTTTTCCAGTTTGATACATTTAATTACAAAAATAGTTTTATTGTAAAAAAAATATGCATTGTTACCTTAAACTTAATGCAACTATGCCTTAAAATTTTAACAGTATTGACTTATACAGTAAATTACTTTTTTATAACAGTATATAGTGTGTGTGTTATATAAAAAAAGTCATTTTATATAAAGGACACAAATAGCATATGACTTTTATAAAAAGTGTTTACTTACTGTTTTCTCTTCTCGTTTCCTCCCTGCACAGCGTTTCCTGTCATTTAACCCCTCAAGAAGGATATCAGCTTTCGATGCACTGTCTCACCCATACTTCCAGAGTCTCGACAGCACCAGCAAGAGCCTGTACGCCCAACCCTTCCCCAGCAAAAAGCCCTCCCTGGAGGAGAGTGCTGCTTGAAAGGATGTGGTTCCCCGCTGTAGACAAAGACCCCCTATGAACTAGTCTTCCATAGCATAACATTTGTCATTATATGCTGCTTTTAAAAATATCACCGCAACCATTGGTCGATCATGTTTTGTCTTTGCCCTCACTACACAAGGGGCAAGTCGTGGCCTAATGAATAGAGCGTCGGACTAATAATCCGAGGCTGTGGGTTTGAATCTCGGGGTGTGTGCACCAGGTGTGTGTGCACTTGGATGAGTTAAATGCAGAGCAAAAATTCAGAGGGTCACCATACTTGGCCACACGTCTTTTTTTTTTTACTGCCAGCTAATACGGATCAACAACATGTTTAACAATATCAGAAGCTGCTCTCGTCTCCCACCCACCTTCCTCAAAGGAAGTTTGTCTGCTTAGAGGAAAATGTGCTTCTTGAATCTGAAGCTGCATCATGCCACTGCCAGGAATCGTCCGTCTGTTTGCATAAATGTCTGTATGCAATGTAAAGGTCCTAAACTGAGTCTTAGCTGCACATCACTGCCATAAAACAGCAAGGTCTTACGTGAGACTGTGTCCGTCTCACATGGATTAAGCAAATGTAGAACCACAACTACTGCAAATTCAGGCCCGTTGATCAGAACCTCTTATTTTACACCTTAAGATATAATCGTTTATTACCGTTTTTTTTTTGGAACTCACACTTCCAAAGCCCTCTCAGTCACAGACCAGGAGGATTTTTTTTGTATTGTTTTCCATCACATTGTTACTTCGCAGTTCAAGCAGGAGAGTGTGGACACGTCTCCTCGTGTGACTTTTTTTGATGACTGCATAACCACAGACACTCTAGTGCTCTATTTAATATGGCATTTCATCACAAGCATCCTGGTGTTATTTTAATCGTCCAGGACAGAACTACCAAGCGCTTTGAAGTACTATTTAACACCATATTTCCTTGACATTATAATGTACTTGTATTTTTTTTCTTCAATATAAGTTCCACATCCTGTTCACTTAATTATGTCAGTGTTGATTGTTGAAATATTTTTTGGCATGGTATGTCCTAATTTTAGTGAACTTGAAGGTGTAGGTTGTTGTAGAAAACTCTTGATACGTATACCAAACAGTCTACACCCTGTCGTCAGGGATTTAGTGCCGCGACATAGTCAAAGGATGACCCGCGCCGGGTTGCATGTTGAATTTAGGGTTGATTTAGAGCAGAAACAAGCTGAGATGGATAACAGAAATACATGTATGAAAGCGTTAGCGCGTAGTTATGAAAGTCTAGTAAAAGTAGCTATAGAGTTGGCGAGTGTTAAGTACAAGGTCAGGTTGCAAGGTTCATTTGAGGCTCGGAGAGTAATGTACTATCCCATGTATAATTCAGTGATTAAGTCCAGGTTCTTTTCTTTATACGCAATGCTACATCCTTCCATTTCCAGTTTCATTTAATTGTCTGGATAGATCATCACAAAAAGTGCACCAAATCCGCTAAATGGGTTGCTTTCAGTGCCTTCGTGTTTAGAGTGTGACGAACAAGTGGAGGGAAGGAAGGACGCTGCTTCGGATTTTAGCATTTAGCCTGTTGATTCCAGGTGAAGCTGTTTTATGAGGGATGAGGAGCTATAGGCAGGCACTGTTGTACTTCAAAACATTCACACAGTTAAAGGGATAGTTCACCCAAAAATGAACATTCTGTCATTTGCTCACCCTCATGTTGCTCCAAGCCTTCTTGTGGAACACAAAATAAGATATTATGAAGAATGTTGGCAGCCAACCAGGTTAGGTTACCATTGACTTGCATTGTATGGAAAAAAACAAACACTTAGACTTTTCTCAAAATGTCTTTTTGTGTTCCGCAGAAGTCAAGTCATGCAGGTTTGGAATGACATGAGGGTGAGAAAATGAACTATCCCTTTAAGCACTGATGCTTGAGTCATTCTCTCAGGATCAGTAAACTCACTCTGTAACATTCCATACTCAGGTCTATTTATGGATAGTTTTAGATTCAACAAGGGTTCAGGTTTTAGCTTAACCGTTAATCTCACAGTAATGCTTATCGATTATGGTCTCAAAGCTATCTGGATACAATAGTTTTGGGTTATTTATATTGTTCACTTGCATTTCCATAAATTTGAACAGATAATGAAAAATACAGCATTTCAGCAGTTCATATTTGTATTTATATAATAATATTATTATTATTAATAGTATTAATATTATAGTTTGTATTAGTTCACTGTCGTGTGGCAACTTTTGTACAGTTAACATGTTTGATTTCACAAATATTCTGTGATCAGCTATTCATTGTCTTAATGCATCAATCTAACAAATGATTTCAGTTAGTGATTGGTGTATAACGCCACCATTTTTAAAGTCTCCACTGAACTGACGCTACTGTGGCACAGCTTTACTTTCCTCGAGATAAGTCTGTGATTGGATTTGGTGATTTCAGAGGGCATTAGATATCAAATAATGTAAACCAATGTAACTGCCTTTATGTTTGTGGGTCAGGTATTGAACTAATCCGTTTTTTGAGCTTGGTTAGTCTGGTGAATAATTCATAGTGTTTTTTTAACATTATAAATGTATTAAATGTTAGGCTTTGGAATGTACGACCCATTCCTGTTAGTGATGGAATTTGAATTGTAGCATGATGTCATGCTGAACAAATAGCACCTTTGATATTTGCCCATCTCAGTGCTTTTCCCCATGATGCATGATTTCTTTTTTTTTTCTTTTTTATCTGTTTATTTCGTAAACTTTTTGTTTGTTTGTTTAATTGGATATCATCTTTACGAAAATTACATTTGAGAGTGCCTGAAATTGCTGGACATTGGTACATAATGTTTTGCTGCCTACATTTTGTTATTATTTATTGACATTTTGTCTTTTTTTAGTTGGCTGTAATGCTTCAGAAGGCATTCTGTCAATGTAATCCTCAAATTTGTGATTGGACAGTGATGAACTAATGGTGCGACACCTCATGTCACTGCAGACTTGAACAACTGTAATCAATTAGGCAAACTCGTTCCCAAGAGGACAGTAAAAAGTGCCATTTTTAAATATTCTATTATTATATTTTGACCTTTTTTATTGTATTTTATTTGTATTATTTTTGACCATTTAAAAAAAAAAAATCCCATTATGACTTAAATATTGTATAATGTACTCCAGACAAAGAATACTTTGAATTAAAAAATCATAAAGCTGGAAATTTCTATCCATTAAATCACAATAATGTAATATGCTAAGTCATCCACCATGAATACATATTCTAATCAATGTGCACAATACTTTCATTCTGTTTAGCTGCTGCACAGACACTGTGTAATGAAAATCAATTATTACCATTATAATACGACAATATGTGTGTGTGTGTAATGTGGAATGATTTCTATGATATAATCATATGTATATATTTTTTATTTCTTATTTGTTCTTTGTTTTATGGATTTATGTAATCATTTAAACAAAGTAATTATTTTAGCCATCTTTTAGCTGTGCACATTGATTAGAAGTGGGGAGTGTTGGTCAGGGTTTTCTTTTTCCCCACATTGGCTGGAGGGTGATGGTTTTTTTGCAAGCACCCAATCTGTGGTGTATATTTTTGTTATTGTTATTTGGAATTTTATGTTGTCAGCTTTGTTTTAAGATGCGGGGATGGAAAAATGTAAACATGAAAATATTTGTAACTTTTTTAAATCAATGCTTTGATTGAAAGTCTTGTTCAACTGTATGTAATTCTACTGCTAAATCATTTTGCGTTCTTCTGCTTTAGCATTTATACATTTAAGCAATGAAATCACATGTGGATTTACTGTAGATCACGTGCATGTGATTTTTCATTTTGTTTAAAAAAGTATTGTCTGGTTCATCTAGTCATGATTAGTCCAGTAATGATGGTTAATCATACAGTAAGTAGAATTTATATTCTTTTTATGATGAAATACTGAAAATCTGTTTAAAATGTATTTCTTTTAAGCTGTTTTTCTGTTAAAACAGCACACTTACATTTAAAGCAGAAGCTTTGTTGACAAATTCATTTCATTGAGCTACTATTTGTCAGTATAGTGCAAAGTATTGTAAGAATTTTGCAAGAACCAAATTTAAATTATAGTCATTGTGCCATTATAGGACCACATTAGGGGTTTTTTTTCTTTAAAAAAGGGTGAATGAAATATGTTAGTATTTTGTATCTTTGTTTTTTTTTCTTTATGGACTGGTTTTGCTGCTAATGTTTGTCTTAGGCTCTGGCTCCTGAATGAGTTTTATTAAACTGGCCCACCTAAAGATTCCAATTTGCTGCCATTGAGAAAAAAGCTGCTTTTGCATTTGTTTTACAGTGGGGCAAATAAGTAAAATCCAGAAAATCACATTGTATGATTTAATAATTAACTTCCATTTTATTGCATGAAATAAGTATTTGATCACCTACCAACCAGCAAGAATTCTGTCTCTCACAGACCTGTTAGTTTGTCTTTAAGAAGCCCTCCTATCCTCCACTCATTACCTGTATAAAAGACACCTGTTCACACACTCAATCATTTAGACTCCAACCTCTCCACTATGGGCAAGACCAAAGAGCTGTCTAAGGACACTAGGGACACAATTGTAGACCTGCACAAAGCTGGGATAGTCTATAGGACAATAGGCAAACAGCTTGGTGAGAAGGCAACAACTGTTGGCGCAATTATTAGAAAATGGAAGAAATTCAAGATGACTGTCAATCTCACTCGGACTGGGGCTCCATGCAAGATCTCGTCTCGTGGAGTATCAATGATCCTGAGAAAGGTGAGAACTACACCTACACCTAGAAATACACGGGAGGACCTGGTCAATGACCTGAAGAAAGCTGGTACCACAGTCTCAACGGTTACCATTAGTAACACACTACACCGTCATGGATTAAAATCCTGCAGCGCGTGCAAGGTCCCCCTGCTCAAGCCAGCACATGTCCAGGCCCGTCTAAAGTTTGCCAAAGACCATCTGGATGATCCAGAGGAGGCATGAGAGAAGGTCATGTGGTCAGATAAGACCAAAATAGAACTTTTTGGTATAAACTCCACTCGCTGTGTTTGGAGGAAGAAGAAGGATGAGTACAATCCCAAGAACACCATCCCAACCGTGAAGCATGGGGGTGGAAACATGCTTTGGGGGTGCTTTTCTGCAAAGGGGACAGGACGGCTGCACTGTATTGAGGGGAGGATGGATGGGGCCATGTATCACGAGATTTTGGCCAACAACCTCCTTCCCTCAGTAAGAGCATTGAAGATGGGTCGTGGCTGGGTCTTCCAGCATGACAATGACCCCAAACACACAGCAAGGCCAACTGAGGAGTGGCTCCGTAAGAAGCATTTCAAGGTCCTGGAGTGGCCTAGCCAATAGAAAATCTATGAAGGGAGCTGAAACTCTGTGTTTCCCAGCGACAACCCCAAAACCTGAAAGATCTGGAGAAGACCTGTATGGAGGAGTGGGCCAAAATCCCTGCTGCAGTGTGTGCAAACCTGGTCAAGAACTACAGGAAACGTCTGACCTCTGTAATTATAAACAAAGGTTTCTGTAACAAATATTACATTCTATTTTTTTATTGTATCAAATACATATTTCATGCAATAAAATGGAAATTAATTATTAAAAAAATCATACAATGTGATTTTCCGGATTTTTTTGTAAATGTATTCTGTCTCTCACAGTTGAGTTGTACCTACAATGAAAATTACAGATCTCTCCATACTTTGTAAGTGGGAAAGCTTGAAAAACCATCAGTGTATCAAATACTTATTTGCCCCACTGTATATCTGTATCTGCCTGATGTTTTCGTATTTTTGTAAAATAAATATTCCAGTGTATCTAGTGTTCCCACATATGGACAATTGTTTTTTTATTTTACTTTAAATAAAATAGGGGTAATTTGATAAAGCTTGGGTCAAAGATGTATAGTCTATTATAAATCTTAAATGATGGCAAAATCCCACAGTCAGTATCAATTCGTAAATATCAAGTAATTATTTTAAGCATTGTAATAACTATGGGAAAATTGTTGCTACACCAGGGGTCGGCAAGTAAGTTTGGCATCGGTCCAAAAAAAATTGCCACTAGATTGCGGCCAGAACATAGTCAAAGGATAATTTAAGAAATTAATTGATGAAAAATACAACCAATCAAATCTTCATTTACCAACTTGCAACACAGAGCGCATTGCTAAAACACACATATGAGGAATGGATAAAAAAAGAGGACTTGAATAAGCGCATTCATTTTGAGTCATGCTCTTAATGAACTGTGTTTTATTTCCTATTTCCATATTGTGAATAATAAATGTGTATCATTTTAATTTTCTTGTTACACAATGGAGCCTATCTTATTGTAATAATTATTTGAGGTAGCCGACTTTTACACTCAATTATTCCTTGGCATCCTCACGTATTAAACTGCATTTGATTACGCTATTACGTCGTGTGCAGAGTGTTGTTAACATTTAAGCTAGCTATGAGAAAAAAATCACTATTAAAGAGTCTAAAGAGGAAAGTTGACAGCGAAAATAGGGCATACAAAGAAGAATGGAAAAACAACTATGCGGTTATCCTACCTAGTTTTGTGAATACAAAAAGCCGGTTTATCTTAACCGCAACGAAGCGATCCACAGACTCTTTTGAATGTCTTTCAGAACTTTTCAAGTTAAAAGCTCTCAATTTATCTCAAAATCAAACATTGATGCAAAAACGTTCTTGTACTTTTATTTTGAAGGCAAAATCAAGACGAAGTGATTGTGAGTAATAGCAAAGAGTATAGAAGCCTATTATCAACTGTCTGAGGTGTTGCTAAGAGTAAACAAATGATATTTCTTTTAGGACATCTTTCCGGTCTGCCTACGATACGTGTGATCACAAGACTAACCACGCGTGAAAAGCGCGTGTTTATTTTTTTCTGTTACCTTTACAACTATCACACTTCAGACTTTTTAACTATTACACTTAAAGCTACGCATTTCACAGTGCTTACATAGATAACGTTACGCATTTCTTTTGCGTATGTCTCTAAACAATAGTTAGGTAAATGACTTACGGTTGTTACGTCGTTTTAAGTGAAAGGTGGGATGGATTCATGATTAGGTCTGACCCAGAAAACCGATGTCTTAATATTTTGTTCTTCTTTTTATGAAAATATGTGGCAAGTAGTATTTGTCCTCATCTGCGGTATACCGACGCGTTTTAACACTTCATAAATTCCAATAGTTTGTCACCAAATGCAACTGTTTATTATTGAGATAAGTCACATCAGAGCTACGTTCTAGTTTATATTTTTCATCTACTTACATGTTTATCGGCACTAGGTCTAGTCACTCCGTTGTGAGATAAAAAATGTTTTGTTTATAATTAACTCATGCTTTGAAAGCAGAACAATTTTATGTTTCCATGACTTTGTTCACTCTTTCTGTTTGAATTTGTGTACCGCAGTTTCACCAACCTTATCTTATTTTCCCACCTAATTGTAATAGACCCCTTCAATATTTGTAAACATCGAAAGCCTAGGTTGGGTGCGCGCGCAGCTTGGGGTCAGAAAAATGGCGCGGCTAATAGACCGGCATATTGTGTCAAGAAGAAACAGACAAGTCTTCTAGATAGATGAGATACTTTTTTATTATTATTTATACCTTTCCATTTTTGTCTTAGGTGTCTGGCTTTGTTTTGTGTACACAAACAAGGAGGGCACAAAGTCAGGTCTACTGGAGTCAAGTGATGCCTCTCCTACAAAAAAGAATTGCACACATTGATTACAACACGATCTACTGTTGTCATAGTGAAAGCGCTAATGTAAAGCTAGTCTGCTATCTGCTAAGTCTGTAACATGCCACAGGTCACAATTTATGCCAGATATCAAACTTCACCTAACTATTAAATCAGTCTACAGTTTACAGAAAACATTTGTTTACTTATCATGGCTTAACTCTACCGTTGTTGGCACAATGTTGGCGCTAGCCAGCTGCTAGTAGTTAGCCAAAGTAATGGCTGCAAGCTATTAAACGGGCAGACTGGGAAAATGCTACGATCAAAGAGGCTCGTGTTTGTAGCGCTCACTTCATATCAGGTAACGTTAAAGTCATCCTTTATCATCCCTTTCTGTTTGCTTAAACTCGAAAGCCTGGATTGCATGAACAGTTTTTTGTACGTTAAGCTATGCAGGTTAATAGTTTATGTCATGGACCTGTAGCATGACACAGGTCCATGACATTTACAAAACTAAGGCTTTCGAGTTTAAGCAAACAGAAAGGGATGATAAAGGATGACTTTAACGTTACCTGATATGAAGTGAGCGCTACAAACACGAGCCTCTTTGATCGTAGCATTTTCCCAGTCTGCCCGTTTAATAGCTTGCAGTCACAGATGTCGTCTATTTTTTTGAAACGGATGAGATCCTGCAGGAATCCTGAAAAACTTGACTCCAGAATTGACTATTGTTACGCTTATGGCGTTATACGCGTTGTCTCTTTAGCAGGGCCTCTTTGTTCATATACATCAATATTTCAGCAAATTTGGTTGATTTAATAAAATGTCTCTCTAAATCTCGTCTTCATTCAAGACAGTGTCATGTAGAGGTGACTGTCATTTAATTGATCAATAAAAAAACTATTATTTTTGCTGTATTTCTTTTGAGAGTTCAACCCTGTTAACCCTAATTATAGAATGATGCAATATTGGAAAACTATCAGTCAAGTCTGAATATAAAACACCAGATTTATTTTCCTCCCTTAGAGAATTTGTAAGTTGTTTCAATTTCTTTAACTCTTGTAGGTTTATGAATAAGAGGAAAATAATAACTAGAATAAAGAATATTGATAAAATCTACAATAAGGGTATCAAATTTCTCGGACCAGGTATGTTATTGTGGCGAAGAATAATTATTTTGTCCTCCTTCTCCATCCGTCTCAGCTATCATTGAGGTTTTGTCTGTCTGTCTGTCTGTCTGTCTTTTGGGACAGGTTTTTGATTGAATTAACTGTTTTAAGGTGAGCAGAATTAGTTTAATAGTATTTGATAAATGTTTTTTGTATTGAATATTGAAGCGGTTGTTTAACAAGTTTGAAATGTTTTAATGTTCCTGTTTAACTGTATTACATTCAGCATACTGTAAATAAAACGGTTAAATGAGCACGTAGTATTATTTTAATTAATTCTGTGTTAAACAGTACGTACTTCAGCGGTTCTTTGTGTAATTTCATAATAAAAGCATCTAAATTGTTAACATACTATTATCTTTTATATTAAAGCTTAATAAAAAATGTTAAGTAACTCAATATTGCTCGGTCTGACTCGTATCCGACATGAAGGATCGGTGTATGAAACCACGACCACAAACATCATCAGGATAAATGAACAGAAGACGCTTTCACACTGTTAACTTTATTTGAATGTTTCACTGATAAAACAACCCTGAGTTTTTAAAAAAAGGAGTTTATACTGACACCACAACGAGATGACTTAAGGAGACGATGAATCGGTTCTTTGAACCAGTTCGTTGAACCGAACTGTGGGAAAGAATAGATTCACAGAAATGAATTGTTTCACGTCACTAAAAGATCTCGCAAAAAGAGGTTTGTAACATCACAAGAAGCGTATACTTCGCAAAAAGTGTGGAAATGCGAGTCTTTTTATATAGGGATTTTTTATGACCCTCATCAATCAAATATCTGGATAAAAGGTGCCCTACTATCTCTCTGACATTATTTACAACACCATTAGTGTCCTTTATAGCAAAGGATAAAATTCGACAAAGTTTATTTCTTTATGGAACCTTATAATTTTTTTTTATTTTTTAGCACCAAAGGGGGTTCTGCTATTGCTACAATCGGAACAACCCTAATTTTGTACTGTTTAGAACCATTTTTCTTTAGAGTGAAGGGAGGAATCCATTTTATCCAAGTGATTGGATTGGAATTGAGAACCGCTGGTCTAAACGTAATATAATCAAAGCCTTCTTGTTGCAGTTGAAATTGCTGATGATTTAGAGCAGTGGTTAAAATAGCCTACCCAAAAATATAATTATAATAGTTAATGAGGAGAACAGAAAATTCTAAACCAGGAGTTCTCAACTGATTAGGGTTGGAGCTAAACTCTGCAGGAAAGTGGACCTCGAAGACCATAGCTGACAACCCCTGGTTTAGAATTTTCTGTTCTCCTTCTGAGCATCAGAAATTCTTCGAATTCTTCAGATAGACGTTCGGATGCTTTATTTTGCAACGGAGTACGCTCAATAGAGCAGATAAATTGTGCATTCGCTCACCCATACACTGAGCCATGTGAGCAGCGTGTTATTATATGTGTTAGCGAAAAAAATTATAAACAACTTAGCCACACGTGAATCACGCCCCACGAATATTTTAATAGGGGTGGCCAAATGAGAACACAGCAAATCTTGGGGTGGCACACCAAAATAATGAAATAAAAAATGAAATGATTAAAAGTTCAACTTAATGTCTGTATACGTATTTACTTTTGGTTCTGGTTAATGTAATAATATGATTTTAATTAGCAATTAATTACTTACTCTTTAAATACTGTAGGTCTTTTAAATAATTATACATCAGCAAATATATGGGCAAAATCAAAAAAGGGACAATATTTAGTTTAAAAACACTTTACAGTCCAACTATTTTCTACATACGTTTATTGTACCCAAACATAGGACAGGCCATGTCTAAAATTAATAAAGAAAAACTGAACAAAATGTATTCATATATAGACAATGAACATTTTAATAGAGCTTACTCACAAGTCACAACCAATCCATATTCCTGTTTTATTAGAACACAAACTTATCAATACAGCTTTATTCTCCTATTGCTGTGCCACAGAATCCGACATGACTTGAACGCACAATAACGTCATCGAGCTACAGGCTGCAGCGAGGACAGACTCAAACCGCTAGGTGGCAATTATTCAGAAATTCTCGCAGTAACGTTACACTTGTAGCCACCGCAAGCAAGCACCGGAGCCATGTAAACAAAAGGCTGATTTCATAGATTTTGGCCTATACGTTTTAGGCTAAATCTGCAGAAATGGGCAAGCGAGATAATAGAGTGGTAAGTAAAGGCACTTTACAAACTCGCGTCTTCTTAATAACGTTACTTAAATGGGAAATAATCAAGAGGCCTTTAAGGCTCAGTGCTAACGCGTCAAAACACTTAACTTAGCTAAACATATTAGTCACGTCCACTCGCAGAATGAATGAACATGGTTATTACTAGACATTTGATACACATGTTGGTATATGCAGTCTGGCACAACTTGCAAAATGTTAGTATTGCTAAGACAGCATGGCTAATGTATCTGGCTCATGCATGCTACGTCGGCTAGCACACATTTAGCTTAACTGTCCTGTTGTACAGAATGTTTGCTGTAGTATTTATGTTGGGCATATGAAATGTAATGCATTGGTAATTTAGAAATGATTTTCTGTCAAAGCAAAATAATGATGATAAAATGTAGTATGCGTTATTTTAGTAGCCTGTAAGTGAAACGTGGATGCTGAATTGTGTGTTTACTCAGCATGTCTTGTGATTGTTGATGAAGTGGATTATGATTTTTAATATTTGATTGTGTTTCAGCCGTACTTGAACCCAATAGCTGCTGCCAGAGCCAGAGGACCTATTCCCAACAACAGCACCACCATTCAGGATTACCTAAGCAGACCACGGCCATCATGGTATAAAAACATGATTATGATGAAAATCGATACATCATTTGTGGATGTATGTGATTTGTATGATCACATTTCTTTATTTATGGCTCTGTTTGTTCTGTATATCAGGGAGGAGGTAAAAGAACAGCTAGAAAAGAAAAAGAAAGGCTCCAGAGCCCTGGCTGATTTTGAAGACAGAATGAACAAGGTGGGTATATATATATATATTTTACTAGAGTGAGTGGATTTGCAATAGACTCAGATCTGCTTTCTGGATCTTATTTGCTTGAACTCCTTTTTCTCAGCGATGGAAGAAGGAACTGGAGAAAAACAGGGAGAAGGTACTCGGTGGAGGCGAAAAGAAAGACAAAGAGAAGGAGAAGGAAAAGAAAGAGGTAATGTTAATGTAGAAATCAGGGATCTCATAAATACAAGTACAGTCAGGTTTTGTCCTAAATTTTATGGATTTCATCTAGGGCTGGGCAATATGAGCAAAAAATTATATCTGTATTTTCTGGCTGATTTGCGGTATACGGTATATATATATCAGTATTTTGTATTTCGATTAAACAAATAAAGTGAACGTTAGTATGTAGGCATATCTTACGTGCAGAAAAAGGGTTAAAATCACATTACATTGTAAAATTGCGATCTAAAAACAAAAATAAAGCTTTAAAAGCAGAAGTGAAATTTACTAAACTGAAAATGAATAGGAAAACAAAAGCAGACTAATTGAATAAAAAGACTATTGTGATAACCCCATTACACTTTACAGTTAGTGCTATCATACAAATACACTTACTTGTGGGTTTAAAATCCTACATATGTCTAGGGATGCAGCGATTAATCACACTTTAAAACGTCACAGTTAATTAATCGTAAAAGTTACGCTACACTGAATGTTTCTGTTGCATGGAACGGAACTGTTGCAGCTTGCGCAAAACGAAAATAAAGTTAAACTAGCGGTGCACCCTCTTAAGATGACGTGCTTATCAGAGACACGGAGGCTACTACACACACTAGATTAGTGACAGTGGGACTAAACAGCAAAGTTTTATTTCCACCAGAGAAATGCCTGTCGATAGCGTGGGACCATTTTGGGAACACCAAGAATAAATATTATTATAAAACCAAGAATAAAATATTCTTTTAAATATTGCCGTAAAAAAACTGCTGCTAAAAAGCAAATTCATAAGAGATAATGCACGGCTAGTTGTACATTGAACGATTGCATTAAGCACGACGTGAAGGCAAGAATCAACTAACGTGAAGCTATTATGTTAGCTTAGCATTCTGCCCGCTTCGGATCAGAAAGAGATGAAATAGAGGGCTAAGATCACAATTATTTGAATTAACTCATAACATTTAGCTACTTGAATTAATTATTCGATCGAGCGAGAGTTTCAATTAATTAAGTTAGCATAATAAAAAACTAGAGTTTTACCATTCAAATGAAATTAGTATTAACAAACTCTATATTTCCACTGCTGAGGAATTAATGTTTTACATATTTGTTTTAAACATACAAATAAATGTTGAAAAAATGCAATGATACTTTTAAATATGACTAAACCACCAGTAGGTGGCGGCAAATGTCTTTTAATTTTAACTTCTTGTTTATTGAAATACTACTGTTTAAAATGAGTGTCACATTGCAGTCGTGATATTGTTATTCGGGGAAACATCATGGCCGTCTAATGTTGCTTACCTAAATTATATTTTGTACATTTCTTCTTTTTATTTTTCTCCCGCATATGCATCTATACATTTCTGAGAGTTACTTTGTGTGTGCTGTCTCTCTCACACACTCACTCACTGTTCAAGCCTCATCTGGCACGACATAAATACATTATCAGTCCCCGTTTACACTGAATGTCATTAAAATTAGATTCATTCTCACACGAAACGACGTGTTTACACGCGACTGTGATATCTACTGTGAGTGTGCGCGTGGCTGTGACTAGGGATGCAACAATTACAGATTTTGTTGGTACGATTATAGTCTGAGGAATAATCACGATTATTACGATTATTATGCATTTATTAATTTCACAATATAAAATCACATAAGCACTCTTTAGATATTAAAGTGTTATTTATTGCTGGCTTTTGAAACAGAGATAACACAGTAACCAATAATGCAGCACAAAATAATAATAGCCTACTAAAGAAAAAAAAAGTCTATCTCTACTATTGGAATTAAAAAAAACTTGAATGAACAAGGATATCAGTAAACATGTCAGTATTTATTTTTTGAAAATAACAAATGGAAAGAGATCACAAATGTATTTGGTGTTTTAATTTTGTATATTCTTTCTACGTTTCTTTTGGACCTGAGGTACAGAACTTGGAAAGAGGGGGAATTTTTTTTCACTTATGATTAATACTATAACAGGGTTGATAAATCACAATGTTAATTAAGTATTATTAATATAAGACTAATATTAACTTTATTTATCCCACAGAGGACACTGTTACTAATGAGGGGAATTAACTCAATTATTACTATTACAGTAATCGACTGTCATTCATACTTATTCATTTTAATAATCTTTATTCACCTGATTTTACATATGACCTGAGAAAAATCATGTCTATTATTTTGGTTTGTGTGATCGAGATCGATTTAGGAGGACAGAAACTTTGTAAACGCTGCCCAGCGACTTTCATTAATAAAATAGCCTAGATACTGGATCGCTACATTATATTAATCAGCAAAGCTGGGGTAAAATTACTGTTTAAACAACTAATCTCAAATCTTCATTGTTTGTAGTAACGTGCAGATGCAGGTAGACAAATTCACACACACAACTGTCAGCTCTCTCTCTCTCTCTCTCTCTCTATTTCATCTCTGTCTGAAGCGGGCAGAATGCTAGAGCTAACGAACTTCGCGTCAGGTGGTTCTTACCTTCACGTCGTGTATTAATAACGTTTATTTCACAACGACGACAGGTTGGCTAGCCGTGCTTATGTATACTCTTTAACAGTAATCTTACGGCAATATTTAAATGACGCCCAGGTCATTCTTGGTGCACTCAAAATGGCCCCACACTATCGACTTGAGACATTCTCTGGTGGAAATAAAGGATTACTGTTTGGTTATAGTCATAGTTAATCTAGTGTGTGTAGTAGCCTCAGTTTCTCTGATAAGACGGGCATTTTAAGATGGTGCACCGCCGCTAGTGTAACTGTTATCGTTTTGTGCAAGCTGCAACAGTTCCGTTCCGTGCAACAGAAATACTCGGTGTAGAGGAGCCTTTACGATTAATTAACCGTGACGTTTTAAAGCGCGATTAATCGCTGCATCCCTAGCTGTGACGTCTCTGCCTGCGCCGCTGGCAATAAAAGGATCCGCCCGGAATCGGCAAGACGTGAGACTGACCGGCCGGTCACCGATCCGGGCCGGTCATGCGAGAAATCGGCCGATTCCGATCAATGGCCGGTCAATCGTTGCATCTCTAGTCTTTTGTTTATTATTTTGTGTTTTATTGTTGGTTACTTTTTTTCTTTCTGTTTCAAAACCAGTAATAAATAACTAGGGATGCACCAAAATTAAAATTCTTGGCCGAAGCCGAACAAAATGAAACACTGTAGGGCCGAATACCGAACACAGTTTTTCAAAAATGATCTCATTTTTGATCAGAAAAATGAAAAATGATTTAGCTATTTTTTTTCACTATTGCATAAATTAAATAGCCAAAATCTGCTTTTTACTTTTTTGTCATGCTTTACAAATAAATTACTTAACACTGAAAATGTTTTATACATCCTATCAGACATTATACCAACAAAGCACAATTTAACTTAAAATTAATAAATTAGTAAAATAATATTTTTTGGCCATTTTTGAGACCCCCTTAAATCAAGCTTGTATTTTTTTCTGTACAAATAAATGCAGCTTTGCTGAGCAGAAGAGACTTCTTTTAAAACATTCGAAAATATTACAGATCCCAATTTGAACACTATTGGTGAATGTTATAGTAAATGTATTAATACAGCTGTTGTAGGGTAATTATTTATATCATTATTATTGTCTTTGTATTTTATTTTACAGAACAAGAGTAAAATTACAATACTAACATTAATGAATGTTAATGGAGCTTTTATTTTGGCGGAAACACGCAGGAAGACCTCATTACTTCTGTTTGTTGACAACAGCATGCAGATATATCTCATTACAAATTTGGGAAGATGTTTGTCACATGTATCACATTGTCACGCGCCTTTAAAAAAATTATAAAAATGAGGAGTAAGTGTTTCAGAGCAGAATTTCTTTGGACTTTGAACCCTGGCGCCTCGAGCTCGTGCAGCGCTGTTTGAATACATGCTATTCGTGCGTGTTTTAAAAAACATACAATTCTGTAGTTTATTTGCTTATCCATTTCACTGATTTCAATCATCACAGTAACCAGCAACAATCACCCCTTCCTCTTCTCATCAGAGACATGAGAAGCAGCGCTAAGCAGTCTCTCGCTGTCAGTGTTTTGTGCTTGTAATGATGTCTGCGTCTCTCTCTCTCTCGTTTTAAATGCTTCCACACAGCAGATGTGTTTGCTGCATTAGTGCACGCCTCTATTTGGTTGCGTAATGTCATTGTTCGGTACAAATTATTCTGTCTTTTCGCTTATTCAATTTCGGTTTCCGAACATTCGGTGCATCCCTATAAATAACCCTTGTGTTCATATGATTTTATACATTAGTAATGTTGGGAAATAAATAAATCACCATAATCGTAAAACCGTGATTAATCGTACCATCAAAATCTATAATCGTTGCATCCTTACAGATATGTCACATATATTGTCCAACTTCAAATGTTTCAGCAAAATGTATTTTTCCTTCAAAGTTATTGCCCTCCTATTTCAATGCGCTCCGTCTGTTTGGCGCGCATGCGTGCGGCGGCGCTCGTTGTAAATGATGACTGTGAAGTTTAGCATAGAATCGCAAAGCAAAAGCTCACGCAGTTCTGACAGCAAAATGGAAATATTTCCATGGCTTTCTAATATTTACAGATGGAGAATATACCTGTGAAATGTAAGGATTTGCATTTAGGAAAACAGCACATATCAAACACATCAAACAGTATGAGTAGCATCTCTGTCAGCAGCACATGCAGCGCATCTGACGGGCCGAGCCACTTTAAACTGAAACTAAATTATAGGCTACTATATCTTACGAGTTTTTTTTAAAGCCCTTCATATAAAGCTTGTCACATGTTTAGAATAATTTGTATTATGCACTTTCTCCACAGCAGTTCAGTCTTTGTCCTCCCTAGATATTTTTTCAGATGCACTCGTATCAAACTACTGTATATCAATATTAACAGTATTGCTTCATACTCTATCGCTTATAAAAAATATATCGACATATTGTACAAACTCGATATACCGCCCAGCCCCAATTTCATCCCAAGTACTACATCAAAAGTGTGGAATAAATAGGGATTTATAAAGGCAGAAGATGGCTTGAAAATGTCCCAGTATGTGTTACAAATTTGCCCTCAAATACCAGTAATCCAACATCAGTTATGATAAATTGGCAATCACAATATGTAATTACTATTATTAGTAGTATTTCTATTACCATTATTATGGTTTGTTGTTCTATTTAAAATGTATAATTTATCTTTGTGTTTTCCAGAAAAAGGAGAAGAAGAAAAAGTCCAGTAGGGTGAGGAGAGCTCTCCGTTTTCATATCTAAAGCAACTGTAAACCAAAAATTAATTGATAATGGAAAAGTGAAATATTGGTTTAAGATAATGTCCCATTCTAGAAGGAGGGTTTGAATTTGTACCTGTTATTCATGGGTCGGCAGATCAGTGTTATGTGACTTAAAATCTAACAAATTCTGCTTTTGTTGTGTTTGGTCAAGCATTCCTCATCCTCCTCCTCATCGAGTTCTGATTCCTCCTCCAGTTCCTCCTCAGACTCTGAAGATGATGTAAGACTTGCTTGTAGTTATAGTTATATAAACATTATTTGGATGCATGGCTAAAATAACCATACCGCTGAATATTCTGTTCTTCTACCTTTTCAGGATAAGAAAAATGTGAAAAAGAAGAAAAAGAGGAAAAGATCCTCTGCCCGGCGAGCATCTGATGACTCTGATATTGAGTCAGAGACTGATAGCAGGGTATTTTTTGTTTATATCTGCAAGGGGAAACAGTGACATGGTTTAAATAGATTGTTCCTGCGCGTTAAAGAAGTATCTGGCTTAACTGAAACAGTATTGATTTGCTTTCATTAATATTAATTTCCAATGCTCAAATAAATTAACATTAGGTTTACCTGAATTGCTGGTTATAATGAAGAGATTTGTCAAGACTGAGTCCTGATGTTCTTTGTCTCTAGGGGTCATCCAAGAAAAAGAAGAAGAAACTGGATGGAGAGAAAGACAAGGTACTTAAGACTCATTTCAAGAGATCCTAACAGAAGTAGATCGCACAATAAAAGTTTTTGAAGTTGTTTTTTACTTCTGTACAACTATAGTCCATAGCAGCATGTACAGGTGCTTCTCAATTAGAATCTCGTGGAAAAGTTCATTTATTTCTGTAATTCAACTCAAATTGTGAAACTTGTGTATTAAATCAATTAAATGTACACAGACTGAAGTAGTTTAAGTCTTTGGTTCTTTTAATTGTGATGAATTTGGCTCTCATTTAACAAAAACCCACCAATTCACTATCTCAACAAATTAGAATACTTCATAAGACCAATAAAAAAACATTTTTTGTGAATTGTTGGCCTTCTGGAAAGTATGTTCATTTACTGTATATGTATACAGTATCATACAGTATCAATACTCGGTAGGGGCTCCTTTTGCTTTAATTACTGCCTCAATTCAGGCGTGGCATGGAGGTGATCAGTTTGTGGCACTGCTGAGGTGGTATGGAAGCCCAGGTTTCTTTGACAGTGGCCTTCAGCTCATCTGCATTTTTTGGTCTCTTGTTTCTCATTTTCCTCTTGACAATACCCCGTAGATTTTCTATGGGGTTCAGGGCTAGGTGAGTTTGCTGGCCAGTCAAGCACACCAACACCATGGTCATTTAACCAACTTTAGGTGCTTTTGGCAGTGTGGGCAGGTGCCACATCCTGCTGGAAAATAAAATCAGCATCTTTAAAAAGCTGGTCAGCAGAAGGAAGCTATGATGTGCTCCAAAATTTATTGGTAAATGGGTGCAGTGACGTTGGTTTTCAAAAAACAAAATCGACCAACACCAGCAGATGACATTTCACCTCAAATCATCACAGACTGTGGAAACTTAACACTGGACTTCAAGCAACTTGAGCTATGAGCTTCTCCACCCTTCCTCCAGACTCTAGGACCTTGGTTTCCAAATTAAATCCAAAACTTGCTCTCATCTGAAAAGAGGACTTTGGACCACTGGGCAACAGTCCGGTTCTTCTTCTCCTTTTTGTTTTTCTTCCACACTTTTTCCTTCCACTCAACTTTCTGTTAACATGCCTGGATACAGCACTCTGTGAACAGCCAGCTTCTTTGGCAATGAATGTTTGTGGCTTACCCTCCTTGTGAAGGGTGTCAATGATTGTCTTCTGGACAACTGTCAGATCAGCATTCTTCCCCATGATTGTGTAGCTTAGTGAACCAAACTGAGAGACCATTTGAAGGCTCAGGAAACCTTTGCAGGTGTTTTGAGTTGATTAGCTGATTGGCATGTCACCATATTCTAATTTGTTGAGATATTGAACTTTTACTAATTTGAGTTGAATTACTGAAATAAATGAACTTTTCCACGACATTCTAATTTATTGAGATGCACCTGTAATACCCTTTATCTGTCAAGCTCTAAAAAGGATATGGTAGTGACAGTTTTTTCCCCCATATGTCTGAAAGTACACTACCATTCTAAAATTTGGGATCAGTAAAAACATTTCTAAAAAAAGTAACTTAACAAATTAAATTAAGAAGTGAGAGTAAATACATTTATAATGTTACAAAATATATGTTTCTAATAAATGCTGTTCTTTTGAAAAACAAATAATCACATAAAATTATAAAATAAAAAAGGATCAGTTTTCACAACAATATTAAGCAGGACTTTTTTCAGCATTGATGATGATAATAATAAATGTTTCTTGTGCATAAATCACCATATTAGAATGACTGTTTGATTGAATTGGTAATTGTTTTACAATATAATTGTTTCTATTGTATTTTTAATCAAATGTAGCCTTTTTGTGTGTAAGAGACCTTTTTAAGAACATGAAAAAATAATATGCCATTGTATCGTATCATGTATTAAATGTTGTTTGAAAGGATGAAAAGGATGGCCGAATGAAGATAAAAGCTGAAAGGAGTAACTCGGAGCCCTCAGACGAGTCTGATGTAGACCGAGATGTAAGCGTGTGTTTAAACCCTCTGTGACTTTAATATATAGTGGGGGGAAAAAATATTTGATTTTGTACGTTTGCCCACTGACAAAGAAAAATAATAATTCTATAAAATTGTAGGTTTATTTGAACAGCGAGAGACAGAATAACAAAAAACAGAAAAACACATTTCAAAAAAGTTAGAAATTGATTTGCATTTAAATGAGTCAAGTAAGTATTTGACCCCTTCGCAAAACATGATTTAGTACTTGGTGGAGAAACCCTTGTTGGCAATCACAGAGGTCAGATGTTTCTTGTAGTTGGCAACCAGGTTTGAACACATTTCAGGAGGGATTTTGTCCCACTCCTCTTTGCAGATCCTCTCCAAGTCATTAAGGTTTCGAGGCTGACGTTTGGCAACTCAAACCTTCAGCTCCCTCCACAGATTTTCTATGGGATTAAGGTCTGGAGACTGGCTTGGCCACTCCAGGACCTTAATGTGCTTCTTGAGCCACTCCTTTGTTGCCTTAGCTGTTTGTTTTGGGACATTGTCATGCTGGAGTACCCATCCACGACACATTTTCAATGCCTTGGCCCTGACGGTACATGCATAATGTTTCCACTTCCATGTTTGACGTGAGGATGGTGTTCTTGGGGTCATAGGTAGAATTCGCATTTAGTCTCATCTGACCACAACACTTTTACCCAGTTATCCTCTGAATATAGGTGCATCACAATAAATTAGAATGTCGTGGAAAAGTTAATTTATTTCAGTAATTCAACTCAAATTGTGAAACTCGTATATTAAATAAATCAGTAGTTTAAGTCTTTGGTTCTTTTAATTGCGATGATTTTGGCTCACATTAACAAAAACCCACCAATTCACTCTCTCAACAAATTAGAATATGGTGACATGCCAATCAGCTAATCAACTCAAAACACCTGCAAAGGTTTCCTGAGCCTTCAAAATGGTGTCTCAGTTTGGTTCACTAGGCTACACAAATTATGTGGAAGACTGCTGATCTGACAGTTGTCCAGAAGACAATCATTGACACCCTTCACAAGGAGGGTAAGCCACAAACATTCATTGCCAAAGAAGCTGGCTGTTCACAGAGTGCTGTATCCAAGCATGTTAACAGAAAGTTGTGTGGAAGAAAAAGATGCACAACTAACCGAGAGAACCACAGCCTTATGAGGATTGTCAAGCAAAATCGATTCAAGAATTTGGGTGAACTTCACAAGGAATGGACTGAGGCTGGTGTCAAGGCATCAAGAGCCACCACACACAGACGTGTCAAAGAATTTGGCTACAGTTGTCGTCAGAGGTGTCTTACCTGGGCTAAGGAGAAGAAGAACCGGACTGTTGCCCAGTGGTCCAAAGTCCTCTTTTCAGATGAGAGCAAGTTTTGTATTTCATTTGGAAACCAAGGTCCTAGAGTCTGGAGGAAGGATGGAGAAGCTCATAGCCCAAGTTGCTTGAAGTCCAGAGTTAAGTTTCCACAGTCTGTGATGATTTGAGGTGAAATGTCATCTGCTGGTGTTGGTCCATTGTGTTTTTTGAAAACCAACGTCACTGCACCCGTTTACCAAGAAATTTTGGAGCACTTCATGCTTCCTTCTGCTGACCAGCTTTTTAAAGATGCTGATTTCATTTTCCAGCAGGATTTGGCACCTGCCCACACTGCCAAAAGCACCAAATGTTGGTTAAATGACCATGTGTTGGTGTGCTTGACTGGCCAGCAAACTCACCAGCCCTGAACCCCATAGAAAATCTTGTCAAGAGGAAAATGAGAAACAAGAGACCACAAAATGAACGGTCAAAGAAACCTGGGCTTCCATACCACCTCAGCAGTGCCACAAACTGATCACCTTCATGCAAATTGAGGCAGAAATTAAAACAAAAGGAGCCCCTACCAAGTATTGAGTACATATACAGTAAATGAACATACTTTCCAGAAGGCCAACAATTCACTAAAAATGTTTATGAAGTATTCTAATTTGTTGAGATAGTGAATTGGTGGGTTTTTGTTAAATGTGAGCCAAAATCAACACAATTAAAAGAACCAAAGACTTAAACTACTTCAGTCTGTGTACATTTAATTGATTTAATACACGAGTTTCACAATTTGAGTTGAATTACAAAAATAAATAAACTTTTCCACGACATTCTAATTTATTGAGATGCACTTGTAATTGGCTGATCACTGATACTCCACGAGGTTAGATCTTGCATGGAGCCCCAATCCGAGGGAGATTGACAGTTATTTTTTGTTTCTTCAATGTGCAAATAATCACACCAACTGTTGTCACCTTCTCACCGAGCTGCTTGGCGATGGTTTTGTTGCCTGTTCCAGCTTTGTGTAGGTCTACAATCTTGTCCTTGACATGGTGGAGAGTTTAGAATCCGATTGATTGATTTCCTCTGTGGACAGGTGTATTTTATACAGGTTACAAACTGAGATTTGGAGCAATCCCTTTAAGAGAGTGCTCCTAATATCAGCTCCTTACCTGTTTAAAAGACACATGGGAGCCAAAAATCTTGCTGATTGATGCTTGATAAAATACTTATTTGATTCATTGAAATGCAAATAAATGTATAACTTTTTTGAAATGCAATTTTCTGTTCTTATTCTGTCTCACTGTTCAAATAAAATGTCAGTTTTGACAATATGGGACCTTTAAATGGTTTTAGCAAAGCAAAAACCACGTGACATGCTAAACTCATCTGTCAATGTGTTCGTTTTTTTAGGCTGAGTCCAAAAAGAAAAAACACAGTAGTGAAGAGAAGGAGAAAATTACAGTAAGTCTTCCAGTGTCATAGTTAAAGAGGATTGTTTTTTGTCCACATGAGGGTGGAAAGGACTGAACATGCTACCCGCATCACTTACAGAAATTTTATTCAGAGTGGATTTGCTAAACAGAACTTCAGAATGACTGTTTTATCTTTTTATCTATTTACAGGACAAGTCTAAAAAGAAAAAGAAAAAGAAGAAGCATAAGAAACACAGCAAAAAGAAAAAGAGGAAGACTTCCGGCTCTGAGTTGGATTAAAGGGCTAGTGAGTGTGGCGTCCTGCACAACATGCAGCTGGATTTCGGAGTGGGAATTGAGACTGAGCTCTTGCCGGACTGTGAGGGAAAAACCCTTTAGATATTTGTCCAAGTGACTCTTAAAAGTGGGTGCTTCTTAGCACCGTGCGGCTTTGTGGCAGACTTGGCTCTCCTCATGTGGTTGGGGAGTTGAAATGGGTGTGGGGTTCATTATGTCAGGTTTAGTTTTTTTTTTTAAGCAGATGGTTCTCAGTCCAAATAAAGGTCATTTACACCACTTGCAGCCCTGTGTACGGTATCTGTGTGCTGATGTGGATCTGCATGAAAAATGCTGGTTTTGAGGTTGTAAAGGCAGCCGATTTGCATTAAATATTTATAGAAAATGTATGCTTCTGTGTTTCCCTTTGAAGCGTTTGAAAAGTTTTCTTTCTGTGATATTAGAACGAACCTGTGTTTCCTGAACTGATCTTCAGCGGCATGGCAAAACAAATATATTTTACCCAAGTTTTGAATGCGAGTTCACAATTTGTTGATTGTAATGCAATAAAATGCCACAAAAAAGAAGATAAAACTGCATAAAATTCTAATATACAAATATTCCGTTCAAAAGTTTTGGGGTTGGTAAGATCTTTAAATGTTTTAAAGTCTCTAATTCTCACCGAGGTTGCATTTATTTGATCAAAAATACAGTAAAAAGTTGTATTTTATAATATTTTAAGTTTATTCCTGTGAAGGCAAATCTTGAATTTTTCAAAAGAACACCATCTTTATTGATACTTGATCAATTTAATGTGTCCTTGCTGAATTAATATATTAATATCTCCAAACTTTTGAACAGTAGTGCCTATATATATTAATCCTAATATACATGAGTCTTAATCTGTGAGTTATGAACCCCTTTTATCAACCTTTTGGTTAGGTAGTATTTGATGTTTCTTGAAAGCATTTTTTCGTATTTTAAGTCATGCATGGATTCAGACGAAACTTTGCATGTCCGTGCATTGAATGACCCTGTGTCTATCTGGGACTTGAATGTCAGTCTGTGCTGGTTTCCACACCTGTAGCTGTGTGTGTGTGTGTGTGTGTACCGCCACTGTTCAAGTGAACTTTCCTCATGTGATCTGACACTGTGTGCTTAAGCTGTGTATATCTGCAGTGAATGTGTTTCGATGAGACTGTCTCTTGCCCTCAGGGTGACAGCAGTGTTTTGGAAGCTCGGCCAGGTGTATGTGTCCAAATGGCACATGGGAGGGGCCTCAAACGTCTCATTTCCCTGGCAAATACTGTCACCAGTTCCCTTTTCTTGTCACACAGCTTCTAGAGATTATATAGCAGAAATGGAGTGTGCTGGAGCCACTATGCTTCTGCTCATGTTCACCATATTTCTAATCATTACTGGTAAGATGCTTTTTATACATTTTTGAATGAATGACAGCAGTAATGTTGCCCACTAAAACTTTAAATAGAATTTATTTTTTGGCCCAAATTGTGAGGTTAATCCAAAGGCAGTCAATGTTTTGGGACATCATCTAATTTAAATACATTTTAAAAATTAGCAGAAAAATAAATACAAATATAATTTTACCTAAAATGTCATTTAGAGTTGTGTACATATCAAAGAAATAGGATGGAGGGATACTCTGGAAAACGTCATTTAAATACATGTCATTGGAATATTATTCGCTATTGACGACTGTCGACTTTAAGCTAAAAAAAAATAATTTTTAACAGCACATTAAGATTATTTCAAGTAGCAAGGTGGTATAGAACTTGAAAGAGTAGAACTGTGGGTTGGTTTTAATGATGTAATACTTAAATAGCGTGGCGATTACTTCCTGCATTTGGAAATTTTCACTTCCATTTGTTAATTTTCATTGAAATATATTCCCACTGAAACCTCAGCAAACAAAGGGTTATATATATATATGTATAGTATATCTTAAAATTTGTAAAATATTTTTGTTCATATTTCTTAATTGCTATTCCTTTTTTTTGTTTTTGATAAATTAAATTTGTAACGTTTTAACATAAGCACAACTTGTCCTATCATGTTTGTAAAATTTCTGTTGTCTTATATTAGTTTTCCATTTCAATCATTTCCATTTCCATTTCAATCAGCACAAAATTATATATATATATATATATATATATAAGAAAATACATGATATGTATGGATACAAATATGTATCGCATTTCGATATTAAGATAAGACATGACAAGACACATATGACTCACAGTCTTATGGCAGATGCTTCCTACATTTAGCTTTTTGTGTCCCGTGCTGCTTTAAAAATACACAAACATTCGAGGCTTATTGAATTATTCACAGTCAGGACTTTGTTCATTTTCCAGTCCACTCATTTGTATGTGCATTTTAGTTGCAGCATAAATGGCCGTAGTGGATTATCATGGGATGTGAATAGTCTAAAGTTCGTTTGTGTTTGGGGACGCATAAGGAGTCGTTCATTCGCTTGTTGGTGTGAATAGCTCAATTCCTAATGCCTTTGTGGCGGAGGAGTAATTGCACTGTTGCTATCCCCGCAATAATCCTCACCTTGTTTGGAGACAATAAGACCAGAACAGGCCAAGCGCACTCATTAGTGATGTAATAGCTTAGTGTGGCGTAAACACAGGCACGCTTTTTGCTTCCACCGAATCTGCCCTCTGGTCCTTTATGCGTGCAATAGGGGTGTGTTTATTTATTATTTAGCGCACAACACGAGCCACGCAGTCATCTATTGTAATGCACAACACTGGCTGTCAGCAGGATGGCAGAAGCAATTAAAGGGGGTGGAGATGGCCGTGTCCGGGTAGTTAAGGGGCCTGAGAGCGATAAATAGGGAGGAGTATGAAGACTGTTTACCTGCCTGCTGCCACACGGCCTTGCCTAGCAACGTAATGCAGATTAACAGCTGTCAGTTAAAACAGGGCCTCCAAGGCCTACATTCATTTCATCCATGCAAAAGAAAGCTTATCCTTAAGTAAATGAGATACAGCAAGAGTTCAGTTCAGTCCAGTACGTTATCTTCCCAGCATCATGGGAGCTTTATTCTTGTGATCAGGTCTCCATGACTTCATGCAGTGCGTGAAATGCTTGAGTGTTTGCTCACGGACCTGTTCAGACAAATTAGAGAGAACATGATGTTTGATTACTATCATTCTGAGAAGCCGGTCAATATTTGCTCAGGCAGGTATAGGATCAGGGCAAAGGCAGTGGTGATTAAACTGCAGATCTGTGTATGGACTAATTAGTGATGTGGATAAATCCAGTGTCATGCTGGAATTGTAGATTATGTGAGGGATGTCTTACTCTGCAAATGTTATTCTCTATGGTTCATTTGAAGTGTCCGAGTAAACTGCAGGAGAAGGAAAGCTGCTCAGATTAGCGACGGATATAGATGAATGTTTTAGTCAGCAGAGTAACTGTTAATGAGAAACATTGCAGGTTCTTCTGCACAAATGACCAAAAACATTAATATTGAGATTTTGAGGCCTGGATTGGAGTGTACTTAAAATATTGAAAGTATATTCTTAAAAACCTGCAATATAATATTAAGGAAATGAAAGACAAAATGTACTTTCATGACTGTTTCCTAATTCTAACACACCTAAGCACACTTTAAAACGTGCTTTTTGTAATAAATAAAGGTCAAAGTAAAGTTTTACTTCAAAGTACATTTGAAATCATTGTTTTAATAATCTTCTGTCATGCTCTAAAGCAGTATACTTATTATTTTTATAATTATAGCATAGTTGTATTATATTTATAAAATAAAATAGTTATACATTTATATTATATACAATGTTAAAATTGTACCTGTAGTGTGTTATAAAAACGTACATTTGAATGTACTACGCTTCATCATTTTAAATGTCTAATTGTAAATATATTTAAATATAAAATTAATTTGAAATGACATGCTTTTTTAACAAGGGTTGTGAATTTTTACTTACAAGAACTGTGCCTCTAAATAGTGATGTTTTTTAGCCCTAAAACCTAAAAGAGAATGGCAAGTTGTAAAGAGATTGTTTTATGATGACATGTGAACTTGTAATTGCACTCCTTATGTGACTTGTTAGCATCAAGTGTTGCTAATGCACACAGTGGTTTCAAGCTTCACTTTTTAACCGACTTTGTACAACAAAATAGGCTATGAAAGTCTATTTATTATTTAGTCCACTGGCCTTATTTTAACCATAAATCAAAAAACGCTATTTTTAACGTCCTTAGGAAATCCATGGCGACTTGGCAATGGATGTCATGATGACTGAATAGCTCTTTTAACATTACACAAAACTGTTTATATGTGTATATGTTGCTTATATTTTTCATTAAACACCATTTAACACTCTCATTGGAACAGGTACGGACTGTAAATGCACTGAATGTGTTTCACTGCAGCCCACACAGCATGGGAAATTGGGGGACTCGATGCTCCTCAAAGTTGAGACTCATTTTGATGTCCAGGATGTGACGTTCCAGGGATCCTGGTGCAAGATTAAGCCTAATAACACTCTTTTGGTCACTTTCGATAACATCAATGCCATCCTAAATCTGCGCCTTACGAACCGTCTGGAAATCAATTTGCCTGATGTCTCACTAAAATTTGAGCATCTGTATGAAGACACACAGGGGGAATATGAGCTGCAGATCAACATCGTCTTCCCAGGAATTCCCAGTCCAGTTGCTGTCACAAAAAGAGTGACAGTCACAGTCAGTGGTAAGAACGTTTGAGTTTTATAAGGGATCTCGTTTATGACAGCTATTGATGTAGTGTTACTTACTAATGCTTTTAATATCTTGTGAAACTGTCGTTGATAGGAAACTGTTTTTTGTCTCAGAGAAAAATCTAACAAGATTGTGATACATACTTCATAATGATCTAATTTCTCACAGTTGACTTTATACCTCCCAATGTGAATTCATACATTTCAGTGACTAAATCTTGTGCTATGTGCCAAGTGATATTGAGCAACTTTGTATATTGTAATTGCGACTTTTATACAAAAAATGTGACTTTTTGTCTCACAATCATAACTTTATATTGCGCAACTGTGACTTTGTTTTGTGTAATTACAACTTCAAATCAAAATGTGACTTTTTAACTTACAGTTTGAACTTTATATGGTGTTTTGTGTAATTGCAACTTTTATCGCGCATTTTGAACCTATATTGTGCAACTGACTTTTTGTCTAAATACAACTTTTAAACTCAAAATTTGACTTTTAAACTCACGGTTTAAACTTTATATGGCACAACGGTTTTGTGTAATTGCAACATTTTATCTCACATTATGAACTTTATTTCGCACAACTCTGAATTTTTTTTGTGTAATTGCAACTTTTAAACTCAAATTTTTTTTCTCTAACATTTTGAACTTTATATTATGCAACTGTGACTTTTTTGTGTAATTGTTAACATTTAAATTCAAAATATAGCTTCTTATTTAACATTTTGAACTTTAAATTGCGCATCTCTGACATTGTTTCTCGTAATTGCGACTGTTTAACTGTCAATAAGTCGTTGTATCTCACAATTGTGATTATATTCAACTTGTTTTTCAATGAAAAAGTGAGCTATTTTCTATGAATGTGTAAGACGTCCGGTGAATACTGGTGAATAACTAGAAAAATAACAGTAGAAAGATTTGTAAACAGTAAAACTGTTTGTGCTAGAGCCATAATGATATACCAATAATATATTTAAAATAATATGATTACAAATGCCAGTTTCTAATGTTAAGCGGCATAACTAACTTTGTTTGTACAGTTAAAATAACTGTATGCAAAAGACATCGGAAGCTGCTCTTATTCAAGTTAGAAATGGCCACACGCACTCTTACGTAAAAAATAAGGTGGATATCTGAGGTTTTTTTTCTCTGAGATATAAGCGAGCTTCCATTTATATATACAGTTGAAGTCAAAAGTTTACATACACCTTGTAGAATCTGCAAAATGTTGATTATTTTACCAAGTAAGAGGGATCATACAAAATGTTTGCTATTGTATATTTAGTACTGATACTTTAGTACTGACCTGAATAAGATATTTCACATAAAAGATGTTTACATGTAGTCCACAAGAGAAAATAATAGTTGAATTTATAAAAATGACCCCGTTCAAAAGTTTACATACGCTTAATTATTAATACTGTGTTGTTACCTGAATGAATCATAGCTGGGTTTTTTTTGGATAGTTGTTCATGAGTCCCTTGTTTGTGCTGAACAGTTAAACTGTCTGCTGTTCTTCGGAAAAATCCTTCATGTCCCACAAACTCTTTGGTTTTCCAGCATTTTTGTGTATTTGAACCCTTTCCAACAATGACTGTATGATTTTGAGATCCATCTTTTCACACCGAGGACAACTGAGGGACTCATATACAACTATTACAGAAAGTTCAAAGGCTCACTGATGCTCTAGAATGAAAAACCATGCATTAAGAGCCAGGGCGTGAAAACTTTTGAACAGAATGAAGATGTGTATTTTTTTTCTTGTTTTGCCTAAATATCACATTTTTTCATTTAGTAATGCCCTTCAGAAGCTACATAATATAGTTACATGTTTTCCAGAAGACATATTAAGATAAATTTACCCTGATCTTCGAATTCAAAAGGCTCTTCATGCATGGTTTTTCCTTCTGGAGCATCAATGAGCGTTTTAATCTTCTGTAATAGTCACTCAGTTGTCCTCGGTGTGAAAAAATGGATCTCAGTCATTGTTGGAAAGGGTTCAAATACACAAAATACTGGAAAACCAAATAAGTTATGGGACCTGAAGGATTTTTCTGAAGAACTACAAACAGTTTAACTGTTCAGCACAAACAAGGGACTCATGAAGAACTATCACTAAACAAAAAAACACAGCTGTGGGTCATTCAGGTCACAGCACAGTATTAAGAATTAAACGTATGTAAACTTTTGAATGGGGTCATTTTGACAAATTCAACTATTATTTTCTCTTGTACTACATGTAAAGATCTTTTATGTGAAATATCTTATTCAGGTCAGTACTAAATAAACAATAACAATGATATGAAACTTGGATATATTTTAGAGTAGTCAATGTGCAACTTGTATAGCAGTAAAGATTTACTGTCCTCTGAAAATAACTCAACATTATTGTCAAAAAAGCTGTCAACAAAACTGAGTACACCCTAAGTGATAACAGCTATCGTTTTACCATGCAAAGCCACATGAACTATTCATCATGTTCATGTTTGTGCCTGCTTGACAGGACCATACAAATTTGTGTATCTTGTTTTTGAGCAGTACAAATTTGGTTCTTTGAGCACAATTCTCTCATACTGACCACTGGATGTTCAACATGGCACCATAATTCTCTGAGAATTTGAAAATTAGAAGTGTGGCTCTCCACAAAGATGACCTAGGCTATAAGAAGTTCGGTAACAGCCTGGAAATGAGTTACAGTACAGTGGTCAGGGTCATAAAGAGGTTTTCCAAGACGGGTTTCATTCGGAACAGGCCTCGCAATGGTCGATCAAAGACGTTGAGTTCTTGTGCTGTGTGTCAGGTGCAGAAAATGGCTTCAAAAAGTCATTGCTTTAGAGGTTGCAGAAGCAGAAGGTCAGCTTGTCAGCTTGCTCAGACCATACGCCACGCACTGCAACAAGTCGGTTTGCATGGCCATCTTCCCAGAAGGAAGCCTCTTCTGAAGTTGGCTCACAAAAAAGCCTCCAAACAGTTTGCTGAAGACAACCTGGCCAAGAGCATGAATTACTGGAACATGTCCTGTTGTCTGATGAGTCTAAGGTAAACTTGTTTGACTCAGATGGTGTTTAGCATGTGTGGCGACGCCCTGGTGAGGAGTACCAAAAAACTGTGCCTTGCCTACGCCTTGCCTACAGTCAAGCATGGTGGTGGTAGCATCATGGTCTGGGGCTGCATGACTACTGTTGGTACTGGGGAGCTGCGGTTCATTGAGGAAAACATGGATTCCAGCATGTACTTTGACATTATGAAGCAGAAGATGATGCCCTCCCTTCAGAAACTGTTTTCCAACATAACCACCCCAAACACACCGCCGAGCTGACAACTGCCTTGCTGCTGAAGGTGATGGTGATGGAGTGGCCAAGTATATCTCCAGACATGAACCCTATTGAGCACATGTGGGGCATCCTCAAGCAGAAGGTGGAGAAGCACCATGTGTCTAACATCCAGCAGCTCCGTGATGTCGTTATAGAGGAGTGGAAACAGATTCTAGCAACAACCTGTGCAGCTCTGGTGAATTCCATGCCAAGGAGGATTAAAGCAGTGCTAGATAAAAATGGTGCTCCTACAAAATATTGACACTTTGGACACAGTTTTGATGTTCACTTAGGGTGTACTCATTTTTGTTGCCATTTATTTGGACAATAATGGTTATATGTTGAGTTATATTTAGAGGACAGTAAATTTGTACTTCTATACAAGCTGCACATTGACTACTCTAAAATACATCCAAGTTTCATTTGTGCAGTATTGTCCCTTGAGAAATTATACTAAAGTTGTTGCTGAAATGTGAGGGGTGTACTCACTTTTGTGAGATACTGTATATATCAGATTATTTATTTTCTTGTAAGTACTTAATGTAATGTTTTCTCTGCTCCCAGTGCCTGTGTCCATGCCTGTTATTAGTAAGACCCCAGAATCAGAATTGGTGGAAGACAGGGACAATGTAACGCTAACTTGTTCTGTTGAACATGGGACAAATGTTCAGTACAAATGGCTAAAAAACAACATGGTGGTTGGTCCAAGTGAGCAGCATACATTCGCACAAGATTATGGGACGCTTGTTATAAACCCTGTCAAGAAAGAAGACATTGGCCAATATATTTGTGAGGCCCGAAACCACATTAGCAGTAAGCTAAGCCAACCGACTGAACTCATTGTGTTCTGTGAGTATCTATTATACTTTCTGACTTCAAGCTCATTTATCATCTGTTATCATCCCATGTGTAAATCATTGCTTCATTATTGCACACTGTCCAGCAGGTTCCTCCTGCAGCTTGAGAATTACCTGCTGTTTGCATTGTTACTCAGATGTTAAACACATTATCTGTCCTGACGTGTAATTTACCAAAAATCGATCTGAAATATGAATGTGGATAAAGATGAAATTTTTCCCCTGATTAAAAAAGTTACCCTCTAAAGAAATTAATAGTATTTTGATATCAGTAACCTAATAAAAGCTGATTTATTTTATATAAAAAGGGGCTGCCATTTTGAAATCACATGACCACCTGTAAAATGTCTCTGTTTGTCTCCTTAATTTTGCTATTGTTGTACAATATCACTGACATAATCAATTAATAGTAATAGAACTAAACAAAGTAAGATACAATTCCAATGATTTTTCTAATTAATTTTGAAATAGAAACTTCTAATAATTTTTTGTAACATTACCAAATTTTTCAGATGGGCCTTATAACTTGGCAGTAAATTCTGACCAAGGTCTGAAAACTGAAGGGGTGTTCATGGTGAACCCGGAGGAACTGGTCTTTTTTGAGTGTATTGCAGACTCTAACCCCCCCAACACCTGCGTCTGGATCTCCAAGACAAAGAACAGCACAGATATTCTCATGACTGGACCACGGTTTGAAGTGAAGCCGTATGAATTACCCCAGGGTAAAGAGTTCTTGTGCAGGGCATTCAACAATATGACTAACAAGCAGGACGAGACCAAGTTCACACTGGTGATGGCCAGTATTGGCAAAGGTATGTTTGTAGTCTGTACTGTTAAATCTACACATTAATTCTCCTCATGTCAAAATAATGACTAATTTCAAAATTAACCTTCAAGTTATCTTATTAAATTCTTCTAACCTAATAAAATCACAGTAGATTGACATTATTAAAGTTAAATACTACTACTTACTCCTAAACTACTAGTAATACTATATTTATATATGAAAAATGTCGGTTACAAAACGTTACAAATACATTTTGATATAAGGATTAGTTCGCTTTCAAATAAAAATTTTCCTATAATTTACTCACCCCAATGTCATCCAGATCTTAATGTATTTCTTTCTTCAGTCGAACAGAAATTAAGGTTTTTGATGAATACATTGCACGAATGATCTCCATATAGTTATTTTCAATGGACTCCAAACGGTTGAAGTTCAAAATTACAGTTTCAGTGCAGCGTCGAAGCGCTATAAACGATACCACACGATGAATAAGTGTCTTATCTAGTGAAACGATCAGTCATAAAAAAAATTAAAAATGATCTGATTTATAAACAAATGCTCGTCTGTTCTGTGATGCGCGTTCATGACATCATGTAATATGTAATTACGATGAAAAGGTCACGCTTGAGTGTTTACAAGTTGAACGTGCAAATACTAAGTCAAACGCCATTCACAAAAAAGGGGAGTTACAGCTCAACGAGTTTACAAGGTAAAACAAGGATGTCGGACGATTTTGAACTTGGAGGAGAAGATGAGATGGAGCCCACGTCAAGCGTGACCTTTTCAACACATTGCGTATTACGTGAAGTCTGGAATGAGCAATCCGCATCGCAGACCAGGCGAGCATTTGTGTTTATAAAGCAGATACATGTTTTTTTTTTAATGACCAATCTTTTCACTAGATAAGACCCTTATTCATCGTCTGGTATCGTTTATAGCCCTTCGAAGCTGCACTGAAACTGTAATTTTGACCTGCAACCGTTTGGAGTCCATTGAAACTAACTATATGGATACAAATCCTGGAATGTTTTCATCAAAAACCTTAATTTATTTTCGACTGAAGAAAGAAATACATCTTGGATGGCATAGGGGTGAGTAAATTATAGGGACATTTTAATTTGACAGTGATCTAATCCTTTAATTTGAGTAAAAATGTGTTTTCTTTACCAAGAAAGTGGAAAGATGAAAGCCACTATTTTCAGTTTCAAACTTTCACATAGCATCTTTAGGTTATAATGACATAAAAAATTGAAATACAGATTTAGATTTTCCAAGATTTATAAAAACGGATAATTTTTTTCCCAAAAGGCAATAAATCCATGACGTTTTTTCTTTTTTCAAAATTCAATAAATCCATTGAATCAATAAAAAAAAGAAGCTTTCCATCTGAAAGCACGTGATGAGATCACAGAACCGGCTTTACATGACAATCTCATGTGATTTATCCTGCAGCCCTAGTTTTTGTTTGTTTGTTAATCACGAAGTACAAAGTAGATGAGGAAAACTAGGATGCTGGGTAAATTCAGAGTACCGCCATTACTGTTACTGTTTACATTCCGTGGGATGGTGCGCTGTGATTGGCTGAGCGGACTTATCGCATTCTGCAAAGAAGGGAGACTGGCGTTAGTCGCGGTTTGGAAAAAAAGGAATACAACATAACAGAATAACACGGTAGATATCAAATTTTGCGGGAAATTGACTTTTCATTACCAGATACAATACTGATTTTTGGCGGAAACTAATAATAATAATAATAAAAAAGGCGTTTATCACGTTTTGTAACCAAACTATATTATGTTATTATAACAAATATATAATATTTAGTTATAATAATACAAAATATATTTAATATCAATAATAATAGTAGCTTTAGTGTTTTAAGTTATTCTAACCTATTTACGATGTATTATTCCTAAAATTCAACCACCCCCCCCATGTAGTGCAGGCTTTTAGTAGTTTAAAGATGAAGATGAATCATTTATTTTAACATCGATACTAACACTGACATTGATTTGTTTCCAGGAAAAGCTAAATATAGCCAGGAAGGGAGTGCGCTGTCTCCATTGACTTTCATTGCAATCTCGTCAGTCATCATCATAGTGTGTATGATGTTTGTGCTCCTAAGGAAGAGCTGCCATCCAAAAAGAAGTATGATATCATTCTGATTTTTAAAGATATTCTTGCATCCCCTTAATAATGTCTCATTTGAACAAAATCAATTATTTATTAAATAATTTGTTTAAAGACCCCTTTAAAGCTTAGATTTTTTCCATATGCAAATGCACTCCTAAATGTTGCCACAATTCACTGTTACTGGATATACATGGGTAAAAATGTCTCATCTTGTACTACACTGATTTCAAAACTCTCTAGAATGAGTGTCACTCATCCCCTTTAACTAAAGTCTAAAATACAAAAATAAAACAACAGTTTTCAGTTTACAGGATACAAAACAGTTTCAACTGATTTAAAAGCCGTCTTTAATCTTTAAATCAGTTATTTTAAAATCATTACCAATAATTTTAATTGATTGTTTCATATTTTTTCTACAGTGATTAAGACTTTCTACAGGCGGTAAGAAAATATTTCATATCTATACAAACATCTTAGAAAGACACGACACATGTATTTATTTATGTGACATCATTAATGTATTGATCCTGTCCTCCAGGCCAATGACAGAGCAGAGAGGACTGCACCGCTCTGGTAGGTTTACTGCCTGTGTCGGACTATAATATACCTCTGTTGTTCAGCAGTGATGTGTACACAACCTCTCTGTGCAAACAAACTCCCCAAGCACATTAACATCACAACTACTATAATCATATCTGCCTGGTTTCTGTCAGCATACACTATAAACATATTTTCCACCTTGCTGGCTACGCACACAGTCACTCTCTTGTGAAAACACATAGGGTATAATAAAAGACTAAAAAGAGTGGATACAAATTATTTATACATTCTTTAATTATTAGTGTGGGGGAACAAATTGCTTTAAATACATTACATAATATTTGTCTGAGAAGTTAATGGCTAATTAAGCTATTACAAATAAATGTATCTTTGTATTATGATATAAGCTATATATTCAATGATCTGATTAATATATGTACAGGTCATGAAGATGCAACTGAAGACTTTGGCATTTATGAATTTGTCTCTGTACCTGGGAAAATGGACTCAACACAGGTAAAAAAACCAAAACAACACCTTAAATAATAATCATTATTTTGCATGAGCAGCTTTGCCCTAGAACAGTTTGATATTTCTCCTCTGTGTTTTCCAGGCATCCTGCAGGTCTTTGGCACGGCTCGATTCAGTCAAAGATTTGCATACCACCATCTATGATGTCATCAAACATGTGCCTGAAACTCCAACGCTGAGTCTTTCGAAATGAGAGCGGTGGATAGTCAGAAGTGCACGGATGTAAAGATGAAAGGAGTTTCACTAATTTCCCTGCCAATTTTTCTCTCTACGGTCACACATTCTGTTTTTACGTATTTCTTTTGTTTTACAGTTATTCATTTTTATACTACTTGAAAATCATACATTTATAAACTTGTGCTGAGCACTGAAGTTTTCATTGTCTTAAAAAGAATATATAAGATTTTTTTCAGTAGCAACATGCTTTATGAAAATCTGAGGGTATTTATATAAATACGGTCATCATCTAACATTGCTGTTGTTGTTCCTGCATTATGAATGTAAATATGATGGATGCATTTTGTACTATGAATCTGTATTTTGTTTGCACACTGCAGCGTATTCTGTAATATTGCTCTTTACATTTTCAAGATGCCACATGCATTTCACGGGTAGCAGTTTGTTGAATGTAAAACAGACGTCTTCTGTCTGTTGCACCTGCAGCTGTTCAAACCTGTTTAAACACAGATGGATGCTCCGTAATTTGAAAATAAAGGTTTTACAAATATTTGTGTATTATTTTCTTTAATTAAATGTAAGTTATAATAAGTGTCTTTACTTTTGTATAATTTGTCAAATGTTGATTTACTTTTTAGAATTTACCTGTAGCTCTCTGTCTATATTATGTTGATGAAAATGCTGCCTCTACGAGTCTCTTTTTGCTTATTTGTGTATGTTGAAATGTCTAAAATTTCTAAAAGATGAATATTAAAATTGGGTAAGTATTGCATTGAGTTTTTCATTCATTTCATATGTAATTTTTACATTTTAAGCTTATTTTAATTTTGAGTGCTGCTGTTTTTTTTTTAACCAGTGGGATTGTTTGGTATCACCAGCAATATTACTGGAACAAACCTTATAAATGAAAGATTTATAATATGACTGTTTCAAAGGAAGAGCAGAAGCATTATATCAACAGCTCAGCTGCCTGGAGGGAGGCGCCACTCCCTTATTTGACAGGGAAATGTTTTAGTGATGTCAGCGTGGCTTTGCTGACGAGAAACACTTGATCTCTTATGTGTGCTCACATCAGCGTGAACAGCCAGTTGGAGGGGCTCGTCTAAAACACCCACGCTAGAATAAGTTTGTCAGGTAGCAAATATTTAGCTGTAAACTTTTCTCTGAACTGAGATGTAAAAGCCCCCAAAACAAATGAGGTTTTAGGGGCTTTTCCAAGAATTCTTGACTCATTTTATGTTATGTGTCTGTTGGACCTCAAGTGCAACACACAATGTTGACTGTTTTCTGTAACAAAAATAAATGGTATTGTGTGTGTCTAAAAATGTAAAAGTTAGTAGACAGTAGACATCTTAAAGGATTTGTTTTTAATCATCTCTCAAAAAGCTTGGAGGACAAATATGGAAATATCTAATAATGGTCTCTACTCTTCATCCCATTATACAAATATTATTACTTTCTCAGAGGCATGCCAGATTTTTTATTTGCTTTGAATGTAAATCTGATAAAAACAAATCAGCATGAGAACCATAGTTTTGTCTTCAGAGAGTGTCTCTAAAATAAAAAACATAAATATGACAAAACGTTAACTTTGTGAGAAAAAAGCGAGAAATATGACATAAATGGACATTTATGACCTAAATGGTAAAAGTTGAAATTCTGAGATAAAAACTCATATTTATGTGGAAAAAGTCAGATTTTTTTTTTTAAATATTAAGTTGACATTGTGAGACAAAGTCATGATAAAAAGTCATAGTTATAGGAAAAAAACTATAAATTATTTAACACATAGGCTATATAAATATATATATATATATATCACTTGAAAAGTCCAAATTATGACATGCAAACTATTATGACTATGAAGAAAAACAAAGGTACGTTATGATATTTTTCCATAACCTTTTGTCACTTTACCAAAGCATGATTTTTCTTATATCGCGGAAATGTGCTTGAATATATGAACAGTTTTTTTCTACTGCTGCTTTCGAAAGCAGTGTGCCATTCAGAGGAACTACATATCCCATGCTGCACTAGCCACCTGTCACGTGAGTCCAACAGTGAAACATGGCACCTGTCTAGCACTGCAACAACTGAATCGTTTGACAGAAAAAGACCATTGGATTTATCGCGCTTACTGCTTAGTGTTTTCGACTCTACGATGCAGAAAATCAAGTCTTTGATGGCCCGTCAGGTGGGTTATTTCTCATCTTACATCAGTCTGCTTCTTGATTTCCTTGACGAATCCGGAAGTATTTTAAATAAGCTAGCCTGCTAGCTAAAACACAAATAAACTGAAATCAGCGTATATTTGCTTGAGATCTGCACATTTACTCATGGTATCATAACGATATTAACCAGTGCATTTGGAATAATTAACAAAAAATATCTGAATGGTAAATAAAAAGATAGATAACGTTACATAAAAAGGTGATGGTGAGCTCTTGGTCATAATTTATTGTTCATAATACTCAGATGTAACGTACGTAAAATCAATAAAGAAACTACCATTTAGGCCTGTTATAAAGACGGTTAGACTATAAACATAGGATGTGTGTTGTTAACATTATTTGGTCGTTGTTCATTATGGTCTCCTGCATTGTCAGTTGGATTATTGGGTCCCACCTTATATTAGGTGGCCTTAACTACTATGTACTTACATTTAATGAAATGATTTGATACAATGCACTTATTGTGTGCATACATGTTTTTACATTGTATTCCTTAAAATACCTATATTGTATTTGTTATATTATGTCTTTTTTGAAATACGTATATGTAGTTATTAATTAATTTCTGTAATTACATCTATAATTACACTGTTGACCCATCCCTTACACCTTAACCCACCCTTAAACTTACCCATACCACCAAACCTGTCCCTAATCTTACCCAACATCCCACCTTAATAGCTGCAAAAGTGTTTTACAATACAATATGACCACAATAAGTACATTGTACTTACTTTTGGATGTAAGCGCATAGTAGTTAAGGCCACCTAATATAAAGTGTGACTGATTATTGCTCATATTTATTACTATTTCAATACACGTGTTATACAATATTTTTGTTCATGCAATTTAAGACTTTTTAAGTATTCAGGCTGTGATCTTTTGAAGATAGACTTACGCAACATAAAATGGCACACCAGCCAAATTTGTTAGATTTATGTACATCTATAGTGAAGTGACGAATAATGGCTGTATTCATGGTTTCAATTTTTCTTTTGATCCCAAAATGTGCCTGAGCTGTTGCTATAGTTACATCCCCAAGCAAACGCAATTTATTTTCCTCTTGCAAGAGTCCGTTTTCAACTAGGGAAGAATAAGCCTGCCCCCCTGAATAACTTGTAGTATCATTTTGTTGTGCTTCCTGAAACATTTAAACCCGTAGTTGTAACATAATCTGCTCATATGTAAAAATAATATATACTTCATGGTTATGGGTTTCAATCAGGGGACTGGGGACCGCAAGGGAGTGCTAGCGCGTCTGTGTAAAGGTTTACAGAAAAACAGTGTAAAATTGTATAAATAAATAATAAAATAAGATTCAACTTAATTATATAATGAGCATTTAATTAAAATAAGTAAATATTTAAACTGATAATAAATAAATAAATCCTACAGTACTATATTAAAACAAAACAATAAAATAATATGAAACACATTTCACATGTATTTATAACAGTAAAATGTGGTCTTTAAATAATATACACTTTTTTTTGGAGTCCTTTGCATGAAGATTGTCACATTTGGAAGTCCACTGCATTTGAAATATTGAAAACTCTTGCTTTAAGGATCCCAACACCCCCATAAATTGCTGCCTAATATTTATAGTTTACCGTTTCATTTCTCTGCCAGGGTCTGAAGAGTCCCCAGGAGAGTGTGGTTGACATGAGCCATGTGGAGAGCTTCAGGACCCCCAGCAAGGTGACTAATGCATCAGTTTATTGTTGTTTCTGACGAGAGAATTAGCTAGAAAGAGGTATTCAGTCAGCGAGCGAGTGAAGAAAACACCAGCATTTTAGCGATGACTCATCTGAACGTCTCTGATTGGTCAGTGCATTCATAAGCTCAACAGCATCGTGTGTGATTGGTTATATTGCAGCGCTGTACAAACTCGTCTGTCTCTGGCTCAGCGTCAGCCAGCGCACATTTGAATTTAGCAGCTGATGATATGACGCGCTGAACATTCTAATCACGCTGGTGTGATTTGATTAAATATAGAACATAATATTAATCTGTTATTTTTTGTCTTTTAGATGCTGTTTTTAAAATCCACTTGACTCAAAAATCTGAGGGGGGTACTTTGATTGGGCTCTCCTCTCTCTGAGGAGAGAGTATAAAAAAAAAGTTAATCAGATTTTTGCTGAGCTTTAGTGCAGCAGTGCCACTTGAGTTGTATTATGACCTTCATTCAGTGAGATAGGTGCACGTTGGTCATGGTCCAGTGCATTGGTTCTTGCACTGCCTCACAGGTCCATTAAATCAGCAGGACCTTTTTGTGATTAGGCCCCTTTTAGATCTTCTGGCTGTAGGTTTCTAAGGTCATTTTAGTGCTCGATGTATACACTCAACCGCAGCTCTGATATTTTCTGCTGATGCTTTTTACTTTAATCCCTGGTTATTGCAGACATAACCCAAATCAAGGAGACTCATTCCCACCGGCAGAGTGTTTGTTGTTACTCTGTATTTTTTTTTAATGTTACACATACTTCAGGAAATTATTTTCAGAACATCTGGCTTAGATCCCAGTGGGATTTGTTTCAACACTTTGACATTTTCCTGAAATGACTGAGGCAGTGAGAAAGTGTTTTATAATTGAAACGAACGGTCTGGTCTATCCATAGCGTTTACAGGAAAATTATGGATTAGCCCTCAAAATAGCTACCAAGTGCTTCTGTGCCATTAATGAGGATTGTGTGCAGGAAAAATTATCTTGAAAGTTAAAGTTTTGGGTAGGGTTGTTCCGATTCCGATACTAGTATTGGAAATTCCTCCGATACCACAACAAATTCTGGCATCGGCGAGTACTTGAACCTAGGGACGTGCACATAGGGGGGTGGCCCGTTGGCTAGAACCACTGGGCTACCAACCCTTCACCCCAGCACAAAGCGTTCTGTCACTGCTCTGTTAAAGATCCACTGATCCCGCTAATCCGCTCCGTGTTTTCCTGCCCGCTCCACAGTAACACTCACTATCTGTGTGCCGCTCTCTGGAGGGAAGGCCACAGTTCCCAATCTCCTTGCATTAACCTGTAGATGCATTACAATCCACATTACAGTCAGTGGATGATTCGCTGTATTAGTAATTTGGTAGTTTGTTTTTGTATTTCTGTCAGTAATGATTTGCTTTCAGTCTTCTAAAAGTGCTAACAACAAAATATCCACGTTCTTATAATTAGAATATCTAATCAAAGTATTGTATTGTATCCGATCAGATCTAATATAAATTACACACAATTTGCCGTTGTCGGCACACTTTGTAGACAAAAAAATACAAATGCCTTCACAAAAAAGAAGACCGAGAGAAAGAGTGAAGGTAGGTTGATAAAGGCAGTTCAACATTGCAAACATGAATTCAAAGCTTCAGCAAGCCAGCATGTAAATCATAGAATATTTAGCAGTTTTTCACATTTTGATTCTTGTAATTACATGTATTTCCCATTATAATCACTTGTCTTGGTGCTAGTAATCTATAACACATCATATTTACAATATTTAAAACCACATTAATAGTAGGCCTAAATAGTTTTAAAAATAATATAAATGTTCTAAATAACTTGTTTATTATTAGGCTGTATAATATAGATTTATGCTGTAAAATATTAAATTAAATGTCAATTTGTTTTAGGGGAGCGTGGGGTAAGATTAGCCATTTTTTTACTTTATGTGGTCCTCAAGATAAGGGAAAACGACACAGAAGTACAATGAAAGTATCCTATCACCCAATGAAAGTATTTATTAAGTATAGTTTCTAAAAATATGGTTTCTCAAATAAAAGTTTTCCCATGGCTCAATTTGCCCCGGGTTAGGGGTAAGTTGACCCGAGTCGTGTCAGTGGGTACATCTGGGTGTAAAATCTGACCAAATCTGATTCAAACCCATGTGAAATAAATAATAGTTTAAAAACAAATTTAATAATTTCCTTTTACAAACATTCATATTTCATTTCCTAAAGTTATCTTTAACAACATAAAACCAACCAAGTGAAGTTTAAATTTCAGTATTTACTTGTTTGCATTTCTGAAGCAATGTGTTGAACACCAAAGTTGTAACCTTCCTAAAAACAGACTAAACAGAGAGTTTGTTGGCCATTAGCGACTACAGGTGGAAAGATATAGCCTATTTGATTATAATGTGATTAAATGCATTTTTCTGGTTCTTATCAGAGAAGGATTTGGTGCACTTGTACACTCTTCCTATCAAATGAACTATACATAATATGTATAGGCTATATGATAAACTAAACCAGTAATATCGCTTTAAAATACCAGTGTACAATTCAGAGATTTAACTTAACTACTGTGCATGGTGGGGTAAGTTAAAATGCTGACTCAATGTACCTCACAGCATTTGGCTCACTTTGTCCCATAGCTGCCATTTTGATTTTTTTTTTTTAATCAATTCAGGTTGATATTTAGCTAAACGATTTGCATAGTTTTATATGTTGCTTAATCACATATGTATCATAACTCTTTTTAGACCTGTGTAAATTTGCTTTGATGTAATAACCATTTCAAGGAAATGGGTGCCTTCCATTCCCCCCATGTGTTTCTCCTTTTCACAGTCTGATGGGTGGTTCCAAAATACATGGTCACATGACAGTAAAAGTGTACAGTTGCCAAGATACGGGGGGTGGGTCAAATTACCCACTGGCTCAACTTACCCCACTCTCCACTTCATTTGAAGATGAGGCAGAAGCAATATATAAGAGTAAGGGAGAGCCCACTCTAATCAAAATCCAACCATGCTGACAGCAGCCCATGCTTGCTTTTCTGTTAAAAATAACAGTGGTTTGTGAATGTTGATGCTTAGCCTAAATAACAAATATTTTATCGGGAGCGTTTATGCTGGGATGTTGTGTAGCTTAGGAGATGTTACAAAACAATTTCATGTAAATTTATTCGATGTAGGCTACAGAAATAAAAATCTATATAGATTACTTTTATGCGGGCGGGAGCGGGACAAAACATAAATGTTGCGGGCGGGAGCGGGACCAGATAAGATATACTGAAAAATCTGTCCTGCGCAGGTCTCTACTCTAGTGTGAGGCACACGACTCGCCGTCGCTTTGCTTTTTTCCTCACGGCAGGGGAAGCGAGAGAGTCATGTAGCGCCTCAGTTCTGTATGGTATGTAAACTATATTCTTTGTTGTATTTTCCTGTCAAAATAACGGAGTTCGTATGGAATTCTTCAGCTTTCAAGAACTGCCGAGTTCTCCGGTAGTAGGCGGAGCTAATGCGCAAATGGCAATCTCATTGGCTGGTGCTCACTTATTATCGTCCCTGTTTTGATTTCAGCAAATCAGTTCGAGCGAATGCAGATAACATGATTAATATTCATGAATCCAGCAGCTCGTTAATCATTAGTGTTTTATATTGTTCTTAGTAGTATTCATAGTATGATTATTATCTTATCAGTATTACTGATAGTTTCTTCACCCATTTTTTACAGAAACACTGAATGACCAAAAAAGTACCACCACCAGTCCTAAGTTCAGTTAAAATGGCTAATGTGCATTCATACATGGTTACCAAGTTTTAATTCTAATTAGTAAAGTTATGTCATTAAATAAGACTTGATTATCATAATATATTATTTATAATGCTTGACTGACTGATGTTAAGAGTGTACTTTTAGATATTTAAAAAGCTGTCATTTTCCAAACATAATATAGTTCTTGTTTACTCGCCAGACTCTATATATGGTGAAGCACACCATAAAACAATTGTATCAGTTCATACAGGGCTAGTTGTACATAAAGCTGTATAAGATACACACCCAGGTATCGGATCAGTACTCGGTATCGGCCGATACCCTGAGCCTAGGAATCGGAATCGTATATGGTAGTGAAAAAGGGTATCAGAACAGCTCTAGTTTTGGGGGGAGCATCCTGTATTGAACATTTTCTTTTAACAAGTAAGCAAGATATTGTTCAGTTCAGGGCATCACAAGGGGATTGCTAACATTTTTACATTTGTTTTTAACAAATTTTATTGTATTTTATTTATCAGAGAAAAAAGAATAATTATGTTTAGAGGAATCAACACATTTTAAAACTTAAGAGATGAACATTTTTGAAGATGTTTGACAGGCACCGAGTTTTATTTAATGGACCATATATCTGTTTGATGTGTTCTTGTTGATTATGTCAGATAAAACAAATGAGGTTCAGATATTGCTTTCATATTATATTTTAAACCATGTGTTGTTTTGCAGGGTCACAAGCCCTTTTTTAAGGCCAGCTTTTACTCTAATTTAGCTCTTGGGTAGTGTTCATTTTGAGACTTGTGTGCATTACAAATGTCCTGTAATTTCCGCTGTATGGCTTTGTGATTTACCCTGAAAACTTTTTGTCATTTTAACTTGTCAAATAACAGGATATTAACTATGGAATTTTTTTTCTGAGTGGCTAGATCCCATTTCTTTTCTGAACAGTCTCCGGTGTCCTCTAGATGGCACTATAACCACATAATTAAGGCCTTATCAAGCAGTCTTGAATGTCTCTTGAAGAATTGCTGTGAAAATTAATGAACATTTATACAGTTTATTTACGTCATTAGACTAATTTCATCATTGCCCTCATCATATTATGCAGAGCATATTGTAATATGTCGAATATTATTCATAAGATGACTCATTCTTAAGCGTGGGTGTGCTTTTGGAGGTTACAACAACCACATATAAATTCATAATCAGCAACTTTTCTCTCCCTCCCATTACATGCATATTGCAGCCTGGAAGATTTAGATGATTTTTAATGGAGTCAGTTATTTGTAAAGATCTCCCAAATAAAAGCTGGAGCAGGTACAGAGTATTATTAAAAAGTGGTGTGAATCGGGTTCACTCGCATCTTGCAGCAGATCTGCAACAGTTCTCCGTCTCTTCTCTCTCATCTCAGTCCATGTGAAATGCTCATTGTTATTTTTAATGTGATTCTAAATCACACTCTCTCCTGCGCTTGATCAGCATCATTCAGTTCACTCATCCTAAGCTTTGATTGATGTATAGCACGTTAAGGCTCACTTTTATGTGCAAATAGACTCACGTTTGTCTCCGTCTGCGCGCAGGAAATAAAAGGACGAGAGGTGTTAATTTTGGTAAACATTGGCAGTCTACGTGGGATGGAAAGATAATTGAACAAAGGCTTGGCGATCATTTTAATTAGTGGCAGAGTTTTTGTTTTTGTTTTATTTTCCAAGTGACCGTTTGGGTGAGAAAAGATTTATGTTTTCAATCTCATCCGATCAAATCGTGGACTTCATTCACACCTAATTTGTTGCAATACTTTACATTCTCAACTAATTTGTTGCTATGTAAGAAAGCCGATTAAAGGGGCTGTCACATATACTTTTTATTCCATTGACTTCCATTCATATGAATGCAAATGCTGGAGACCAGAAATGCAAACTCATGCAAAGAAGTTCCGCATTTTGCTGCTTTTCAGAATTTATATCACAAATTGATATTACCTGAAGACTTGTGGGGGAAGAAATTAATAAAAGAACACACATTTTAAAGGTCCAGGAAGTTGAAGCTAACTCCAAAACCTATGCAACCTATGTTAAAAAAACTAATTTTGAGATATAGGAGTGGGAATCATTAGGCCGGCCGTTTTTATTATTCCTGTGGTAAAACCAATCAATCCACAATGTAAAGAAAAGGATTTAAAAACCACATAGTTTCTGTTTTTTGCATAAACATTGTGTTTTACATACCCATTAAAAAGTTGTAAAACTGTATTTTTAGAACCAATTATGGTCTTCACTTTTGGCCTTTCAGGAAGTTATGCAGCTTTTAGTAAATCAATAAATCAAAATTTTCCCAGAAATTTGCGACATTTTCTAAGATTTAGCCCCTACACGTACTGTTATTTAACCCCCTAGGAACTATCTCTTCCACAGAGTGGATCTTTTCCTGTCAAGCAGGAAACGGTATGAAAATGCACTAGGGATGAAACGGTATGAAAATTTCTTATCACGATTATAGTGACCAAAATTATCACTGTTATTAGTATTATCACGGCATTGTTAAAATGTGCTGGAGATGTTCAAAAAGTACAGAAACCTAAATCACTTCACCAAGTTTTATATTCAAAAATTAACAAACAACAAATAAAAGGACTTTGTTTGCATAATCACTAAAACAATAACACGACCAATAATGTTCGGATTTTAAATGACAACTTGACTGACAACAGATTATTATGTTCAAATATCTAATGTAAATGTTCAAATAAAGCTTTGAATTTTTTTTATAAAAAGGTTAACCTCACATTTCAGCCTTTTATATAAAGAAAAGTGTTAAATCAAAATGCTAATTGATTAATAAATGATTATCTATTATATCAGTATTTTATCTGCTCCATAAATAATTCTAGACTTATCTTATCTGAATTGTTTAAATGTGTAGAATCCACATAAGCTCGTTTTTCCTCAACTGGTCAAAATGTACAGCAGGGCATGCAAATTCGGTCCATTTTCTTTGCCAGACAGAAACTGCAAACATGCAATATGAGTCTCAGTAAATCCACTCTCTGACACTAGGGAGCGCTTTATATGGAAAAGCTGAATTACAGCTTTCACTGAAACTCCGTGGACAAAACAGCATTGAACACTCCTTTAGGTATTACTTGGAGCGAAGATGAAAACAAAATGCCATCGAATCGTTTCTGAAGACAGTCAGAACCTTTAAAGGTACATTCATATAATTAATTCATTCATATATTCATTTGTATAATTCCCCCAGCACTCTTTTAAAACCTCCCAGCTTTTCCACTGTGTATTCATTCAAAACGACACTACGCTGCAGCTGTGCACACGTGAGACAGTTACTGAAAACTGTGTCTTATGCTGGACAGTATTTTTTTATCGTGAGATGTTCAAATCGCAGTAATCGAATACGGTTTTAATGATACTTAAAAAACGAAAAGCTAATACTAACCCTCAGGAATTTTATCGTCAAACCGGTAATAGTTACATCCCTAGCAGTGTTGCCAACTTAGCGACTTTGTTGCTAGATTTAGCGGTAGACCCCCCTAGTAACTTTTTTCCCAAAAATCGACTAGCGACAAATCTATTGACTTCTTCACAAACTTTAGCGAGTCTCTGTGATCATTGGTACTGCCGCAACGGCACGAGATCAGCGTGCACGATGCTCTTTCTCTGCATCTGCTCTGTTCAGTGAGCGTTTGAGAGGAGCAGCCCATTCAGTTAAAACAGATATTATTGCTTCTCTAACTTTACATGCAAATATAGCCGAAATCACAGCACAGGAATCGTCTTTGTCTTGTCTTATCTTGTGTGTATTATTTGATTTCATCAGACAACTGCTCAATAAAATTATAAATTAGGATGTTTGTGCAGATTAGCTTCTTGGAAGGGAGAGCTGGTTATGTATTCTTAAAGGGACGTGTTTCAGTCACTATTTCATATTTATCCCATTGACTGACAACATAACCAGTAAATATATAAAGGAAAACAGTTTTATTGAGAATTTGGCTGCATTAAAATAAAGTATGAGCACAGAGAGACAAACAAATGTAAAAGGCAATATGACGCGATGATGTCATGAATATGCTAATTAGGCGTATGGCGCGTATGACATCATTAGGGACATTTAGCGATTTTTCAAACTGGCTTTAGCTACTTTCCATCGAAAGAAGTTGGCAACACTGATCCCTAGTTCGCACACACATTCACATGCCCACACATACTAAGAGTATATACATGTATATGTAATCCCCAAAGGGGAAAAAATCTGCTATTTTCTACTAAAACTCTTCAAGGCACCGAAACCACTGCAACATTTTCTTAAACACCTACAGAATAGTACTGAAACAGATTGTTTGCTATAATGAGAGTGGAATAGATTTTCTGTGATATTTGTGAAAATTATTCTGTACTCTACGTTAGCTTAAAGTAGTTATAAAATTAGCAAGCTATTTGCAAGTTCAAAAATGATTAAAAATGACAAACTTTAGTGTTTCCCACACGTTGATTTATTTGTGGAGGCCCGCCTCAAAATCCACATCGACCGCCACAAATACCCACTGCCCCTGCCTTCAGCTCCTGCGTCTCACACATACGAGCGTGACTTTAGCACTATTTGTTAGCCATTTTCAAACCCTTTTATTGTTTTTTTCTATAAAAAATTCTACATAATGAAAAACAAGGCGACTATTTTGAAAAAAACTTAGCTTTCATTCAGTTGGAACATGTCTTGAAGTACTTCCCCGCGAGCGCGAGGTTTGACTCTCCCGGCGCAGGGTCGCCTCTCTCGGCGTCTATTCTGAGCAGTTAGCGGCAGAGAAGCAGCGCATTCAGCTGGCCTTACCGCAGCAGACTCCTCAATAAAGGAGTACAAATCAGCGCACCTGTTGCTTACTGACTGTTTAGACTTTGGTCAAATAATGCTAATAGTTTGTTACTCAGACGTAGACAGTGCGCTGAATGAGACAAAACAGTAATATAGACAAAACACCACATATAGTCACTTTTTAGTGTAGATGTATGTTGATTTTATCAGACGATGCCACAAATATAGAGTATAGTGAGAGTGATTCCTGATAAACATGTAGTATTAATGGGTCGTGTTTAGTAGTGCTGGGCGGTATGACCAAAAATTTATATCACGGTATTTTTCAAAATTATACCTGTTTCACGGTATATGACGGTATTAATTTTTGTTCATGCATAACTGGGTGTTAACCACATTTTCTACTGACTGAGAGAGGAAAAACTGCAGTAGATTGACTTACAATACCATATTTTAGTGTCATGATGAGTGAATATTGTAGAAAAATTCCACACTACATAGTGACTAAACACGACCCATTAATACATGTTAACCAGGAGTCACTCTCATTTTTAATCGTGACATCGTCTGATAAAATCAACATGCATCTAACGTTACACCAAAGAGCGGCTGTGCGGTGGTTTTGGCAGTGCACTGCCTGTGTCTGAGTAACAAACAAAAAGGGCGTAACATTCTCAGACGATCTATGCTCATATTTATAACTCAAAACTGTCAGTAAGTGACAGGTGCTTGGAAACGCTGTTTTGTACTCTGCTGCAGTATGGCCAGCTGAATGCACTGCTTCTTCTCTGCCGCTCAGCTCACTGCACAGAACAGATGCAGAGAGAGGCAACACTGTGCCGGGAGAGTCAGACCTCGCGCTCACGGCAGCACTGGCGACATCATCTAACTGAACATAAGGTTTATCCAAGTCACTAGGTTTGTCAGTTTGTTCATTCTATGGAAAAAAAATCCGCTAATAGGGTCTGAAAGTTGTTAAATATAGTGCTAAAGTCACGCTCGTGTGTGAGAGTCGCGGGAGCTGATGGCAGCGGACGGTGGATATTTGTGGCGGTCGCTGTGGATATTGTGGATGACTTCTTCCCTCTCATCATATTCTACTAGTGCTACAGCTTCAGTTTCATAACCTTCACGCTTAGTAACACATACAGCTGTATCCTCGCCAAAATACAATAGTGAAAAGAGACCCCTCTCTAACATTCTCTAGGTTCCGAACATTATATAATGACACTGGTATTGCGGTATTTAAAAAAATGATATCATAAGAAAAATAAACACCGGTTTTCGGTATGAACCGGTATACCGCCCAGCACTAGTGTTTAGTCACTATTTACACTATTTATACGATTTAGTTTTATGTTTGACGGGCATTCAGTTGTATTACAGTATGTGACAGTTCATAGAGTTGAACAGAAGTGCCTAAACTTGTCTGAACACAAACTTGACGCAATGACGTCATAAATATGCAAACTAATATGTGACGTTACATCACCTGCCCCCACAAGTGTCACAAAATCCTGTGGGAAACACACACTCATTGTGTTACTCCCCAAAATATTGTAATATTATAATTATCTTTTAAAATTGAGTTTGTAACAATTTGAATTTCAACTAAACTTTTAATATTTAAAGTAATTATGTAGTTAATACATTTGAATAGTAGAGGGTCAAATTTGACCCATGATTAAAAGGAGGGTGGAAGGTTTTGTTAAAACGTACAATTGAAGGCAATTTTGGTAAGGGAAAGGTTCAAAATAATAGTAAGTATTACTTCATTAACATTTCAGAATATTGTTATCTTAAATTGGTATGAAATAATGGTTAATATTGGAGATACATTTGAATGATAGTTTAAAAAAAATGGTTCTTAATTCCTTAGTCCCTTTAATGGTTTCATAATTCAAGAATTCGTTTTTTAATTTTGTCACTGTTTATGAGCACACATGAAAATATATTGATAACTTCAATGGTATTAGACTTTGACTAACAGCCTCAAATGTCCAGATTTGATTTTAGGGTGTCTTTAAGGCCTAATGGTAATGAGTGAGCCCAATGACTTGTCTTGGTCTTGAAATGTCTTTTGTTCTTGCTGTGCGCGTACCAGTAGAGAATGACTCATACCACCCCACCCCCTGCGGATGCTGATGCCGGTGCCTTTCCTCAGTGAGTTCACCCACGCTCTCTCACAGCACTGCCTACATCAGACTGCACCGCATCCACACCGCATCATGTGTCTTTGAGGAGATTAAAGGCTTTCAGGCCAAATCATTCCTTAGCTTCTATCTCAATGACATCAAATTGCAGCCTTTATAGGAAGATCCATCATATATTACCAAGTGTCCAACTATGAGATCTTTTAGTAGTGTCAAACATGAATAAGTGGTTTATTGATTTGGAATGCCTTCTGTGAATTTGGCTGACGGCTGTAATTAAAGTGTTTTTAAATGTTTTCTCCACATCTGCTCTTGTAATTCAGTATGGCTTAGTAAGTTTATCTCAGTCTTGGTCGTGGAGCTGTTTTAACCACATTGCATCACATCATGTGAATCATGCGTAATGAGCCTCTCAGCACCCCTCTTCAAAGAAAAGTGGACGGCTTTGTTTCTTCAAGCTGTTTTGAGTGATATTGATGCTCCTGTGTTCATCCTCATTACGGTTCATGAAGGGTGTTCCTCAGGGATGGGTGCTAAGACCACTTAATCTTTGCACTCAGCTTGGCTATAAGCCAGAATTGAGAAATAATCAATGTTTAAACCCTGTTTTTAGTTGCACGGCAAGCTTCCTTCCCCACGATGGTGTCCCAGAAGTAGTGAGATTTCCCTGCCAATAATCATTCTCATTTCTCTTTTTCTCCCCACAGGAGGAGCTGAGGGAATTGAGAGAACAACCCACCGATCCACAGGCAGAACAGGAAATCATTGATAGCGTAGAGGAAGTGTACTTCTCTAGTGACTCCTTCGACATGGTGCAATACGAGCTTGAGGTGTGTGTTTAAGAATGTTATAATGTGTTCTTATTGCCTTACATGCCACTTGCAGAATCTGTAAGATGTTTTTCATTTTTTAAATATGAAGGATATTTTTTTTCCGCACTTTTCTTTGGTGACGCACGCTATATACTATATACACCCACATACGTACAAACACATATATAAGTATACACAGCCAGGGGTATTTGCACAGGTTGCAGGCAACAACGATTGACGGATTATTCACATACTGCAAATGCGAAGTTTTATTAGATTTGGTGGTGCCTTGCAAAATCTGCATGTATGGAATTAGAATTACAGCCAAGAGGGAAAGTAACTACTCTTATTTGAGTCCAGACTTTTGAGTTTTCGTTATTTCTCTTTTTGGGCATAGGGCATTGGGTGTTATGTGTTTATTCCTCTATAGTAAAGTTGGGCTGCATCTCAACTAAACATTTGTTAGAGTTGTTCACCTGCTGTTGTTTATGGAGCTCTTCAGAGCTGGAGATCATTTGGCCATGCCTGTGTTATCTGGCACAATGTTTGAACTTATATATAGTATCATTGGAATGAAATAAATTCTCAAATATCAGATTTTTCTGTATGTGTATGTTTGCCCAACAGAAACTCCCTCCGGATTTGAACCTTCTGGATCTTGAGGAGTACAGAGATAAGCTGAAGAGACAACAAACAGCCGTAAGTACCACATTCAGAGAAGTCTTTAAAAGAAACTTTTATTAACTCTGATGAAAGGAAATGAAGGTACAAAAGTTGGTATTATTATTATTATTATTTTTTTGTGTGCATATTAGACCAAGCACTTATACTTTCAGAAAAAAAAATATTTGAAAAATAAATATGTACATGTCTTAAATATTTTATGCTAGATGAAACTGTTTAGGGAATTTTCAGGAACTTTAAATAATAATAAAAAGTGCAACAATAATTTCAGATCATTTATATTATTTTTGATGTCTTAAAAAAAAAAAAGTTTATGCCTAAGTATTTAATCTTTTCCATGACCGAAAAGTCAAGGGAATTATCAATCCCGTTTTCTGACTCATTTCTGAGCTTGTATCTCATCCTGGTGCAAACGTAACAGTTTTATTAGGGTTTTTTCAACTTCCCAGTGTGTGGTGTAGCGTGCTTGTGAGCACGTGAGTACATTCTGTCTTAAACCAGGGTGATTCACAGTTCACTGCTGGCTGCAGCCTTAGAAGAAGAGGAATGTCAACCTCTGTCTTTGTTGTTTCTTACTTAAGCTGCTTGCTTACGCACAGCTGTCCTATCATCTTTAGGGTGAAAGATGAGGTCCTCTGGATCCTTGGGGGTAACCAATGACTCAGTCTGACGCTATCTGTTGTGGCTGGCCATGGGTGGACCGTTTGCTGGCAGCGCAGCGACCCTGGGGTCACCGGGGGGCCCTGTCCCCGAACGCTGATCCTGGGTCGTGACAGACAGCTGCAGGCATCAGAGGAGGGGCTGTGTGAGGCGAAGTTCCTGCAGAATGCCATTAATTCTCACTAAGCACGCTCACGTGGTGTGGTATTTTATTCATGATTTATGCAAGCTCCTCCAGTGTCATTTACATAAGAGAACGTGGCCTTATTGATAGTAAAGATACGTTTTCTCTCTCAGCCCATATGAAATTATTTTTTGGAGATGGCTCTCTCTGGAATGCCCATATGCACAGTCTCTGAATGTGTCATTGGTAGATTAAAAAGGTTATTGTGGATTCGATTGGTCAGTGGGAGAGAAATCCATCTGGTCTATTGATAGTTTTCACGTGACGTCAGCGTCACACCCTTATAAGAACGTCCACTGACCACCAGCTATTTTTACGCAGATTGCATCAAGTAAAAATGTAGTAAAACGCAGATATTAAAAGGAGAGATTCAGTGGAAACCTATTTGATGCTGTATATTTTGTACAGGCAAGAGGATGAAGCCAGAAAATAAACGCAATGTGCAAAGTTTCATGTTAAATGGCTTCCCATAGAAAACCATTAGAAGGAAAACACTGAACCGAGCGGACTGCTTTCATATTCCGGTCTGATCTGCTGTGTAAACTACACATCATTTATATTGTGAATTTGATCTTTTAATATTACGGTTTTAAATATATTATGGCACTTTAAGTGTTTTTACAATGTTTTGTAAGCCTACTGTTTATGATTGAAATATTGCCGTGGGTGCTTAAAATGGATTGTAAATGGCCAAAACTTGCATTTTGTTCAGAAATACCTTTGTTTTATTTTTTGAGAGGTGATTTAAATATTTGCGGCTTGGAAACAGATAAAAAATTGGCATGCTTTTGCAGCAGTTCTACGGATGTTTTGCCCTCCAAGTCTTCGAGCCGGTCACGTGACTGAAAACTATCAATTGGAGGTGGCAGCCTATTCTTCTGCTAACACGCAGCTGTCAGTTCTTTGGCAGCAACTCATCACTGAGCTAATTGCTTGTCTGCGGTGTAAGTGTGTTTCAGAATAAGCCCGTTTCTTTATATTTTTGGTGGGCAGGAAGAAGTTTTCAGTGCTGACAACATTCTTAGCAGTCGTTTGACTCGTTTCTCACTAGGATTTGCTGCCGAATTGGGCTGGCTTACTTTTAAGTACTGTTTTATACAAAAAGGGTTCATAAATATTATGAGTAAAGGAAAACAATTGATTTACAATACCTTTCAGGTATTGTTTGGGGTTAGTACGTGTTTTTTTTTTAAAGAAATGTAAACTTTTATTCACCAAGGATGCATTAAATTGATCAAAAGTGGCAGTAAAGACATTTTTAATGTTACAAATACTTCAAATAAATGCTGTTCTTTTGAATGCTAGGTTCATCAAAGCATTCTGAAGTCACTGTCTCCACAATATATTAAGCATCACAACAGTTTTCAATATTGATATGAAGAAACCTTTCTTGAGCATCAAATCAGAATTATTTCTGAAGGATCATGTGGCACTGAAGACTGGAATAAAGGCTGCTGAAAATTCAGCTTTGCTATTTACATTTTAAAATGTTCAAATAGAAAACAGTTGTTTTAAATTGTAATATTTCACAATGTAAAATTTTTTACAACATTTTTGATCATATAAATGCAGAAATATTATTTATAAATAAGAATAAACCTACTTACCCCAATATGGTATTTTTATTTATTTTGTTTTTAATTTAATTTTTTTCTGAACAGGATATTTTATAAACCAAAATTGTTTCCAAACTTCCACCCCAAAACCACACTGCTGGTTGCTTTTAGGAGGAAGTTGTGTGTGAAATGTTTGAAAGTGACAGTTTTTACGCTTGTACACTTTCGGAATTGAATCAGTGATTGACTTATGAACTGGAATTTGTGTTTTAACTATGCCAATTTCACCTTTAACAACACAATAGGACACAAAAGCATTCAAATGATTCATTCTTAAATGCATGCTTTTAAATGAGCCATTTATCTTTTGTTGTATCTGGCAATGAATGTCAATCGATTCACTTGTAATATGAATAAAACTGCATTGACCAGGCCCAACAGATATCTAGTTTACTGCTGGCCTTTGTGTTCACTCTTCTGTCTAATGCAGTTTTTTTTCAAGTCCTAATTAAATTTAATCCTGTTTTAGCTGATTAGATGAATATGGAGAAGTATTTTCTTGTAGTCATTAGCTAAAATTAACAACATTAATGATGAATTTTATTAATTAAGTAATATTAGTTTGTGTCCTTAAGAAAGATGTCCGTAATTGGAAAATAAGGTGGAATTGTAAGTTAGTCTGAATTTGAACGTAATTTGGATTTGTAGAACCAGCGGTAGAGAAAATTGCAGGCTGTTTACTGCTCTGGTGCAAGCACTGGTTAATAGATTTCTAATTAGAGTTATTACCCATGCAGGAATCACTCACAGTTGGCTGCCGGAAGGAATACAGAGAGAGTCTTGTGCCGCGCTGACAGACAGCTTTGCCGCTTGTCACCATCTTTGGTCTATCGAAGTCAGACAGAGTGTGTTGGCGACCTGTTTTTAAAGTCTCTGTCTTTTAATTTTTGGAAACGGCACACCGGAAGGCTTGTTTTCTCTTTCTGGCGTCGATCCATCCTGTGGGGTCTTTTACCAAAGTGAATGACCAATAGGTGGAGCAGTGAGCTTTGTGAAAATCACAGGCCCTCTTTCTGAGTCGAGGTCTCCTTTGGTCATCTTTGTACAATGAGAAAATGCCTTTACTCATTCCGTGGGTAAATTTCAGGTTTGCTTGGCATTAATAACACTGTGTCTTTCAATTTTTATGGCTTGTGATTTTAACAATTGGTTGGAAAAATGTGGCTTAAATGGATAGTTCACCCAAAATTGTATTGTGTCATTTACTCACATTTATATATTTTTAAACTTGTATCAGTGTTATTTTAGTATCACTGAGATACTATTATAGTTTTTATTAACCATTTGAATTCGATTTTATAGATTAACATTTTTAAAGAAATAAATCATTTTAGTTTTGAATGTGTCTGTAGTTTTTATAACTTTTATTTCAGTGTTAGTTATGTTAGTACACCAAGTTAAACTATAAACATGAGAAATGTGTCCTTGGCAGCTATCTGAAATAAAAGTTTTTTTATATATATATCTTTTATATATATATATATCTTTTAACATATAATATATCTTTCAGTTAACATTTATTTGATCTGAATTAACAATTTTTATGGTTTATTTTATTTTAGAGAACATTAATATTCTTGATCAGTGTCTTTTTTTATCTTTGGAAACACTAAATTAATTATTTAATCAGCAGGGTCTAATGTCGTTTTGACCTCATTAACATTCATTGTGTGGCTTATTCTTCAGAATATTTACTTTCATGAATATCATGCAGGCTTAACATGACATGAGGGTGGGTAAATGAAGACAGAACTGTCATTTTTGGGGCAACTGTTCCATTGAGAGCCGAGAGCGGATGCATATGAAAGAGCAAGTTGAGGTGCTCTTGAAAATGTCTCTTTCAGTTGTCTTTATCACACACACACACACACACACACACACACACACACACACACACAAGCTAGCACTCTCCTGCCAGTCCGTCTCAGCTTTTCGCACATTGAAATCTGCTAACATACGCCGCTGCTCAGCTGAGTCTGCCATCTGTTCAGCTCTCACCGACACGCCAACACTTCACAGCCATCCCGCCCTCTCGTTCCTGACAGCCCCACCATGTGATGCACATATCGATCGGAGCATGCCTCAGTATGTCTTATATTTATGGCTTGACCTTCCATGGAGCCATTATTACCCGCTGAATGTTTGAGTGCCCCAAGAAAACATTTATTATGTTGTTACAGAGTCATTGTTGCAAATGTGGAAGACATGAAAAGCCTAAAATAGACTTCAATTCAATTTTAAAGTCTCAAGTTGTTCTTCTTTTTAGTACATTTAAAGCCTCAGCAAATGCCGCAAATGATTAAAAAGAGGTGTTAAATGCACAAAGCTTGGACATGTTGAACAGATGTTAACCTTTAGCTTGTGTTCTCATCTTACAGGTATCTAAAAGAGTGGCAGACCTCATTTTGGAGAAACAGCCTTCCTATGTTAAGGTAAGCAGTCTGTCACATCCGTAAGAATTGGGGCTGCTGGATAAATTCAATCAACATATGACTTCCAGCTTGTTGCTTTTTCATCAAGGTCAGAGAAACAATTTGAGAGTTAACGTATTAGTGGTAATCAACATTATATTTTCACTTGCACCTCCTTTAAAGAAAAAGAAAACTAAAATCTAGGTTACATTTACAATGGAAGAGAATGGTAACAGTCCATAAATGTTAAAAGACTGTTTCAAAAGTATAGCCAAATCAATATGCGTGCTAACATGATTTTATTATGAAAAAACAATCTAATCCTTTGTGTAAAGGCTTTATGAACCATAATGGAACTCAAAGTCTTGATTTGAAGGCCATAAAAGGTCCTAAATTGGAGCAGAAAGTCTTAAATTCATAGTCATTTTCCAGTGCTAATATCTAAACATAGTTAAATAAAGATGTATTTACTTCAGATGCAAAATGAACACATGAAGTCTTCTTTTCTGACAATTTGAACAAAATAGAGTTTGTTTAGAACAATAACAAGTATCTGTTTAGATTGTTTAGAACAATAACAAGTATGGGGAAGCCGTGGCCTAATGGTTAGAGAGTTGGAATCGTAATCGAAAGGTTGTGAGTTCAAGTCTCAGGCCGGCAGGAATTGTAGGTGGGGGGAGTGAATATCCAGCGCTCTCTCTACCCTCAATACCACGACTGAGGTGCCCTTGAGCAAGGCACCGAACCCCCAATTGCTCCCCAGGTGCCGCAGCATAAATGGCTGCCCACTGCTCCGGGTGTGTGTTCACAGTCTGTGTGGGTTCACTGCTGTGTGTGTGCACTTTGGATGGGTTAAATGCAGAGCACAAATTCTGAGTATGGGTCACCATACTTGGCTGTATGTCACGTCACATTCACTTTCACTATCTGTGAGTATGAAAACGTTTTTCCTTTTGAATTAAGTTGATTTTGTTTTCTCTCCAAAAATGGTGCCCATTCAATTCCATTGTAGGTGCCTCATCATAACCTTAACATTTTTTTCCTGACTACAGTAACTGCATCCTAGATACCTTGGTGATTAAAGCGTTAAACTCTCTAAATATGTATTTGTTACTATAAGATTTGTGCAGTGTGTTTTGAAAATGAGGCTGACGTTGCGGTGTGATTTGTATCTCCGATTAGTATTTCCATTCAGTGGAAACAGAAGACTGAGCCAAGGCTCTATGTCCTCTTCCCTCTGGTCATATTTCTCTCACATCCTGTGAATCCCTTTGAAAGTGGATCACTTTGGATCACTTTGAAATCTCTCTTAAAGATATTCACAGCCTGAAATGCTTAGCTTTGATCCTGTGCAAGGATTTTCACCTCAAACTCAATGTGTGGAATTGCTTTGTGTGTTTTGATGGTTCTGATTGACGGATCGATGGATGCAGTTGTCTGTTTTTGTCTTGATAATGTAATGATAATAATTTTAATATCAGAGGGGTCAAATTGAGTTCCCTCCCTATGTCTTTTGCTGTCCCAAATTATACCGGACAAAAGACGAAAAAATGAAATATGTTCTCTTCCATGATTTAAGTCATAATTTACTATGAAGAATGTTTTACTTTCTGTGAGTTGGTGGAAAACAAGACTATTTTGTTCATAAAATCACAACAGTTGTCAAGTGTGATGTATCAAATTCTGAAATCTGTCAAGCAGTTAGGGCTGTGCGATATGACGATATATATATATCGGATGGACGAAATAAAAAGTCTATCGTTTCATATTATGTTCTATCGTTTATATTGTGGTGTCGCAAAATACATTGTTTCCGGCAATACCTTTTCATCATTTGAGTTACTGTGATCTTTATACGCCGCCCGCCACGGGGCGTGAAGGAGAGACAGAAGCAGACGGAGATGAGAACGACCACTGCTCTTGGTTAAATCACTTTTCTAACTTTAATCAGAATAAATAAAAAATAATAATGATATATTTATAATATGTATAGAATCTATACATAATACACGTGTTAATTATATGTATCATAGATAGATAGATATAATCAACACAGTGAAGACTAATTCATTTACACAATGTTTGTAGAGTTTCTTATTTATTGTAGTTTTTTGTCCTATTTGGCCTGTTGCTTGCAATTAGTTTCTTATCCTTATTTCATCACTGACTGTTTATTTATCTTCAGTGAGGTTGAGTTATTTTTTCTCTCTCTCTCTTTTTTAGGCTTGTATTAGTTTGATATTGACATTGGTGACAAGGATTATGCAAATTATATGGTATTAAAGATTTTTATATAATAAAAACCTTTTTAAAAGAAAAACAATCACTATATCGTGATGTATATTGTTACCGTGAAATAAAATTTGTCATAACGTAATATAAGATTTTGGTCATATCGCCCACCCCTACAAGCAGTCATATCTTAAGCATTGGTTTAAAAACTACAGATATGTTTTCTTTTTTGTCCACTTTATTCAGTTTAGCTGTATATGTCATACTTGACAATAACTCAGCCGGCGAACTTGGTCTGATGTGCCATCCCTAAAGAAATGCTGTCCAACTCGCTTTGTGTATGACGTGTGTGTGTTGAAGGCTACAATGGTAGAGATAGAAAGCATTACAGCTATGGGACACCACACAGTACCTCTACAATGCCATTCAGAATTTTGGGGTTTGTAAGATTAAAAAATAAATTAAATTAAATAAAAACAAACAAATAAATCTTATGATCACTAAGGCTGCCTTGTTGATCAATAATACAGTAAAAAATATAATATTCTGAAATATTATTGCAATTAATTTATTTATTTATTAATATATAAGATTATAATTTGTTTTCCTGTGATAGCAAGCTAAGTTGCTCCAGTATTCAGTGTCACATGATCCTCCAGAAATCATTCTAATATGCTGATTTGGTGTTCAAGAAACATTTCTTATCAATGTTGCACAAAAAGTTGTGCTACTTATTATTTTTGTGTAAACCGTAATAATTTTTTATTGGGATTTTTTAAATAGAAATTTAAAGCGAAAAGCATTTTCCTCGCTGAATAAAAGTATTAATAAAACAAAAATCTTACTAACCCCATTTAAACGATAGTGTATTTGAATCGCTAAAGGTAAGAAAATACATGTTGGTGTTGTCTTACACAACAAAGACGATGCTTTGTGGAATTATTTTAATGAATAATGATGAAAAATGCTGAAATTAAATGAATACCTATTTTGGCTAGATTTACAGAAAATACACTAATCACTCATGAAGTCAATTTTGATGCTAAACATGTCAAAATTGCTAAATAATGGTTAAATAATAAACATTGCTGATACATTGATCTATCATAAACTTTTCATCATGAGTTGGCCAATGGCTAGTTTGTCCAAACAATGGACGATATGTACAGTTATATTGTAGACAGTTCCATTTGGTGACGCTAGTGGCTTAGAAACTACATGCTTCACCCACCACACGTCTTCATCCAAAATGGACCTCAATCTCAGTCTTTGTAATGGACAGCGGAACAGAAAACATTTAGAGATTACTGCTACAGTCATGTCACAGCAAATTGCCCTTGAGTCAACCCAAAAAGAATTAGATGCACATCCCTGAAATAATTCCTTTTTACGTATTTATAGCTGAAGTTGATGTTTTGAAGTTCTAATTTTAGACCGGCCTTTTAACCGCAACAAGAGAACGCTTCAGGAAAACCCAGTCATAGTCAAAAACTACGAATCAATGCACACGTGAAAAGAAAACTCTATATTTAGACCCTTTTGCTGTCTTAAACAACGGATGTTAACTCTTAAGAAGTGTTCGCCAAAAGGATATAGAGAGAAATATGGTTATTTGTGCTCCTCTATTTGAAAAGCTTTTAAGTCTGCTGGTGCTTTGCCACAAGCCATTTTACACCTCAGCAGCCTGCATTGGTCCCAGGCCTTTCAGAAATAAGATGGGATTTCAGCCATGCTTTTGAGCTGTATTATATGCTGCCCATGCTTTTAGATATCTTGTGATACATTTTCTTGTGCCTGTCGCAGAAATAGTCAATGAGTGGTACATCACATCCCTTGGGCTCTTTTCCAAAACTATGCTCTGTACAGCAAACATAGACAGCTTATGTCACCTTCTAACTAAGGCATTGCCCTGACTGAAATGAAACCTCTACATAGGCTGTAACTCTATTTACACTGATTTCAATAAAGTTTGACATGAGTGTTGGTAAGATAACAGTGCCTATTCTAGTTAAGGTACATCAGTGCGCAATTAGATGTGTTTCTTAGAAGGTGGTCACTAGGATGTGGATTCTTGTGATTAGGGCTGCAACTAACGATTATTTTGATAATCGATTAGTTGGTCGATTATTATTTTGATTAATCGATTAATCGGATTAAATTAAATTATTTTATTTTATTGACAAAAACAAACTATTCCACATTCTGCTCAATGTCCTTCAAACAAACTGAATGCTATGAAAACATACAGTGCTTAATTTATTAGACCACCTGTCATAAAGAGAAAACAAATATTTTAGGAATCTGTCAAAATAAAAATTTAAATCTTAAAATGTTATTGTCATTTATTGGGCAAATTACAAACAGAAACAACTAATTAGTATTTATAATAACAAAAATGGCCTCATAACAGCTTGCATTGTTTATGTACTTTTTGACTGTAATTGCGTATCTGAAAAAAAAACACTAAGTGTTCTGCCTTTCTGTCAAAGATAACAGCAATAATTATTTTATAGTATTAGAAATAGCCTACTACTGTTATTAAAGAGCTTATGCATTTTGGAGGACTAACCAATACAGAAAGCTAAAACATGATTTTGGTAATCACCAATGCTGTTAGTTTAGAGCAGCAGTGGCACAAACATTACATAATTTGTTAAAAACCTTACATAAATGTGTTTTAATACATTTGTTAAGTATGTGAATATAGTTTAAATTAGGACTGAACGATTTTAGAAAATAATCTAATTTACCAATATTACGATTTAATATGCAATATTTTTTTTTAAAGCTCTTCATATTCATTATTAATCAAAGACATACAATAAATCATTGTATAGTATGCAGTGTTGGGCACGTTAAAGGTAATTAGTTATATTACTAGTTACTTCTCACAAACACTAACCGAGTTACATCGTTATAAAAGAAACTAATTACAGGGAAAGTAACTATTGTTACTTAAAAAAAAAAGGTTAAAATATGTCAAATAACTTGGATGCCCCAATATTACATATGTTAAATTAAATTAAATGGTCACCAAATATAATAAATTATTATTATAAAACATTACACTAATCTACACTATTTTAATGTTTCTGTGGGACAATGTGAGAGACACCTATCAAATTCAATTGATTATTTCAGTCAAACAGTATAATATGATAGTATGATAATTTAGCATTATATAATGATAGAACTTTAGAATAACCATGTATGAATGCATATTTGCCATGTTGTCCGAATTAAGGATTGGTGGTGGTGCTTAACATATTGTTTGTCATTTAGTGTTTCTATAAAAAAGGAGGAAAAAACCTACAAATAATACAGATAACATACCGCGAATTCTACTATTAATAACCATATAAAACGCACTAAGGATTATTGAGCTGCTGGGTTCATGAATATTAATCAGGTCGTCTGTATTCGCTCGAACTGATTCGCTGAAATCAAAACAGGGGCAATGATAGGTGAGCACCGGCCAATGAGATTGCCGTTTGCGCATTAGCTCCGCCCACTACAGGAGAACCCGGCAACCCGGATATCGTTTACATGTAGCGCGTCAATTCCGCATGTTATAAAAGACCCGCGGACACGAAAACAACCCGCGGCAAACTGCGGACTCGGCAACATAGCAGCGTGCCAACATGATGCTTTCTCTGAAGACCGCTTAGATGTGTTTGACTTGAAGCAGCGCAGCTCGACCGATCGGTGTGTCATCAAAGTACTGCGAGTGCTGCTATAAGAGAGCGGACGTCTCCTAATGCTTTACACTAATGTATTAACTTAAAGCTCAAAATAAAGAATTATCATGCTGTGGGCAGCTTGGATCACATACTTCTCCCTCGGCATCTCATTCGGTTTCCTCCACTATTTTTAGATGCATTTTGTGATAGAAATGCGTTATTCAGTGCTGTAATTTGAGCAACCGGCTGAAGCTGGACGTGCACTATGGGCAGACCCGACTAATCGATAATGAGAATAGTTGTCGATGATTTTCGTAATCGATAATAATCGATTTTATCGATTCGTTGTTGCAGCTCTACTTGTGATCAAAAACATCTACAGAGTTTAGTCAGGATAGATGCATTACTTAATGTTATGTGGATGAAAATTAGGCTGTGAAAGAAAGACTTAAGGCTCATTCACACCATAGTAAGATAACCACCATGATAACTATGAGTATATTAGCTTAGATACCAACGTTCTTTCTATTGTAGGTATGTTGTGCAGTTGCATTGTCACTTTAAATGTTTGAGCTCTTTAAAGTTAGGTAAAAACAAATATTTACTTTTTACATTTTAGTCATTTAGCAGATGCTTGTATCCAAAGCGACTTACAAATAAGAAAAAGTAACTAAAACTATAAGTTAAAACTCTATAAATACTATATATACACACATTTAATAAAATTAATACATTAAATAAAATGACAAATGCATACAACAACATTTCAAAACTAAACATTTAAATGAAAAAATATATAATATATATTAAAAATATAAATGTACAGTTATTATATCATTCTTTTTTTGTGAAAAGCACTTTACAGTCTTTATAATGGCATGTTCTAGGTGCTAGATCACATCATTTTGAAAAAGTTTTTTTTTTTTTGTTAAGTTTGATTATTGAAAAGTTATTTGGGAAGATGCTTAGTCAGGTGAACATTTGACATGTTAAACAACGGTACAATCCAGTGAACACACTGAATTTTCTCACAGCCTCGTTTTCATTCCCGTCAAAAACATGGTGCTACCCTTTCTGAAAATATATGGTCACGTCACGTTAGTGAAATTTCATTAGCAAGATGGTCCAGTGTTCATTACAGTTTTTCTCAATTGCTTTGGCACATTTTTCTAAACAGTCTTAACATTCTCTAAACTGTGAGTGCAACTGTCACTTGCTGGAACGTCAGAACTTTATTGCATGTCTGCAAAATGTAGTTATTCACCCAAAACATTTAATTCATGCTTAAAAACCTAGTTGTCGTGTCAGTAATTTGGCCACAATATAAAGTATTTTTTGTCATTGTGTGAGCCACACTGGTCAGAATGTTTAGTTGTTTTTTCACTATGACAGTCAACCATGGAAATTAAGGTTTTTATAAAAAATATATCTGATATTTGTTGAGAAGAGCCAATAGTACATAGAAAAAAAAGAAGTATATGAACATTTGTATTTATACAGTGCATTTGTTTTTGTACGAATGTTTTACATGTAAAGTGAAATCTTTCTTGTTCAATTACTGTACATTTCATATTTCTTGTGTAACCAAAAATACACAAAATAACTAAAAAATAACATCCAAGAAAAAAATATTCTTGGTGGACATCCTGTCGCTCTTGTTAGTCAGGCCAAAGATTTCCATTGCCATGCACCGGGGAAAAAATCTCCTTGAATACCGCACACATCCCCTGCAATGATCAGCTGTAATGTCCTCACATGCAGCATTCATGGCATCCAACAGAGACATCTGCTCTTGTGGTCTATGATCTACATATATATGCTCCCAAACTTGATTGGTTAAATGGTTGATTCAAACTCTATTGCAATTAGAGGTCCTTTGCCAATTATCAGACATTACAAACAATGTCAATGTCAGATATTTATGGAATATACATGCGTGTACACCAATTATTCATAATCGAATGGATCGTTTTGAATGTGATGGCTTACACGATGAAAAATGATTGCGAAGTTGTGAAGAGTTTGACAAGTGAGAATCGACTCCTCAGTTTTGATCAACAAGCCATATACAATTAGTTGTTGTGCTAACTGCAGACAATTGTACTTACTGTTTGCACACATGTGCCAAAGCATTTGCAATTTGCTCAAATCAATAAGAAATTCCAGTCTGACGTAAACAAGAAGCTAATTGTTCAGAGATCTGAACTTATTTTTTCAGAAAAAAAGAATTCATTCGAGAATTGAACCAAAGCAATTGAGAAACTGTAATAGTGAAGCAAAGTATGAAGACTGTTTCAAACCAAGCAGCTTTCTGTTGGTCAATAACTACAACTAGTGTGACCAACTTTAAACCAATTGTAAAATCTGCATGGGGACATTTTTTACTTTATTCCAGTTGTAGTCTTTTACAAAATCTTGATTTTCTTTTGATGTTTTTAATAAAACTTATCCACATTCAAGTTTTGATTAAAAACTTTGAAAAAATTGCATGAAGCAAGAATAAAATGTTTTTTGTTTTGTTTGTTTTGATATTGCATATTCAGATATTCCCACAACAAAATTTTCTGGATTCCATTAAACTGAAAATGATCAAAAAAGCTAGCAGTGGCTGGACATTTTTTTCAAGATATATTTAAGAGCTTGTATGCCTTTATTGGGGCAGGACAGTAGAGAGATGACAGGAAAGTATTGGGTAGAGAGAAGGGAGCGGGATTGGTAAAGGACCTCGAGATGGGAAGTGAACTCGGGTTGCCGCTCATGTAAGATGCGCTGTATGTTGCCACACTAATGAGGCTATCGTGCCGATAGCAATGTTTAAAAAAAACACTGGTTGGGAAAGAGTTAAGCTAGTCTTTTGCAGTGCATGAATTACTTCTGAAATTGCAGTGATCAACATTGGCAGTCTTGGTCAAGAGCATGTTTAGAGTTTTGTTGGCCCTTAGTAAGTGGTCCCTTGGGGGCCTCATCGGTAGAAATCGTGGTCCATGGGGGCCCCCCTGGGCAATTGCGTGGGGCCTAAACATGCTACTGGTCTTGGTTATATTTAATTTGATGTGTGAGTGAATTTAATTATAGAATGTGTTTTGACTAAACACATGTTTGTGTACAGAATGGCATTTAGCTCTCAGAACAGGAGTGACAACCATGTTTTTGGCTGCAGTGTGTATATGTAGAAAGTGAGTCACTCTTGCTTGAACTCTGAAGCCCACTGGATCTCTTAAGGATCCCATGACTCAGCAGGGCTATGCTGGGTTCAGCTTCCTGCTCTAGCGAGGGCAACTTCAAGGGCACTTCAAAAGATCTCCGTCTCACAGAGACAGAGATTCCGCTAAATAAATGTATTTATTTAATTAAATTTATTCATAAATTCCGCACAGATTTATTCTGCAGATGCCTAGCTAAATGACCAGTCTGTGTTTCCTCAGCAAAGACACCCTGTGAACCTCACGCCTTCCATGTGTTTGTCAGTAGACTGAATGGCAGAACAAATCAAACACTGCACTTTTTGTTTTATTCCTGTTTGTGCTGACATCTATTAGACGGTACTTTAGAGTCTGCAGGAGGTTCTCCAGGCACCCAACTTAAAGCTCAATACAGTCTGTTCATCTCCCAAAAGCCTTCCAGCATTCTTCTGGGTATTTGCTACTGATAGCCTTCTGAAGAATGAACGGTTCTCCTTGTGACGCTTTACATAAGGAGCCTCTGTTTCTTCTGCCCCTCTCTGTGGAATCAATTTTTTCCACCTCGTATTCTTTGGCCAAATAATTATCTTTAACGTGACACTGGGATGATGTTTCGGTGCTGAAGGCAGTTTCTGTGTTTGCCAGACCTCAGGCTGTGACAGCTGCGCACTTCAAAACCGAGAATGCTGTGAGGGAGGGGAGGGGGTGTCAAAAAGTCCTGAACTTCAGCTGTCTATTAGTTTGTGGACATGTCGGTGTCGGCTAAGGGAACATGTTCTTTCTCATTATGCTGCTTTTCTCATTCCTATACTAAAAACCTTGCCACCATTATCATCTTTCTTGCTTTATTGTTCATAACGGGCCTAACAAAAATGGCCTAATAGAAGAGAACATCTCTGGTCTGAACCCATTAAGCATAGAGGTTAGAATCGCACGAGAGGTAAAATCCTGCTATGGAAGGAAGGTCATAACCATTGTCTCATTTGTCTTGTGTACTTCAAAGGACACCAGAGTAGCGCTTGCCTAATGTTTTGGATGAACTCTGTCATAAAACTTGAAATTCATTGTTGTGTTGTAGGAGCTGGAGAGAGTGACATCTCTGCAGACCAACTTGCAGCTGGCTGCAGTCATCTGCACTAATGCACGAAGGTCAGAGAGCTTTTATCACTGTCAAATCTGGAAAATCTGGTTTAAAGGAATAGTACAGCTAATAAATCAAATATTTTTCACCCATATGTTGTTCCAAACTGACTTGTTTTCTTCAGTGGGACAAAAAAAGAAAGAAAGAGAAAATTGACTTAAATGTGGACAGAAGTTTTCTTGTTTTAAAAAGAAAACAAAAGTGCATAAAAGTACCAAAAAGGCCTGTACGATTCCAAGGATTCTGAAGTCACATGGTAGCTTTGTGTGAGAAACAGAAAATACAATTGATTTACATTATTCACTCCAGTGAGCAGTTTTATCAGCGAGTTATCAAATTTTTCAGACCGGTTCTATGAAAGAATAATTTAAATCCTTTATTAATTTCTTCACTTTCCTCATGAACTCTCAGGAATATGCCAAAGGACTTCCACAGTGTGTGGATGCATGATTTTTCATTTATTTTTCTCCCAAAAAGCTATCATATGACTTCAGAAGAAGTACTACAGCACACACTTTACGTGGACTACTTTAAATATACTAATGTTGTTTGTCCTTTTGATGCTTCAATCCCTGCACATTGTAATTCTATGAAAAAAAACTTGGAAAACAGTCATTTTGTTTTTGTATTCATTGAAAGAAAAAGTCAAACAGGTTTAGAAAAACATAAGGAAATGAGCTAATTCATTTTTAGTGTTGATAAGCAGCAGAATAGGCACAAATGCTGTAATTCTGCTTTTAGGCAGCTTCGTTCTGCTAAAGAAGGCTTCACTGAAGCCAGTCTGGGGTTGTTAGCCAATCAGAGACGACGACAGCTGTTGACGGGATTGTTGAAGTCTTTGAGGACCATAAAGACTCTGGTAATCACTTCATCAACATTATTAATGGCTAAACAGAGAGTTTCAGTCCTCTGTGCATGTTCATTTCCTTCTGCCTAGTTTCACAGACTCTCTGTGCTTCTTCTTTATGCTTCTTTTACAGCAAAGAACTGATGTTAGACTGAGTGAAATGCTGGAGGTACGTTGGCACAGAAATCTACACAAATACACCCCATATTTAAAATACAACTAAAAGAGAACCTGCAAACAACTGAACAAGTATTAGCTGGACGAAGATGCTTTGGACTAAAATTGTCTCTCACACCCACTAATTGTGGTGTTTGGTCTCTTTATGTCTTCCAAATGTAAATTACATATGAATTTGTTCTGTCATTGTGAGGGTAATGATAGAAATCTAACATCATTCATTAAACTGTTAGCTCAGTTGTTCTAGTGGAGTCCTGTGAAAATGTCTACAGATATTCAGGTAAAATGGAGCATTTAATTTTACAGGAGGAGGATTATCCAGGCGCCATCCAGCTGTGTTTAGAATGCCAGAAGGCTGCCAGCACATTCAAACACTACAACTGTATAAGGTGGGTTAAAACTTCTGATTGGGTTGTTGAGAAATCCAGATTCTAAAGTTCACTAAATCATAGGCATGTGCATGTAATGGAATGTATTTGAATTTCTGAACTGCATTTTTAAATTGCTTTAGTAATCTTTTCACATACTGATTGTGTTTGTAACATAACCATTCATTTAAAGCAGTTAGGTTCTATACAGTCTATATCCATACAGCAAATTTTTCTGCTGACAGCCATTCAGGTGTTGCTTGCAAAAAGTCTTAATTATCAAACTTTTTATGTTTTATAATCCTTGTAATATCTATCGAGTGTGGTATCAAGATCAGTGAACTTTCCATGAGATTTTGTGCAAATTCTGACAGTAAAAAATAAGTCAGTACTGTAAATTATATTGTAAGAATTGTGAAGCAGGTTCTTACTGCACTAATGTGTATAGTAGGTATTAGGGATGGGTCACGATTTTCGAATATTCGATTATTCAATTTAATTAGAGAATATCGATTAGGTTATGCGATTATTTTCTAAAGGTGTACCCACACTGGGTGTTTTGAACCTTGCCGGAGCGCATCTGAGCCCCAAAGCCCTGTTCGTTTGACTAATGTGATCGCTCTGTGCCGCGCTCGGGGGCGGTTTGTTTAGCAGGCCCTGGATTGGTTGTAAGAGGTGGGCCAGAGTGCGGTTCAGTTGGACTCGGGCGCGGCACATATGTATTGTGAGCGCTAACCGCGCCAGATCACAGAATGTCTGATACGTGCAGCCTGATTGCGTGAACAATAGACCTGTTAAGTAATATAATGTGAGAGGGCCGTTTGTTACAGCGTCCCAAACAACTCAAAATAATAAACCACAAAGTTAACAAAACGATGCACTCCACAGTGCTGACCAGAGCACTTCTCTGCCACCTTCACGTGCTATCAGAAACGTCCTGCTTCCCACTTATGAAGTCGTGACGAGCTCGCTGCATTCAAATTATTTGTTGAATGAATAATGTAATATTCCACTGGTTGATAACCATAAATATTTATGTAAAAAATATTTGTGCTGTTTTTCGTGTTAAATGTGAAGAATGACAGGTTGGATGCCACAGACTTGCTTTTTTATTGGCGGATTATACAGGTGTAATTTTCACTTTAACTTCACGCATGTAACATGATTTTATTATTGTAATTTTGACTTTATTCTTCAAATATGACATTAATCTTATTTATTTAGTTATTTATTTGAGAAAGATAAACTGATCAAACTTGCGCTGGCCGCTTGGTATTAAAAAAAACTAAAAAACTTGAATTTAACAAACATAAACGTTCCAATCATATTTCTGAATTAAATTAATAAAGAAACTAAACGAATTAATGACCACTTTGCTATTAAAAACCAAACTGAACTATTTTAATGGCTGCAGCAGCAGATTTATAATGTTGGGGAGAGATAGAGAGAGAAAGACACGGGCTCTGGTCGGATTCGGGCGGAGAATTCTGAGAAGCTACAGGGATCTATATTCGTTCCCTAGTTCAATTAAAAGTTCCCCGGACTAATTGTGAACAGATTGCACTCCCGTCTTCTTCCCGAGCATGTGAACATGTTCATTTAATATATGAAATAAGTTATTGTTATAAAGACAGACGTTAAAATAATGTTCACATAATAAGTGCCGTCATTCAGGCTGTTCACAAGAGAGGTCTGCTTCCCTTTTGGGTTTCGGGTCGCGTTAATATTTAATGGATAGCTTCGGGCTCGGGTTTGTAGCTAAACCAAAATTATATGCAGGCTACGCTGCTTTCATAGACGCATGCGCACACACATTATTGCACAGATATCAGAGATCGCGCAGCGCACAAACAGCACGGGAACTTTTTCTTAGTAAAATAGCTTCGATAGGCTACTGACTCGCAACATTATATTTCTCTGCAATGAGGGGGTAAAATCGCTGTTTTTGAAGTAACTAAGCTTCATTGCTTGTAGAGAGAGGCGCGCAGGTGCACATGCACGCGCAACTTTCATACCTCTCTCTCTCGCTAATTCAAATAAATGATTATATATATATATAAATAGGTTATTGTTATGACAGACGTTAAAATTAATGTTCACATAATAAGTGTCGTCATTCAGGCTGTTCAAAATATGTTTTAGCGCGTAATGTTTTAAGAATTATATTCTGTTTAGCGTAATATGTTTTAAGCCTAATATTCATTAATTAATTAATCAAACGGTTACGGTTTTTTTATGAATGTTCATGCTCATTTTTAAAATATAAATGTCCTAACCATATGAGCAGTTGATAATCGACGGACTGTTCTGTTAATAAATGCCTCATTCGGTTAGGTTATATTAATATGTTTCAGCAATCATAAGTTATGACCATTAATTGGCTCAGGATAAGATAGACTATTCTCTAATTATTTAAACTGTTATCTTACAGATTAAGAGCCTGAATAGTTTCTCTCCTTCTCTCTCTCTCTGTATGTGCGTGGGTGGGTGGGTACATGCACGGGAGGGGTGCGATTTTCGAATAGTAATCGAATAATACCCAGCGATTATCGAATATTACTTTTGCTTAAAATGCCCATCCCTAGTAGGTATGTGCATCTCCATAACTGGGATAATACTCATCTCGATGCACAGCCAGCGATACAATTCATTGAAGATACATATGAAGCAGCTAGCGATGCGATACGATTCATACCTATTATCAGAGGTGGAAAGAGTACAAAAATATTGTACTCAAGTAAAAGTACCATTACATTACTGAAATTTTACTTAAGTACAAGTAAAAGTACCAGTCTAAAAATATACTCAAGTAAAAGTAAAAAGTAGCTCATTTAAAATTTACTCTGAGTAAAAAGTACTTAGTTACATTTTAACAATGGGAGGGAAAAATGGGATAGACCAAAGGTGTCAAACTCTGTACCTGGAGGGCCACAGCCCTACACAGTGTATATATTACCCTAATTAAACACATCTGATCCAGCTAATCTAATCATTTAGGCTTATTTGAAAACTACATGGTGTGTGTGTTGGAGCAGGGTTGGAAATAAACTCTTTAGGGCTGTGGCCCTCCAGGAACTGAGTTTGACACACCTGGGATATGGGCCTATAAATCTCAAACGAGGTGTTTTTAATTAAAGGAATCGGTTAATTAGAATAATAAGACATTTGGGCTGTTACCAGGCAAATTAAATCAGTATCAACAAAATTAATCTTTGCAATGCAGAGGAAACGCAGAAGCTTCATCTGAAGAGGCATAGATGTATTTACACTGACATGAATGCATTTAGCCTGCAGTTACAAATGCAGAAATAATGTTTTGATAAATAAGACATAAAATGTGACCCTGAACCACAAAAACATAAGGGTCCATTTTCCTAAATTGCGATTTATACATCATCTGAAAGCTGAATAAATCATATTTCCATTGATGTATGGTATGTTATGATCGGACAATATTTGAAAATCTGGAATCTGAGGGTGCAAACAATCAAAATATTGAGAAAATCTCCTTTAAAGTTGTTCAAATTAAGCTCTTAGTTTTGATATATTTACAGTAGGAACTTCACAAAATATATTAATGGAACATGATCGTTACTTAATATGCTAATGATTTTTGGCATAAAAGAAAAATGTATAATTGTAACCCATACAATGTATTGTTGGCTATTGCTACAAATATACTCCAGCGACTTAAGACTGGTTTTGTGCTCCATGCCAGGGTCACGAATGTTAAATAGTCATTTGAAATTAAAAAAATAAATAAATCAAAAGATACTTGATACATGTTAAATTAAAACCACCAGTAGGTGTCAGCAAGTCACTGATAAGCGAATCATTGCGGTTGAGCAAATCATTTAAAGGGTTAATTCAAGGAATAAAACACGTCATTGCTCAGAGTCAGAGACGCAAAACTGTGTTTGGAATTATTTTTGTTGTCAAAATAGAGCAAAAACAGGTAATATGGTGTCTAAAACTTAAGTCTCTTAATTAACTTCTTGTTTTTTGAACTGTTGTAAAAAGAAAAACTACAGGCCTATGTAATCATGGTGATTTTTTGAGAAAAACGGCATTCTTCATGTGATGTTGACTTACTATATTAAATTATATAAATATATACATTTTCTGCTTCTATATCTTCAATTTTGTGATCATTCTAAACGCATTTTAACAGACTGAATCACGCAGTTCAACATATCGCAGTTCACATATCGCGCCTAAAAACGCGTGGAAAACGTTTGTCGCTGCTAAGCAACCATCAGCTGCGCTCTCCGTTACACAAGAAGGAAATTTCGTCACATGACCTGCGGTGCGCTTGCGGCATTCTGAAAAGTTGAGATGTTTTTATATCGATGCGGCGCGGACGCGCCTGGAAAAAACGAGCGCGTCACTTCCATTATGAGCGCGCATACCGCGCGTCTACATTTGAAATAACGAATTTGAGCGCGCAAAAGACGAGATATGTGAGCGGCCCCTAAATGCTCGCGCATGCACTAGTCTAATCTACTAGATTTCATGGCACACTGTTTAGAGTGATTTGTTTGGTTTTTGGCAAAATACTGATAATGTCAAATCGCACATCGTTAAAACAACAATTATTATATTATCACAGACGATATTGCACACCCTGCACCACTGTCTTTTTGGCTCATTTGTGCAAAACCTTTTGTTAAACTGTCAAAGCTTCATTTTAACCACCAATGCAACGATGCAAGTATTTACCTTACGTTACCTCTACATGCTTGCGAAGGGCGATGTCGAGATGTTATAAGCTGCTAGTTCGGTCTCCCGAGGCAAACACAGCTAACACTGCATAATAGAGCATGAATATATGGCCAGGGGTTCACTTCATTCCTTCGAGTTCAACTTCAGCAGAGTACGACGGGGTCTGGTTTTCAGCTGGGTCTGCACCATTAACGCCTGTCGTGTCCGTCTGCATCTCTCTTGCGATTTTCGCGCCAGTTTCTTCTTCTGCCCATTATTTACTGCTGTAGTTTCCACGGAGCGAATTTTTTTTTACTCAGTAACGCATGTGTTTTAAAATGTAGCGAAGTACAATACTTCACACAAAATATACTTAAGTAAAAGTAAAATTACAGATTAAAAAAATTACTTAAAAAAGTACAAGTACACAAAAAAGCTACTCAATTACAGTAACGCGAGTAAATGTAATTCGTTACTTTCCACCTCTGCCTATTATAATGCAGTGCGATTCGATTCGACACAATGCGATTCGATGCAATACATTGCAATGGAAAAAATATGATCGCTTTTATTTCTTTGGCTCAGACAGACAGCAAATCATAAATTAACTTATGTATCTTCTGACTTCTAACGCCTCAAGGCCCGTTTCATAAAACAAGTTTACCAAATAAGCCAGGCTTATTTCAGTTAGTCTGACTAGCTGTCAAATGACTTGGTACATTAAAGAAAATTTAACAAAGATCAACCTCAGTCACTCGGGATACTTATGCTGGAAAGCTAACCTGGTTCAGGGCAGGCTTACTGTCAGGCTAAGCTGAGTTCCTCTAACACTCTCACATACTATCATAGCCATGCAGCCTTTCTCTCTGGTTTTATAACAGCTGTACCTTTTATAGTTAGGACAGATAGCATTAGAACATTACAATCTAACATTGCTCTTTAAAGCATTAACTCTCTCTAAACTAAAATTTGAATCACTACATTAAAACTACATTTTAACTGCAATAAAAAAAACATTAACTCATCTGAGCTTAGTAATTATGACTATATTAGATTACATTGTATTTACTTATTATAATAGTCTCTTTACAGTTTATATCAGGCACTGCTATCATAAAATGCATATTTGATTATTGCACTCCGTCTGTTTAGCATGCATCCGCAGCAGCGCTCGTCCACTTGTGTGCCTCGCCCACTCCTTACAGCAAAATGGATATATTTGCATGACTTTCCAACATTTACAGATTAAAAATATACTCGTGACATGTCAGTTATGCACTGAGGAAAACACAATGTCTCAAATGCAATAAACAGCACAGATATATTCACTGTTTGCCGTGGTGGATCGATTTGATCCATGATCGACTTTTAAGTTCTGCTTAAGAATAAGCGTGCACAAATTAGTGAGATTGTGTGAACTTACATTATCGTTTATAAGCCCTTTAGCCCTGATTGATTTGTTAGGTTATTTCAAGTCAGGTTTTGGACTTAAATCCCGGCTTTTCCTCAGGTCTCCAACCGTAGTGTTGTTGTGATTCGTCATATTCACACGTAGCGGTGATGAGAGAATGCGCTTGAGAGAGAGCATGTGTTTCGAGAGGAAAAATCAATCTACATATAAAATAGTGGTCACAGATTATTGGTCACTTTCTAAACAATAAAAGTGTAGAGCATCCACTAGTAATTATATATAAACAAATTGTTTTTACCGATGCAAATACGTAAGTAATGATGCATCGCGATACAAATGCCATCATGTATCCGATGCATACTTTTTAAACCAATGCATCGCATCGTTAACTTTTTTTGCAGATGCACCGAGCGAATCGGGGAATCTTCCCATCCCTAGTATACAGTAATGTCATTTTCCATTTGGGAAAAAATGCTGTTCATGTTCAATATACTGTAACTGAATTTATACTATAGTTGACCTTTTCAGATTTGTTGTTACATTTAATTTGACAGATTCTGCCAAGGTAAGGCCACTGTTTATCACATGGCGTACTGTATAATGATGTCTCAGTTCCCTGCTCCATGGCTGCCTCCTTCTGGTGCCCACTGTTTTGATGGGTCACATGACTGTTTCTTTGACAGGGCACATGGCCAGCACTTTGGTGTCTCTAATGGGCATCTTCATTTACGTGAAGTAAAGAGTATGTAAAGATCTAAAACCTTTTAGGTCCCATGAAATTTTTTCTTTTTTGTAGTCAATTACAAATATCTGTAAATATTAGAAGTTTTGATCATTTGAATGTGGTGATTTTTGCAAGCCACATCTGAACAGCTGTCCATAAATAAAGGTACTTTTTTCAGCAAATTGTAACACTCACTTTTGCACTTTGAGTATTTCCTTTCCTCTGACAAAGTATTTTTCACTTAAACTCTTTGGGAACAAATTATTGTGTGTTCTAAAAAAGCGATATGAGTTCGTAGTCATGCTGTCTCCTAATGACATTGCATCGCTTTTATTGCTCAAGATGTTCTCAGTCTGGTGTAAAACATGGTCTGCAATCTGTGTTGACGGGTGTGGTACTTAAGCTGTGAAGTTTCATCTGTGAGTATGAGGGTGAGGAGCAAATGCACCTGTTTGCTGGCCAGTGATTGATATCTCACGACCCGCACTAATGGAATGTCTATCTCATTTGGATGTGGCCTAACAGACAGGGAGAATGCAGTCAGTTTCAGCTCATGCAAAGACTATTAGCAGTTGTTCACTAGTCTTTAGCTCTCCCTCTCTTTTTGTCACTCTGCATTGCTGCTCTGTTTAAGCTGGCACAGGAGGTTTTTGCTATCTGATCAGCCTCCAGTCAGCCTGCTCTGCACACATTAATATCCATGCAAGTGCATGGAAACCTGCCCAGTGTGATTTCATTCTGTTTAAAAGCTTTGTTTTTGAAGGAAGAATGGAATGAAAATAAATGTTTCATATTTTCTGACCAGCTACTGAGGTACTGAGGTCAGCTTGGATAGTATAGTCCTGTAGGTAGATGCCATAACTACATATATGGCTGTAAAAAATATATTATTTCATTAGTAGCCATGGATTCTTTTTTTATTTAATTCTATCCACAATGCTATATGGAGGAGGAAAAGGGATTGGATATTTTGCAGCTTTACTCTTTCATTGTAGCATTTCCTAATAAATATAATATAGGAGAAAAGCTCAATTTTATTGACTTGCAAAATGTTTATTCCCATTTAGCCATTGGGAAGTGTTATTTTTGGACTCTGTCCTTGTTTGTGCACTTCAATTTTTGGACCCTGAAAGCTGAACAGCCACAAAAGCCTGCAATGAAGGAGATGTAATTTAAATAAAGGAACCAGTCCGATTTTCCCTGTCGAATTTTACAATCTGGCCCCTTAAAATTATTAGGGGTGAGATTGGATAGATTAATTGATAGATAGATTGATAGACAGACCGCACTCCATAAGGCACTGTCACTTCTGCAGCAGAAGTAATAAGACCTGCAGGGGAAACTTTTGGGAAGCCAGGCTGTCTTTATAAAGGCATAGCTTTGATATACAGTATGTGAGCTGAGAACAATATGGAGCTGATTGCCCACTTGCTCTCTCTCCTCATTTACTTGTTTATGTAATAGGGGTGTAACGGTACACGTATTCATACTGAACCGCTTCGGTACGGGCCTTTCGGTTCGGAAGGCATGTGTTTTTTTTTTGGGAAATTCAAATAATGGCGTTTTTACAGTCTTTGATGTGACATGTCAGATCGCTGTATAAACTCCTCAGAGAGCTGCTTCTGGGATGGTTCAGAAATGTGCTGGTATAAACCCAAGCAAACTAGAGCGGCCACGATCAGCACCGGTTCCCATGTCTGAGCTGTGACGCGCCGCAGACTTGAGTGTCTGCGCAAGTGAACATGATCATTCTTTCCGCTGTACTACTAGTTTTAAAGGGGACCTATCATGCTCCTTTTTACAAGATGTAAAATAAGTCTCTGATGTCTCCAGAGTGTGTATGTGAAGTTTTAGCTCAAAATACCGACAGATAATTTTTTATAGCTTGTTAAAATAGCCACTTTTAGGGTATGAGCCAAACGCTCTGATTTTGAGTATGTTGCTTTAATACAAATGAGCTGGTGCTCCCGGAGAAGAAGGCGGAGCTTCAAGAGGTCAAGCTCCCGAATTAGCAGTGCTAGCCTTTGCAAATAAACATTCCATGATTAGTACAAGCCAGTTATCTTTACAGAAAACAAACTCGGTTTCAAAGTCAGTCATCTGATTATGCTGTGCATAATAAATTCGTGTTTATGAAACAGCTCGTTCTAAGAGACTGTTTATGATTTTTTTAGATTATAAAAAAATGTGTGGGTGGATTTTTACCATTACAGGCTGGTTGTTTTCACACACTGCGGCCACACAAATCTGTTCTAGGGGGGACCTCGAATAGTCGACGATTCGATGCTTTGATAGGAGGAGCCTGATTTGTCTCACAGTCGAATATTCGCGGGGTGTTATAATCATGTCATTTTGGCAATATGGTGGTGCTCAAATGTCTGATTTTACACAGAACTACAGGTTTTCTCCCAATAATTTAATACAGCCTATTATGATAATGCTGTAAATTAGAATTTGAAAAGAAACAAGCTATAAATACATATTTTAACATGCATGAATAAATCCAGCCACCCCTATAGTTAGTTTTAAGTTTCACTTTTCATAATCCGTGACCAACAGAGGAGCATGGCGGCAGGGATTTAAATATTTTAAAAGACTCACAGGCAGAGTGAAAGACTGGATTTTAGTTTGTTCGGGTGGGTAGAAGTTATTTCATAACATTTTGGCCGCTTTATACACTCACTGGCCACTTTATTAGGTACACCTTTCTATTACCGGGTTGGACCAGCTTTTGCCTTCAGAACTGCCTTAATTCTTTGTGGCATAGATTCAACAAGATGTTGGAAACATTCCTCAGATATTTTGGTCCATATTGACATGATAGCATCACGCAGTTGCTGTAGATTTGTTGGCTGCACATCCATGATGCGAATCTCCCTTTTCACCACATCCCAAAGGTGCTCTATTGGATTGAGATCTGGTGACTGTGGAGGCCATTTGAGTAAAGTGAACTCATTGTCATGTTCAAGAAACCAGTCTGAGATGATTAGAGCTTTGTGAATTATCCTGCTGGAAATAGCCATAAGAAGATGGGTACACCATAGTCGTGAATGTCAGGGATCTGGAAGGAGGACCCAATTGCAGAGTGAGTGAGTGTCAAGGATTTATTACAAAACAGAGATACAAGAGGGTAGTGATGTTTGCATGTGATTCAACGACAAGAATACTAAATCTAAAAATAAAATATATAAAATATTAAAATAAAAGCAAAAGGCAATAACAGCCAAAATGCTAGAGCAAGGAGCAAGACAAGAACAATAAATGACAAGACAAGGACACAAGACTAACCAGACAGGGAGACAGAAACACATACTCTGCCACATCCACAGGCAGCGACAAAGACCGTGACAGAAGGGGCGAAAATAACAACGAACCGGCAAAGACAATAGGGCAAGGAGCCCAATAAATAAGGAGGAAAGCACACGAGGAACAGGTGAAAGCAATTACACTAACAAGGGCTAACAAGAGGGTGTGATAAAGATTAAGGGCTAGAGAAGCACATGGCAGACAAAGCCATGTGCTAACACAAGACAACAAACAAGAACAAACACAAGACAAACAGTGTGTCAGGGCAGAACCCTGACAATGAAGGGATGGACATGGTCAGCAACAATCCTCAGGTAGGCTGTGGCGTTTAAACAATGCTCAATTGGTATTAAGGGGCCCAAAGTGTGCCAAAAAAATATTCCCCAAACCATTACACCACCACCACCAGCCTGAACCGTCGAGACAAGGCAGAATGGATCCATGCTTTCATGTTCTTTACGCCAAATTCTGACCCTACCATCTGACTGTCGCAGTAGAAATCGAGACTCATCAGACCAGGTAACGTTTTTCCAATCTTCTATAGTCCAATTTTGGTGAGCCTGTGCAAATTGTAGCCTCCGTTTCCTGTTCTTAGCTGACTGGAGCGGCACCCGGTGTGGTCTTCTGGTGCTGTAGCATCTGCTTCAGGGTTTGATGTGTTGTGTGTTCAGAGATGGTATTCTGCATACCTTGGTTGTAACGAGTGGTTATTTGAGTTACTGTTGCCTTTCTATCATCTCTAACCAGTCTGCCCATTCTCTTCTGACCTCTGACATCAACAAGGCATTTTCGTCCACACAACTGCCGCTCACTGGATAGTTTCTCTTTTTCAGACCATCCTCTGTAAACCCTAGAGATGGTTGTGTGTAAAAATCCCAGTAGATCAGCAGTTTTTGAAATATTCAGACCAGACGGTCTGGCACCAACAACATTCCACGTTCAAAGTCACTTAAATCCCCTTTCTTCCCCATTCTGATGCTCGGTTTGAACTTCAGCAAGTCGTTTTCACCACATCTAGATGCCTAAATGCATCAAGCTGCTGCCATGTGATTGGTTGATTATCAATTTGTGTTACCAAGCAATTGAACAGGTGTGCCTAATAAAGTGGCCGGTGAGTGTATATCGTGTATATAGTCTATTATTGATCTCATATGAGATGCATTGGGTTGAGTTGCGCTGTAGTATGTTCCTGTGGCTCAGTGGTAGAGCATTGCGTCAGCAGTACAAAGGTTGTGGGTTCAATTCCCACAGAACACGCATACTGACAATACATGTATAACCTGAATGCACTGTAAGTCGCTTTGGATAAAAGCGTCTGCGAAATGCGTAAATGTAAAAGGGCTTCATTGTAGTAGTACGGAGATTATCTCTTCAGCACGCATCACGAGCAGTACAAACAATAATAATATGAATGACTATGATTCGGACTGTCATATACATAACATTATAATGAGAACACTATAATAAAACACAGTTAATTTTGAGTTTAGCTGCCGTGTTTCTGCATGTTGTTGCATGAAGAACGCGTCCACAAAAGGAGTTCATTCAGAGTCACACAGACACGTTCACTTGTGCACTCGGGGCATTTTGTGCAGATAGCCTGTAAAGTCGTAACATAAATAACGAAGCGTATTGTGTATGAGAGAAATGAGTTAAATCCCATTCATAAAAAAAAGAGCTATCATATGCTTAATTTTACTGGTCATCTTCAGCGCGCACAGCTCAAAACAGAAATGCAGAACATTAATAGCTATGGCATATAGCCTACATGTTATAATAAGAGCACTATTGAAAATGTTTTTTTTGTGAATTCTTAGGGTTTCGCTGACATTTAATGTTAACTATCTTTTAATCAAAACATTAAAAATTATTTACCCCGTTTTTTATCTGCCAGGCGTCCATTACACATTTTCCCTGTGTGTTAAAGTCAGTAATAATTACTGTCGAATGTCTGACTTGACTCTTGATAATGTAATTTGGTCTGCCCCCAAACATATGATTCGACTATCAATCGAATATTGGCAAGATTCGAAAATTCAGATTCAACTATGAAAATCCTTAATCGAAGACACCCCTTCTTATAACACCTTATAAAAGAGATGTTTGCATAATAGGTCCCCTTTAACACAAATAAACATGACTGAACATCTCATGCCTCATGTAATTGCTCAATCAGTGTTTCAACCACTGAAAACCATCAACAAAACAGCGTGGAAATAAAATGTCACGTAGCATTTCATTTACCTCAGCAAGTCATCAGTGTCCACAGCTCGTTAATTCACTAGATTCACTAGTTTACGTTTAAATTGATCTGTTAAGAAACATATGACAGCCAGTGTGTAATTTAATATATTTTAACAAATTCTAGAAATTGTATTATTTATACATTCATTTAAAAACTGCATTATGTGCAATTTACATGTTTGCATACAATTTTTTTTTTTTTTTAAGTTGAGTGTTGATCATCCCAAATGGTCCACAAACAACATAACTGTTGACTTTCTTATTCTCTATAATAATTAATCAATTTTGGGAAATGAGCATGATCAAACATATTGTGGAGTGGAAGCTGGGTCGAGGCAGACAATAGATTCTTACAGTTGCCTTCTGATGACTATTTTTAGTTTATTTTATTTACAGGGGCAATGCACATTAATAAACATAACTGTAAACGTGCCAGAATTAGCCCAAAAGGCTATTTTTCATCTGTAGACCCTTGACAGAATGTTAAAAGGTCACCCTAAAACAAAGACAGAGCATCACTATGACTATGACTGGCCAATTACTTCAATTGTCTCAATTATGTGTATTTCATACACTATGATGAAAAACAGTTCAACATGAGCTAGCAGTAGTAGTGTGATGAATTTTCAGTTTCGATTTTAATACAACTTTTGCTAAGCCGCTTACCGTTCCATTCAAAGCAATGCACTTTCAACAGTCCTTAAGAGCTTAAAGAATAATTTCACTTCCAGAATAAAAATGTTCTGATCATTTATTCATCCCCATGTCATCCAAGATGTTCAAGAAGGAAAGAAATTACGTTTTTTTTTTTACATTCCATTTTTGTCCATATGCTGGACTTCAATCAGGGACGGACTGGGACAAAATTTCAGGCCGGGAAATCTCACACTTATCCAGGTCATCCCATACACCCACAACAAATTCTTAAACATGGACAACCCTATTAGCCTATTTGTATGTCCATCACATAAAAAGGTCGAAGTCTTTAGTCTGGGCCATGGAAAATAATTAAAGGTTCTCTTTTGAACTGCACCTTCACTTCCCTTTTCCTTTTCTTCATTTGCTCCAACATCTCTGTCACTCCCTTCTTTCTTGTACCTGTCACTTCTTCACCAGCAGGTCTACTGTTATTAACAGAACTGTGTCCACCTTGTTGCAAAACAACCACCTCATTGCAATTTGTTTGCACATAATGTTGTTATTTATCTTAAAATAACTTAAATACCCAAGATTTAACAAACCTATAATTCATACAAACATAGGAAAACAAATTTTCTAAATGCCAAAATTGGTAATTGAAAATCCTAATTCTGAACACACTATTGTATTTTTGGGCTGACCCTTTCTATACAATAAATCCATGTGAATGATAATGATGTCCTTTAGCACACTATTCTGACTTATGATAATAATGGGGTGCTACTGACAGCCAAACAGGTGCTAGCAGTTTAATACTCAACTAGGTTAATAAAGACAAAACTACAGTAGTATATTACAGATTAAACTGACCTGCACTTGAAGTCCTGAACAGGTTAGTAATTTCGCTACATTTTACTGTTTCTTCTGGCCATTTCCTCTCCTTCCTCGAGTCCTGCGCATCGACTGTTCAAAACTGTTTAATGGAGGCAAGGAACAGATGTGAAGTGCGGCGCTGCCAGTCAAAAGTAGACTAACCGAATTATGATATATTATCGATTTATTAGGGAATGCCACAATCGGAAATGATCACTTTGGCACATTGGGAAGGCAAAAAAATTAATTTGGGCAGCGGGCCAAATCAGCAGCCAGGCCACCGGCAAACGTTCCGGTGCTCGCAATGACCAGTCCGCGCCTCACTTCAGTGGTGGCCAATGATTTGAACATCAGAAATGCAGTTTCAATGCTGCTCCATAAGAGCCTTATCTGGTGAAATTAGTGGAAGTTTTCTGAAAAAAAGAAGACAATTCTTCACTTTTTTTAACCACATGCTTGGCTTGCGCTAGCTCGGCGATGCTCATGCATGTCTTCACACATAACGTAACCATGTTGGAAAGGTTACATGCGGTTAGTTGTTTCGTCTTTGTACTATGTTTAAAAACGCCATCTTATTCTCTCTTCCAACTTTAAAATCATCTGACATCGCTGTTTTACCTATTTTGTAAAGGGCATTTGACTTCACATGTTCACTTTGTAGGTCAAAATGTCTATCTTGGTGAGTATTTACATAAAGACAGTCAGTTATGTCTTAAATTAACATAAAAATTGGGAAATAAATCGAATTTGTGTCAGTATTTTAGATTTGTGCCTTCTGTCTTAAAGAGGCAGCCATCTAATAGACCCACGGCTGACTGTCATTAATGTTAATCAAACAAAATAAACACTTTATAACTTTAATAAGAATCAATGTATGTTTAGTTCATACAGTGATGCAGTATTTTAAAGTTGAACCATTTTGACAACTAATTGCTTAATGCGATATTTTGTTTTTTATTCCATGCAAATAAGTCATAGGCTTGTTCCAGTCTGGATATTCTCGATAGTCTCTCAAAATTAGGAAGATCGCGATTCAGATGGTGGATTGTGATTTTGCATTATAAGATTGTGATATGATATTTTGGGAAGATTGCCCATCCCTAATTGTAAGGCTGTTAAAAGTATGAAACTGACTTATTATTGTTTACTTAGCATTTTTGGCTCAGATGATTGGCTTAAAAATTCTGTGCCCGAAATTGTATTAAACTTATAGCAATCTTCATGTGTTGTAGGCCTCTTTGGTCAGGATTCAACTACAAATCTTCGTCTATCCTCTTGAACTGTGTTGCAGGTTATGTCCTTTGACTTTAATAAGGCTGTGCACATCTGGATTGAGCCACTGCCAGTTGAACCACTAACACAATCCTTTTGACTGCAAATTCATCTACCTTTTTTACAATTCAGCACACTCTTTCATGAGAGTGGAGTATTATTCAAGAACCACAGCCCTTGTTAATAAAAGCATGTTTGATAGAATCTCATGATTTTTATAGTGATAGCACTAAGGTTTGCTCATTTCTATCCCTGTAGGGAAAAGTGATAAGATTTAAAATTGGATGCATTGAGATTCTAAGCTGTGAGGCGTTTGTGCAGGCAGGTATTGATGTCACTGTGGGAGAATGCTCCTTGAATCTGAGCACAGGAGTTTCAGAAGGGACGTACTCCATGTCTGAGTTTAGGGAGTCTAGGAGTACCTGCGGTCAATATCACAGAGAGAAATAGCACTTGGTTATTTCCTTTCTTCTAAAGTAAAACTTTATTTCTTGCCTTTGAGATTTAAATTCTAAGATTTTATTATACTCCGATTTAAGATCTGTGTCTCTCTATGCTTTTTAAAATGCAAACGCTTTAACAGAAGTACGGAGAATGAGAATTGACAGGGATACCATAAAGAAGAATACCCACTGATTTGTGAACGCAAGCAGTTGGAAAATGACTCATACTGTCTGTGGGGAGACTGTCAAAAGCTGAACTGCTGCTGGTGTCACAAGAAAGATGTTTTAGTTACAAAAAGCATACTTCAAATAAATGCTGTTCTTTTGAACTCTTTATGAAAGAGTTCTGAAAAAGGTAATGGAACAAATGTAATGTGCCTCTGCAAAAATATTAAGCAGCACGACTGTTTTTCAGCATTGAATTGATAGAAAGAAATGTGACGAGCACCAAATCATCATATTAGAATGATTTATGAAGGATGTGAAACTAAGACTGGTGTAAAGGCTGCTTAAAATTCAACTTTGCATTTTAAAATGTCAAAAAAAAAAAAAATTGAATTGTAATATTTTGCGATATTACATTTTTTACTGTATTTTTGGTAAGCATAAGAGACTTTAATGGAAAAAAATAAAGACCCTATTATTTTGAACGGTAGTTTGTGTTTTATCTATTACCAAAACAACTATTTCCTATACTTTATGAAAGTTTTAGAACTGAATGCTGTGATTTGGAAACCAGGTTTGATTTTGCATTCAGTGTAGCTCTTAATTACCATGTAATTTAGCAGCAACCTTTTTTGCAGATCCTGGGTCAAGTTCTTATGGTCCGGATGACTTTGTAAATGTACAGATATATATTAAATTAATTGATCTAATGCTAGACAGTTGCAAAAGTTCAGAACCAGTTGTTTTTTTTGGATGGGAAGTTTCAAGTTCCTATGGTTACATTGTGTTCCTATGTCAAACACCTATCTCAAAAAATCAAGGGAAATTTCGTTTCTTGTGAAATGACAGCTTTAAAGTCAAAGCAGATGTCCATCAGTTGCTTTCTTGGCGTGAACTATGTGCTGTTGCAACATGAAGAAATTGTTATTCACATGTTGTTCATCTTAAAAACTTCTTCAGTTTGCAGACTTTCACAGATAAACCTGTTTTGGATTTTGAGGACGTCTTTGAGACTTTATCAAGTAATTGATTTTCCTGCAGCTAGTTATAGAATATATATCAGCGCTTATTCTACCAGTAATGGATACTTCAGTTGTCTGCTTGCTCAGGTGCAAGAAAGCAAAGTTAATTGGAGAGAGACGTAAGCTACAAAAGTGCCCAGATGTGTGGTTTTACACTCCAGCACACTCAACTTTTAAAAACACTACCCACAAATCCAGCAACATCCTTTAATGTAATCACATCTAACACCATTGGCCCCATACTATTAGCAAAAGATTTATGTTCCGAAACTGAAATGGGGGGAGGGGATATTGGTCTTTCCTCTCTGTGCTTCCTTGCCTAATGGCATGATAATGATAAGAGACCGTTTGAATGGAAATGTTTTTATTGTGCAACGGATCCTGGCGTGAAAGCTCATTAAAATGTGATTTCGCGTGGCCTTCTCGAAGGAAGCAGCGAGGCACAGTGGTGACGAGCTGTGAGTCGGAAGTAATTGATCAGCTCGACGTGATGCTGGGTTTCCTCTGAGGGCCCTAAAGGAAAAAGGGGACCCACGTTGAGTCAGAGCCCACTTTGATGGATTGAGGCAGACTAAAGGACTTCTGCATCCTCCCATCAGCCTTTGCAAAAACTCATCCTGAACATCAGCACTCAAAATCATTTGTCTGAAGGAATCAGTATTTTCATGAAAAGGTCACATCCTCTCCTGCCGTTTTTTTTTTTTATAACAACACAAATAGATTGTTCCATATTAAAACACCTCCTGTTTTTGCACACCAGCCGGGCGGTAGTATACATATGCTGTTCCTCATGCCAAGAATCGTGCAATGTGGAAAAATTAGAGCATTTATAAAAACTGTTTTCTGGAACACCTCTTTTTGCATCAGGAAAAGGAAGAGGCAGTTTATGAATGAATGAATGATGCATTTATATAGCTTTTTATTGTGTATTGCTGTACACCCAAAGTGCTTTACAATCATGTTGGGGGTCTCTCCTCAACCACCACCAGTGTGAAACATCCACTTGGATGATGCGGCGGCTACCACAGGACAACGGCACCAGTGCGCTCACTACACACCAGCTACAGGTCGAGATGAGAGAGAGTCATAGAGCCAATCAAGTGTATGCGCTCCCCACACACCAGCTACAGGTGGAGAGGAGAAAGAGTCATAGAGCCAATCAAGTGGAAGTTTAATTAAAGTTTTATGCATTCCGTCTAATCTTTCAACAACACTGGCCCAGAGGGGCCAGGTAGTCCCTCATGTCAAGCTGAGTTAGCTTGTGAAATAAAATAGTTGTTCTTAATTGTCAGATCATGATTAGGCGTGGCCACCGGCAAAGTTGCTGCTAGTATCATGTTGCTCCAAGTCTCAACTGGTTCCTCATAGCAGCCCAAAGGGTTGCTTTTTTAGACACTAATGGGATCAGATGGGTCAGATTTTTTTTACTCTAATTTTTGTTTTAGCTTTAGTATATTTACTGGAAGCAATGTTGGGGAGAGAGAGGGGCGGGATCGGAAATGGTCCTCAAGCCAGGATTCGAACTCGAGACAGCCGTAGTGCAACGGCGCTATATGTTGCCGCGTTAACTTGCAACCAACTGTTTGTTTGTCAAAAAATAAATACCACAGAAAAGGACCTTAAGCAAGTCTGACCGTGAATGTTAAATATAGTGGATTTGTTACTCAAGTGTTGCTTTGATAGCAGTAATAGCAGTGCTTTAAGTGGAATGGGCGTCTCTAAATGTATGCCTTTAAAGCAATGCTTGTCACTTCTCCACTGTTCTATACTAATAATAATAAATAAATAAATATTCTGCTCGTGCAGGTTCAAATTTTCTTAGGTCTTTTCATGAAAAGTAAAAAAATCTATTAAATTAAATTTAATATAAAATACTTAAATATAGCATTATATATTTTAAACAAGACATTTTGTAATTGATATTTTTTTATTATGTATTTATTTAGTGAAATTATTAAGGCGAACACACATCTGAAATAAATAATTGTGAAATAAATAAACACATTCTTTATCAAGTACGTTAGACCATATCTGGCCACCCAACTGGATGTTATGTATATAAAAGAAAACCTAATGTGAGTATTTTTGCACTAAAATGTTGATCCTTATCACTATTTCTATAAAGTTGGTGCTTATGAGTAATTATATCCAGACAAAATTATTGCCATTACATAATTATTTACATTGATTAGCTATAGAAAACCTACTATGAGTGTATTTCAAACAAATATGGCAGTCATTTATTTTGTGTGGATAAATTCATATATACATTATTAATTTTACCATGATGAATACACAACCACAACCAATTTGAAAATTCTGTATGAGTGCCATTTGGGCCGAAATGCGACAATCGTACATGAATGTTGGAGATAGTAGAAAGACAGCTTTACTGTCGAGTTCCCTAAGAAAGACGACTGATTGGTGCGTGATTGACGTGACCCTAAATCAGCCTTATTATTCATGGCCTTCATAAGACAGACTAGTCATTTTTTTCCTCCTTCATTCAGAAAACCCACTGACTAGTTTAGCACACTCCTCTCGACACTAACAACACACATCAGTCTTGTTCCAGCTGCACAACATAAGCAAGAAGCCACGCTCGGTAAAAATACACCCCTATTGTTCAAATGTCAGTATCTATTTTCCCCAGAAATGTCACTGTCTGTGAGGCAGGTTTTGTGTTGTTTAGTTCTCTCTCGCGCTCTCTCTCTCTCTCTCTCTCTCTCTCTCTCTCTCTCTCTCTCGCTCTCGCTCTCTCACAGCCCATTTCTCTGAGAAAGCTAGCTGTTTTTGCCTCCGACATGTTGCTGTAATGTTTTTGGTTGTTTGTGTTACCATGCAAACAGCATACAATCATTACTTGTGCTTCACAATGAACCAACATTTCTGTTGTTTTGCATTCTTATTCACCGTTTGCCACCCTTGTCTCTTTTTTTTCTCAGTGAGTTGAATTCCAAACTGCAAGACACTCTGGAGCAAATCGAGGTATGTGACTCTTTTTGTTGTTGTCCTTAGGCAACAGACAGGAATCTAGAATGGTGACCTTCTCCTTCATTGAATCAGACATTCAATCTCAGATCACCCGATTCCCTTCAGAAACACTCACACACCCTTGACAGATTTAACAACAGCAGTTGCCCTGATGTAGTGCCTCAACATTATATGAATTAAACAGATCGGAAGGAACACTTGGCCATGCGTTTGTACGTCTAACAGTGGTACCCAGGGTATCAGTCTGCCAGCATTTGGTCTCTTAGGCCCAGAGGCAGATGGACTGTGTTTTATTAAATAAATTGCTGTCTTTCAGGACTTGGTAGCTTCGTTCAAGCTTATACCGCCACAACACACGCATAGCCACACACACAGAGTTTCTCAAGCTTTGCTGTTTGTGTTATCTGCTATATTATGCAGAGATTTCGGTGTGGCAAATGTAATTGGATGACGTCCAGGCTCGCATACAACTCCTTTACTCATTGACTTGCTCTTTTTTCCCTATTCTTTCATGTTTCTCTTTTAATATGTCTCTCACTCTTTCTTTTCCCTTCCTCCCCATCTTTTTTATCTCGTTCGCTGTCTCATCACACGCATTAGTGAATAGCACGGCGCCTGTGCCAATGTGCGCTGCTATCAAAATTACAATGATTCACGCCACTTTTCTATTTCTGTAGCAGCGCATGTCTCAGCTCATTAAGAATGCGAATGCTTATCTTTCAGCTCAAAATTAAGTTGTGCGGTCAGTATCATCAGTGATTTAAACCATTGATTATTATGGCCCTCTTTCATTTGTGGTTATTGTATATTTCAGCACCATAAAATTAGGCTTCTAAGTTTTTTGTTGTTGTTGCTTGTATTCTGCTTTTCATTTGCACTCAAATTATGCCATTGAACTTCCTTTGCTGATCTTGCTGATTTCATGCTTGTTTATGCAGGAACAGCTAGATGTGGCGCTGTCCAAAACCTGCAAGCACTTTGATGTTTTTCACTACACCAAAGTTCAACTGGCATATAAGCTGCTGGGCAAGACACAGGTGAGTCATCGCTGCTTGAGCTGTCACGACCCTGACATTTTGGCTGATGCTGTATTGTCATTCAAATAACTGTGATTAGCCAATTTTTTTCTTTTTGTTTATGATGCTGGCACACATCATAAGCCATATACATATTCACCTTGTGAAGAAGTTATACAACAAAACATTTTATTGTCTTTGTGAACAAATATTAGAAAGTGTAGAACATGAATAATAATGTCAACATATTACAAATATTTGAGTCTACTTTAGTCTACTTTCATTTAATCTAAAAACATTGTTTTAATTACCTTTATTTTTTATGTACTATTCTATTTTTATGCTATATATGTGTATACATATGTATGTATGCATGCATTTATTATATATATATATACTTTAGGGGTGGCACGGTACACAGATGTGACGGTTTGATACGATTTCGGTACAACAGGGGAAAAAACAACAACTCTATGCTTGGTTTCTTTTCATTTATTTTGAACAGACACTAGTACAAATAAAAAAAAATTCCACCTAGATGTGAATATACTAAATATTATTACATTGTTATATATATTAGTGCTGTCACAGTTCCTTCAACGTAAATTCCTTTTAATGGCACCAGTTTTATTAACGCGTGATTAATGCAGAGCATATTTTCTGTTTGACCCGTGGCCCAAGTATAAAAGAAAAGCCTGTATGACAGCTTCTTTACATGTATTTTGACTGCTCTCAGCACCCGTACCATAAGTGCACGATTACATGCACAACAGAAAAACAAGTGAGTGCACAATAATCACAGTTATCACAAATATTCGCCTAGATAAAATCATTGGTGTAGTCATCGCAGATTTATCCAGTGTTTCTTGACTCGGTCTCCCCTCTCCGTGCCACTTTTCTCCCCAAAGTGGGAAGAAGATTCATACCTGGCACAAAATTTGCCAGAAGGAAAGTGCACTCTGTTGTGTTCCACCTTTCTTTTCCTGAAGAAAGCAAAGCTGTGATTGAAAGCAGAATCCGGGAAAAATATCTCATTGTTGGTTTTATTATAAGCTGACTCCTACGGCTGGGGTGCCGTCCCCATCCCCTTATAAAATGATGTTCAGGTAAAAATCTCCTGCTATTGTTGCTCTGCCATTGATCTACAGATTTAAAGATCTTCTTTTTTCAAATATTATACACGCATCTGTTTGTGAGATGACTGGATAAAGGGGAAAAATAAGAGCAGGTCAAACAGTTAGAAAGTAAATAAAACATTGTTCAGATGGATATCTCCAATCATCAGCTCACAACACCCAAGGTTATAGCTCTGTCAAACACCTGAAATTTAAGGTGTGTAATTTTACAATAATTGATATGATTTTTCTTAATGATGGGATGTACATGTAAATGTGTACATTGATAGGATTAGTTTCACAGGCATACTTTATGATTTAATTCTCATCTGCATTGAACATGTCTGTGTGTTTCTCACACAACCTCAAAAAACAAAAAATATGGATCAAACCACCATCTGTTTTTCAGCTAAGTCAGGTCTTTAGAGAAATCCTGTCTGGATACAAATATCTGGGAATGCAGTCTATTATTTTTTGACCTTGAAAACTGTAACAAAAGCTAAATTTGTTGTGCTGCCGGGTGCACCTTCATTATGAATTTAGACCTTTTTGCCAACATTCTGGATAGAATAACAGTTGGAGGTTCAAATATTGCTGGCATCCCATCCATTGCTCAAAAAATAAAAGGTAGTCTGCTCCTGATGGCGACTGTAGCAGTACAGATATGTATAGTATAATTATATATGTACAGTATATAGAATCTAAATAATTTCAGAAGTTTGTGGGGAGTAAGAATTTGAATGAACGATTCACTGACTCACTTTTAGTTGAAAAGTATAATTTCCAGTTATTCTCTTTGTATATAACTTTTTTTAAGAATCTCATAATTTAATGTAGTTGTATTATTCAGTGTAAATGACTTAATTTGATAACGTATAGATAATAACAATCACATTATTATAATTGAATGTATAGATCAAATGTAAGAATTTGAAATGAAAGTTAATGAGATTAGTGGGAAAATGTACACATTTTAAGTACATGAATTATGTTTCCATCTATGTTGCCACAGTTTGTAAGTGCCTTTTTCTTTTCTAAAAAAGGAGGTGTCTCAGTACTTTTCTCCATATAATGAATGTACAAGTCATTGGTGTTTGGTGATGAGTTTTTGGCTCACCAGAGGTGTTCAGCTGGGATTAGGACCAGTCAAGTCCTTCCACACTGACTGAATCATCATTTCTCTTTGATCCTCATAATTATCATTATATATTAAATATCATTATCATAATATTATGATAATCTCGTAATTAAATAATTTAAAATACTCTTTTCAAATATTCGCTAGTGCCAATTTTTTGGACCTTGGCTTATATGCCAAGTGTTGTCAGGAACAATCCATGCATTCAAATGTATACATGTTTTTGGGAAATGCATCATTCTGCAGTTTGTTTAGTAAGCTTAAAGTAATTTCATGATTCATGTGGGTTATTCTACTCAGGTCAGATATGTAGATATGGAAAAATACATCCTTGAAGACAGTAATGTTAATATGGTCAGAATGCATGTTCCTGTAGAACGTTATACCTTACAAAGTCTAACACAGTTTGTGCTTTTGTTTTTTTAACTATTATATATAATTTAGCCATTTTATATTTTCTTATTTAAAAAGTTACCTGCAGTTTACGTATATTAAAATGTTTATAGACCCCTGTATAATGTTTCTGTGGCTCAGTGGTTGAGCATTGCGTTAGCAGCACAAGAGATCGTGGGTTCAATTCCCAGGGAACACACATACTGACAAAAAATGTATAACCTGAATGTAAGTCGCTTTGGATAAAAGCATCTGCTAAATGCATAGCATTAATATGTATTCATATATTTTTTTGTTTTTATTTTAAGTGTTATTTTAAATATCTTTATTTGATTTAGTTATTTTAAACTGAAGTTTGATCATTTGACTTGCAATTGAAAACATTTTCTCATCTTTTCAATTTAAAAAAACATATTTTTGTTAAATATGCTTTTAAAAGCAAAAAATATTATTGAACCGAAACACTAGCTGCCCTATCGGCTGTTTTATTTGCTGCCCTATCGGCTGAACCTTTCCAACATTTTCCCTACTTTGTACTTCGGGTATTCGTTTTATTTTAGGGTCTCTTAACTAGTTGCTTATTAGCATCCATATTACTACAATATTGGCAATTTATTAGTACCTATTGAGCACATATTAATGCCTTATTATTCTACATGACATTATTCTACATCCCTAATCATAGCCAATACCTAAACTTAAATACCTTACTAACTATTAGTAAGCAGCAAATTAGGAATTTATTGAGGGAAACGTCGTAGTTTAATAGTGAATAAGTGTTCTCTATTCTAAATTGTTACACACTTTTCTCTGCAGTAGCTCAATCTGTGGCCGTTGCCATTATTTCAAATGTGTTTTCATATAAATCCATTTGCACAACTCTAAAGAGACATCACCGATGGATAATTCATCATGGATCTGACCAAGATGTTCCAACATACTTTTAGCTAGATATTTACTGACCATCTAGCTGCAAAGTTGAAAACAAATCAAACGCAAACCCTGTTTCAGTTTGTACGTCATTCGTTAAAACTGTTGTTTGTGCCTCTAAAGAGGTGCTGTTCTTTCAGGCTATATCCCACGAACTCATCAATTAGCCTAATGACTGCACATCTAATTCTCCATCTTTTCATCTTCTCTGTTTTTCTTGTTTTTAAATCTATCTAATGGATGTAATTGCTTGGTTTTCTCGGCACAATTAATATTTCCGTCACATTCGTCTTTTAGATGTTTTTGCAATATGATGTTTTCAGGTTTATTTATTTTTAATATTTTCCAAATGCAGAAGAAGTTGATGAATTCGGCAGCTACATAATTTTCATTTAAATCCATTTGAATATGTTTGAATATTTCCAACTATCAGCTTTTGAGCACACTGGCCTGCAGCAGAAGGCGAATATCCTGATAGCCTTTTTGATTGATTGAATTCAGCCAAAGCTGAGGGAGGGATGCGCTCATGGCTGAAGGAAGAACCGAGAGGGAAGAAGCGTAATTATGTTGTAGCAAAGCTGTTTCTTTTCCCATTGGGACCCTATTGAGCTTCAGTATGTAGTTGGGTAATGATTCATCTCCTGTGAGAGTGTGTGCCAGACCCACTGTTACCCAGAAGTTTTACCTTCAAACAGATCTGCTTTAGCAGGGAAAATTCATTATGTAATTTTCTTCTAGTTTCCAGTAAAAAAAATATCTGAACATCCATAGAAAAAAGTATGCTTATAAGAATTGATTTCAGAGAATTTTTTATTCAGTTAACTCTTTTAAAGAGATTTTTTTAACAGAGTAAAGCCAAATACATTTTAGGACTTTTTCTAATATTAAAAAATGTATATCATTCAGCCATAAAATTTTAAACCATGAAAATATCCACTGGTGATGGAATGGCGTTAAACACAAACAAACAAGCATACTCCATAGCTGTTTTTTCCCTTTTCTTTAAGCATAAATATAACATTATTTTGTCCAGTATGGGTATATACTAGGGGTGTAACGATACACGTATTCGTATTGAACCATTCGGTACGAGGTTTTCAGTTTGGTACGCATTACAAACCGAACGATTCATTGGACTAATCCTATTATGTTTGGAAAATGAAAGAGCTTAAAGTGTGTGAAATATCAGTGTCACTGCGCTCCTCCAAAACATCTGCTCCAAACAGAGTTGCAGAGCCGCGCACATTGTAGCAGGAGTCATTGCACTGATCACGTGAAGAGAGGCACTTTCAATTCAAGCGGTTCTGGTGTAGAGCCTGGTTTATACTCGCCGTGTCAGCACGAGCACGAAGGTATGCGCAGCGCATGGCAAAAATGATGTGAATATTGAAGAAATAATAGCAGACGGAGGATTTGGTTTTCACACTAAAGTAAACAAAGTCAGTTTCAAGGTGAACATGTTGATATTCTTGAGGAAAAAATGCAAGCACGGTCACCGACAGCCAGTTTAGGTTTGCTTTTCTTGTTGTTTTCATTTTAAAAAGCTTATCTTTGCTGTTTACCTCATTTTAAGGTTATCTTTTACTTATTTATTTTTATTCCTCCATGTTTGCTAAACATTCTGTAATTTAATAGTCTTATATAATACTGCATGTGATGTATGCCATGCCTCATTCGTTTTTGTTAATAAATGATGTAAGCTAGTTTGTCATAACCTGCAGTTTTATTGTTGTTGTGCTTTTTAATTAAGAATAAACAATAATCCATCTTTTGTTTCAGTCTTAAAAAGTGAAAAGTGAATAGATGCAAGCAAAACAGATAATTATATTTTCTTGTAAAGGGTGAAGATCGCGAATTCAAAAGCGAAAGCATCTGAAGTCCGGCTTATAATATAGCAAAAGAGGAACTATGATAAAAGTTAATCAGCATGCATTGTTTTATCCCATGTTGTACCAAAAAATAAATAAGTGATAATAAAATTATTTGCTCGAACAACTGAGAAAGTTAATAGCATAAGAGTGACCGGTGAGAAGAATGAGTCTCTAGAGCACTGATTTGGCATTTCCAATTAATGTAGGCCTGTTACATTCTTATTTTTATTAGGCATATTATTATTATTATTATTATTATGAAGTTTCTTGTATTATTAAATTAAAAGTATAATTAATTTGCCTCGCAATAATTACCACATAATTGACACACTGAGAGGATAAAATTAGGCTAGTTACTCCTCAATTAAAATATTTTTTAAAACGGGTATATTATGCTATAGGCTATCTACAATGAAGTGGAGGAGTAACATTTCCCCCGCCCCCCGTATTGAAAACGTACCGAACCGTAAATACCATTCAAAAGTTTAGAGTAAGACGTTTTTTTAATGCTCACCAAGGGTGAATTTATTTGATCGAAAAATATAGTAAACCAGCAGTAAAGTGGAATATTACATTTTAAGATAACTGTTCTAATATATTTTAAATTGTAATTTATTCTTGTGATGGCAAAGCTGAATTTTAAATCCGCCATTGCTCCAGTTTTCAGAGCTATATAATCCTTCAGAAAGTATTCTAATATGCTGATTTGTGCTCAAGAAATAAACAATTATTATAAACATATAATGTGCTGTTGTTTAAACTGTGAGTTTTTTTCCTTCAGAATTCTTTTATGAATAGGAAGTCCAAAAGAATAAATAGTAAAAAAAAACATTACTCGAAGCAAGTTATTGTATTGTTCTAAGAATATTTACTATAAATATTTTTAGTGGGAAACAAGACAAAAATAATAAATAAGGAAGAAATCAAACTGTTTGAAACTAAGTCATTTAATGGTTCTTTTAATACAATTTTGTTGATTGTGTTTTTTATTTATTTATGCATTGCTGTGTAGTATACACAACCGCATTGCTAGTTTTTTGTGATGGTGAAAGCATCTAATGGTTGTGAGAAGAAAAGCTGCTAGCTTCAAAGCAGTTCTTTGGAGAAAAGTCAATACTGTCAGTACAGCAGGTTTTAGATATACAGAGGTGTGTTACTTTAAAAAGATCATTTTGGGCAATGAAAAAAAGATTGGTAGGCTGTAATATTGATTTTTCTTTTTGATCAATGCCTTTGTGAATATGCTGTTTTAAAATACTCCTATATAAAAAAATAACACTTCCTACAAACGATCCAGTGTATGCTCTGTCATTCCTGTTTTCCTCTTTCTCCCCAGACGGCCATGGATCAACTGCACATGCACTTCACTCAGGCCATCCACAACACTGTCTTTCAGGTGGTGCTGGGATACGTAGAGCTGTGTGCAGGCAATGCCGACACCAAGTTTCAGAAGATGCAGTACAAGGACCTTTGCACGGTATGCCTGTTCTAAACTTGGCCAACACAAAACAGAGGTCACTTCCAAAAGTCACTGTGAACCAAATTCACTGCTTGAGCATGAAATCATTCATTGATTTAATTCTCATTGTGATCTAGGCAGGCATAAAATAGGTTAGATTCCTGCCTTTGGAAAATATGTTAATTTTTTCTAGCTGTAGCAAGGGTAACTTGTGGTGAACGGGGCAGGCGATCTCATTCATGAGCAAATCATGAAGCAATTCATTTGAGTTAACAGGAAAAAAATGGAGTCTCTGCCAAGCACCTTATAGCTACTTGCCACAAACTGCGGTCTCGCTACATCTTCAGCCTGGATACTAAAATTCTCATTTGCATTTGTATAGAAACACTGAACCTTTAGATCAGGTGTTCCTGTGGCTCAGTGGTTGAGCATTGTGTTAGCAGAGCAAAATGTTGTGGGTTCAATTCCCAGGGAACACACATACTGACAAAAAAATGTATAGCCTGCATGCACTGTAAGTTGCTTTGGATAAAAGCGTCTGCTAAATGTGTAAATGTAAATCACAAACCAAATTGTAGTCATCTTTTCTGGGTCATTTTATTACCGTACGATATTACATTATATTCAGATTATATAATTGATAAACCAAATTAAGCTCATCCAGTAGATGAAGCACTACCGATAATGATTTTTTTCGACACCCAGTAACTATTCCTATATTAAACTGAAATATTATAGCTATTAATTTATGTAATATTGTATTTTCTTCTTTTTTATTATTATTAAAGTGGGTCAGACACAAGACACTCATTGAATCTGAATTGAATTGAGTCTGAATTTATTGCTTCATTCAAAGTAAATAAAAAAGGCAATTCATAATTGAATAAACCCATTTTATGATTCACATCTATTCCTGTGATGGAAAGCAGAATTTTCAGCAATCATTACTCCAGTCTTCAGTGTCACATGATCCTTGACAAATAATGTTAATATGCTGATTTGGTGCTCAAGGAACATTTATTATTATTATTATTATTATCAGTGCTATAGTTGTGCTGAATAATTTTCTTTGTGTGGAAAAGAACAGCATTTATTTAAAATAGAAAGCTTTTATGACCAATTTAATGCATCCTTAAAAAGTATTAATATCTTTCAGAAACAACAATCCCAAACTTTTAAATGGTAGTGCATGTTTGTATTAACTTGGCACATGCTTTAAACTAGAAAGTTATCATGGGGTATTTTTGGCTGTCATTGACACATTAACAGGTTTTTGCTGTTCAGTTTATGTAAACAAAAAAAAAAATTCCCTCCACATTTTCCTGTTTGTTTAACATTTATTCAACTCATTTTCAAACCATTTGAATAGCCCTTGTTTAATTTCTCTATAATTAATATGCACATCATATTCCACGTCTGGAGTTGAAGAGTGTGGAGTCTTTCTACAACCTACTATTGGCACAGAGCTCAAATGGTTGGTGTAGGCTTAGTTGCACCTGGCTGTATTATATTTGAGTGTCAGAAGGGAATATTGTTATATCTGCTGATCTGAGGTAAAACATAGCCCTTATGTTCAAGTTCAGCTGGTACGATCAACAGATGTTTGCACAGAACTCAGTGCGCTTAGCATTAATGCCAAGTAAGTGAATGATTTGGAAAGGAAGCTTTGTTTTGCCCCTCTTGAGTGTTTATACACTACTGTTCCAAATGTTGGGGTCACTAAGATTTTTTTTGTTTGGTTTAATAAATGATTTTTATTTGTTATTTTTAAATTCAGCAATGATTCATTAAATTGATCAAAAGTGACACTGAGAACTTTATCATTGGTACAAAAAAATCTATTTTAAATAAATGCTTTTTTAAAAACGTTCTAGTCAAATGAATGTCAATTTTGCTCAGTCTCATTTAGCCTTGGTTTAATGTCTTCCTTTGACACCCAGTCCATTCCTCCCAAACTTTGTTTTTGATCTCATAAGCGGCAACCTGACAGATCATGCTGCAATGTGAATGCTTGTGTGGACAATATACATATTTTAGCACTGAGAAATTTGGCAACATGTGCTATGCCTTTAACACTCAGACACGGGTTGACGCTGCCTGAGGTGTCAACTCAGCTGATAAATCTTTAGATTTTCTTTCTCTGAGACGTTGCTTTGAAACATATGCTTAATACGGTAACAGTATTTCCTCAATCAGATGCAGCGTTGCTCATTTCAGTTTCCATTCTGGATACGGTGGCACCTTTGAACCTCCGAAAGGAAAAGAAAATGAAACCTGTATCTGGGTTTTGCCCCAAGACAGATTTTCCTAGATTTTGTCTTTCTTCTCATCACACAGCAAGGGAAATATTGCAGATTAATTTGTCTTGAGCACCGTGGACAATGTGTCATCCTTCCGGCTCTCAAACTCTCCTGAGCGTCTAGTAGTCATAAAGTAAACACGACGAGAGGTATGCTGATGACAATCACTTCAGCCCTGAACTGTGAACCACAGCGTGGGAATTAAAATGCAGCGTAACTGGAACACTCCAAAGGTCACATCATAACGCTACATGAATTTTACATGAAACTATCGTTATCCCATCCCATCAGAGATCTCCTGTGCTCTCCATACTCAGCTTTGGGCAATGGGTGAGGTAGATGAACAGACGTGAGAAAGGCCCTGTTTGTGAACATCAACAAAAGTAAAACAAATGTTAAAAATTGCACACTCTCTGCAAGTTACATCATAGCTGAGAATCAGTGTTATTTACCATCAGTGTAGTTGAATTGAAACCCTCACACTCGTATTTTGGAGAGCTCTCGATGGACTCTAGTGGTTATTGACCTTGCAGCTGAATATGAGTACTGTATGAGAGTGTGCCAATCACATCAGCTTCTCTTTACCTCCCTCTCCATCTCTAACCTTGCTGTTCATCGCTACAAAAGGTTATTCCATGTACCTCAGTATGATACCTCTACTCCCATTTATAATTGTTTAACAGGATGTTCATTTGAAAATAAGTGCATTGTAATAGTTTAAAGTGTATTTTGTAGAGTCTGTCTCATCTTAACTATTCTGATTCCTTTTTGAGTTGAGCATGATTGATAACTTGGTTTAGTAAGTTAATCTAAAAAGAACCAGCTCATAATAGTTGTTCATTTTGGAATCAGACTACACTTTTGGTTCTGAATATGTTTGGTTCACTAAAAAGAACCTTAAAAGTTATTTATTTGAACTACATTGTTGATGCTGATTTTGATTCACTAAAAAAGACAAGCTCATAAGAGTCATTAGTTTGGGAATCTGACTATAGTGTTTATTCTGTATGTATTTGATAACATTCTTAAACATTAATGTTTCTCTATAGGAAAGGCAAGGCAGGCAAGTTTATTTATATAGCACATTTCATACACAATGGTAATTCAAAGTGCTTTACATAAAAGTAAAAAAATCATAAAAAAATAATCACAACAATAAAACATGGAACTTAAAAACTAGCAGTTTCTGTTTTAAATATTTAATTGACTAAAAAGTACATTCTCATAAGTGTCACCTGATTGGAAATGTCAGTGCTTGTACTGTATGTTTTTGATTCAAATAAAAAAAGGCTTTTGTTCGGAAATCAGACTGTACTGACTGGTCATGCACTGCTTTTGATTTATTAAAAAGAACGGTTACACTTTATTTTGATATCCACTTTAAACATTCTACTAACTATAAGTAACTAATTCTCATTAATTTGCAACTACCTGTCTACTAACTCTCAGAGTAGACTGTTAGATTAGGTTTAGGGTTAGTTTAGGGGTGTGCGATATGATGATTTTTGATCGTGGACGATAAAAATGTTTCCACGATCTGCTTTTGGAGAAATATTGGTAGTATCGTGCTACAGCGCACATTCTATCAGCTGCAGTTCTGCGCCTCTGTGTCAATAAACTGTACAACGCGACATACATTCACATCAGTGTTAACTTAGCGGTAGTTACTCTCACAGGACACTGCACTTATTTGGAATCACAAAAGTACATTATTTGCATGTTTTAAAGCCTTGCCGGTTAAACGTTTCATTCACTCGCTGTTCTGGCGTGCGCTTTTTCTGAACGCATACACCTGAAGCGCACGCTCGAAAAAGCCTGTCTAACAGCGCCTGATTACTCAACTAAGTTATCTTTTGTGCTAATACTGTCAAAACACACAAGGTTTATGTATAGACTCAGTTGGTTATGTCTAAAATGAAAGTAAACAGCCGAGACAAACTGATGCGTGCCTGTATATTAGAAGCGTGCAGCTCTTAAAGGGACAGTACTAAACATATACATTGCCATTTTGCAGATGCTTTTATCCAAAGCCACTTACAATTGGGAAATACATGAAGTGATTCATCTTGAAGAGGCAAACAGACAGAGGAAGTGCTATTAACATCAAGTCTCAGGCATTGTTCAAATAAGTACAAGCTAGCAAGAGAAGGAGAGAAAAATAAAGACAAAGATACATTTTTTTAAGTTTAGGATTAAGTCAAGTAGTGTCAAAAGAGATGAGTTTTCAGTTGCTGCTTGAAGATTGACAGGGATCCAGCATTCCGGATGGGGGTGGGAAGATCATTCCACCAGTTAGGAATGGTGAACGAGAATGTTCTGGAGAGTGATTTTGAGCCTCTCTGTGATGGTACCACGAGGCGTCGCTCACTAGCTGATCTCAGGCTTCTGGAGGGGATGTAGATTCGTAATAGTGAGTGGAAGTAGGCGGGTGCAGAGCCTGTGGTTGTTCTATATGCAAGCATCAGTATCTAGAATTGGATGCGAGCTGCAGCTGGTAGCCAGTGCAAGGAGACAAAGAGAGGTGTAACATGGGCTCGTTGAAGACCAGACGTGCCGCTGCATTCTGAATCATTTGTAGAGGTTTGATTGTGTTTGATGGAAGTCCAGCCAGAAGAGCATTGCAGTAGTCCAGTCTAGAAATGACAAGGGCCTGGACAAGAAGTTGTGCTGCATGCTCTGTCAGAAAGGGCCTGATTTGCCAGGATGAGCTGTAGGTGATGTTCTTTCATCCACCCGAGATGTCTGCCAGGCAGCCTGAGATCTGTGCTGCTACCGTTGGATCATCTGGTTGAAAAGAGATATTCTAGAAAAGTTGGCAGGGAGCAACAGCTCATTTGCATTCAAAGAGACATGAACGAAAACTGTGAATTTCTTCTTATACTCAAAATAGGCATTTTTAAAATGATATAATAAAGGATCAGTGGGTTATTTTGATCTGAAACTTCACATACACATTCTGGAGACACTTCAGACTTATATTACATATTGTAAAAAAGTGCATAATAAGTCTCCTTTAAAATAATTTTAATTGAAAGAAACAACCAGTAACATTTTAAATTAAACATGACATTTTGAAGTAGAAAATCTGAAATAGTTTTGTTGTAAAACATACTCCAATAATCTTTATTTTATAAAAAGAAAATAATAATAATAATATTTTTTACAGCGTTAGAAATGCATGACTCAGCTTGCTTATATTTCTTTTTACACACATTATAATTACAGGGGCACATCTTTGAAAAATAAGGACATTTTAATGCAGTTCCTTCCACACAGTACTATGTAATGACCTGAAAATACTTCTACCATAATTCATAATGCAGAATAATACATTTCGACATTTTCATCAGATGAAATATTTTATTGATGCATGTAAATATAGTTGGTTGATGCTCTTCCCTATAAAACTTTAAAGGATTTGAAGTAATTTAAAATGTAGCTCTAAAAAGCGCGTGGGTGTGTATGTAATAAAGGCACGGTGATAAAATGAACAGCAAAAAAGGGGGAAATTAATATCTAAAAAAAAGTAGCCTAATATTACAAATAGTAGGTGATCCTAACATTCTGTTCCTGAGGAACTAGAAAGCCCTTGATCCTGGCTGAGCCTCTCCAGCTCTGCCATCTGTGGTGTGACTTCATGAGCTTGGTTATGAAAGAGAAGATGCCACAGAGATTTGCTGACTTCACGTTTACAGCCTGCTGACGGCAGCAGCACATTCCCCCTCACTTTGTTTTCCTTCTTCTGCACTTTTAAGATATTTACTACAATCATATTTGACAATGGGTGTGAATTGGGTGGTTACCGCTGCTGCCAGGACTGTACTCCGCATTTTTATCTGAGCAAATAACGATTAGCACTGAAATAACCCCAGTGATGTCTTTGAGACTATAGGGAGAAAATATCAAGAGTACATGAAAAAACTTTCTCATGTTTTTGGATGTAATTCCCACCTCACCATTGAATGAAGTCACTGACCTGAATCTGTTTCTGTGCACCTGCCTGAATCCCATACAAAGCGTGAAATGTTCTTATCAAAATATCAGCTATAAATGTCCATCTGTCTGTCTAATAAGACTCCTTTGAGATTAGAAAGTCATTTATCATCCTTTCTCTCCACCAACGCTCAGTTGCCAGGCAACAATGCCTCGATCCCAATAGCAGGAAGTCATCTGGAGAGGTCGAGGGATTGATTATTTGAACGAGATGGCTGACTTTTCTCTCTGTTCACCTACAGGAGTCATTAGTCATCAATTAGAATACTATACTTCCTGTGTAGTAACCACTGGATCAGTGTTAATCCAGCTGAGCATCTATGTATCTCCTTACGCTCAATGATTGCAGCCATACAACTTTATTCAAAGAAGGGATGAAGCTGTCCAAAACAATTAATCAACTTCAAATGAGATGAATGGTTCATATAATTATTGCTTTCGGCCTTGAGTATTATATTTTGGCAGCTTTGGCAATGTTACGCATTTCCTTTGGTATAATACTTGAGCCAGAGTTCATTGCATTAGTCAGAGCCGCTCTATTGTAATGAGTTGTGTGGGATGGTTTCATATGAGCTTGTTTATCTGTTACTGCAGAATTACCGTAAGTGATGAATCACCTCTAAATGCCCAAAGCTTTTTTCTGTATGCAGCACAGGCTTAATTAGATTTATTGCAGCGACTCGGATCAGGTCGCATCGTATCTCAGTATGTGAATACAAAAGTGAATGAGTGTATTATTAATTTTATTGTTTGTTTTAAAGGCAATTTGTTCAACGAGTGTTTTTTTTAAGTTGTAGTCTTAAAACTTAAAACTTTTAAAACTTAAAAAAAAGTTGTAGTGTTCCTGTGGGGCTCAGTGGTTGATCATTGCGCCAGCAGCGCAAAAGGTTGTGGGTTCGATTCCCAGGGAACACACATACTAATGAAAATGTATAACCTGAATGCACTTCAAGTCGCTTTGGATAAAAGCGTCCGCTAAATGCATAATGTAATGTAATGTAAACAGAGGGAAACAATTGATGGGCTTTTTGGACACACTGAGTACTTGGTGAAAACAGGACTGAAACAAAAATGGATCAAGGAATTCAATTTAATGAATGTGGTTTAAGTGTTTAGAAGTGTTCATTTATGTTAGGGAGCTTCTGTTTTCTCAAGACTGTGTGATTTTTTTTTTTTCTTTTTTTTTTCTTGCCTATTACTCATCTTTGTCAGGTACAAAACAAATGTGATGAAACATTTCAAATAATAATATTTTAGTAATTCTTTCCTAATTTCCTTTGAACTTACATCATTTTAACATAAATAAATAAAATAATCATAATAAATACATATTTTATTATAATGAACATACCAAGACGAGAAAGAAAACAACATAAGAGACTCCACTGATTAAGCGAACAAATGTGCTACTGTTACTTAATTACCTAATGAACCATTGAAATGTCTCACCTATCCAGCAGAAAAAAAACCTGTCTTTGCGTCCATTTTAAAACCGTTCAAAACATGAGTTCATGCAACCTTTCAAAAGCCCTGCCGATATTTATACTTGTTTTAGCAATGGCCCAGTCACATTCTCCTTTTTCTGTAGCCACTTCTCGGTACGAATTCTTTTGGTTTTGACTACGGGTGAATCTCCAGTCACTGATGATTGTCGTTTCAACCTTTCTGGATTATATTCTGCCATTTATTCCAGCTGCTGTGAGAAAAGGCTATAAACGATCCGTCAGCTGCAGCATCCTCACGTGCGATATAGCATACAAGCCACGGACAACTTCTTTATGTTTACAGACGTGACGTAATGACGCAGCGCCGTACTCGAATTTCCCATGAAAACCTACCCATGCCACTCAAATTAGAAAACGTTATTACAAGGTTATAAAGTAAGGCAATAGTTTTGATCAATGGTTGGTTATGTACTTGCTCAAAAATTGATTTTGCATCTTTTTGAACCAAAAAAGATACGGGCTGCTGCTTTAAATATATATGTATTTAAATGATTAGTGCGTATTTACATTTTACATAGTTTAATGTTTAATATTATATAATTTTAATCATGTTAGCTGAGGTATTGAATTTCACTGTTGGAATTTCAAATCGTAAATACTGCTATTAACTAATGGCAGGTAAAGTTGTGCTACATTTTTGTTTTCCTTTGTCTCAAGATTTAGTGGACAATTTAATTTGATAGTTTCCCGCACTAATGTTTCATTTTATGCTTTTTTTTCATTGACCATAAACATGAACTGCCAACATGACTATGCCATTAGCTTTATAAATGTTGTTCACATTTGAAGTTCCTGTGCCATGACCTCAATAGTATCCTAAGTAAAGCTTCAGTAAAGTTGATTAGGTAAATCTTTGGCAATAGACAATCAGAAGCTGAAAGGCTGCTGTGGTGGAGCCTAATTTAAAGAGTCCATTGGTAAACTTACAAATAAGCCTTGCAGCAACACCGGTTCTGTAGTAAAAAGTGATGACGGTAATAAATAAATTGTAACCAAAGAGCAAAAACTGCTTTTCCACAGCTGGAGGCCTTGTTGTTATGTGCCGTTCCTGTGCCTTCAAAAAGAGCCTTGGCGAGTTTTAGGACGATCGTAATTTACCAGGCTCCAGCAGTTTGTAGAGCTTCCAAGTAGAAGTCTGCACGGGACTGTTTTTTAAGTCCTGCTCCCGCAAGGTTATATCCCACACCCACCCGCTCCCACGATATAGTCACTCTTTGTCCACTTTGAATAATTTTCTTCCCAACCCGACTGTTCCCGCTAAATATAGATCTCGTTTCAAGAATCACACATTTAAATTTCCTCTACTGAAAGAAAGAGAGATAGGCTAACAAATGAAAGTGTAGTATGCACAAAATTGTATTTGTTATTTTTTTTGTTTTGTAAAGTCTTTTATTGACAGCAAAATGTAAAAAAAAAAATAGTAAGACGCTAAATTCGATTAACATTTTACTGCCAGCACATGTGTCACAGAGAAAATAAAAATGTTGTACACAAATTGTATTTATTTGTATTAATCTAGTCAGGATACAATTAGTTTAACATTTACAACACAATAGGAACAAGTGTTGCAGAGAGAAAAATAAATCAATGTATTCATGCTCCCTCAATTTCAGATTTACTGTTTTCCAAAAGTCTCTTCAGATAGATTTAAGGACACGCATCTGAGACACATAATGCCATGCTAAACTGGGTTCCTCGCCAGATCTTCAGTGTCTTTTTTCTCAGATTTGAATTTTTAGAGCGTCTATGGATCTTTACAAAGTATTCAGATGTATTAAATTGATTTGTACAAATTTAAGGTTGTAAAAATAAAATCCATGTCCAGTTCATCATTTGGGATCAGTTTTGCTTGTACTGTCCATTTCAATGCTTGCAGATTCAAGGAATCAGGCTTTTTTTGTCACCTGGGAATTTTACACGAATTGACTTATTTTAGTATATATGCATATACTGTTATTGGAGTAAAAACAGTAATATTCTGAAATATATATATATTTGTTTTACAATTATTATTTTTTTATAATTTTTCACATTTAATATATTTTAAAATGTAATTTATTCCTGTGATAGCAAAGTTGAAGTTTCAGCTGCCATAATACCAGTCTTCAGTTTCACATGCCATAATTTCCTGTATATCTTTGTTGACTCTACTTTTTGAAATCAGTTGTTCTGTTGTTGTTGTTGAACCTGTAGGGGCTTGTGGAAATCAAAACCGTGTGAATGAAGCTCTTTTCTTTTATCTTTCCCACCCCAGCACATTACCACAGACAGCTACATCCCCTGCTTGACTGACCTCTGCAAGGCCTTGTGGGAGGTGATGCTCAGTTACCATCTAACCATGCAGTGGCACGATGAGCACTACAAAGAAGAAGAGGCGACTCCTGCTGCGGGTAAGCAAAACCAGTCACTATTGGCACCTCTGTAAAGAGTCATGTGTTTAGCTATTTTTTTCAGTCTTACCAATGGCACTTTTCAGAAGATTCAAAATGACGTGTTGTGCCAGTAATATACTTTTTGGCTGACAATCAAGGCCCAATTCCAGATGCTGGGCCAGAGCTGTCATGTAGAGATAGTCAGTGAAAGAAGAATAATAACAACAATGGCACCAAGCAGAGCATCAAAACGACTTCCCATGATACAATCAGTAGCTCTGATCAGATATCAGGCTCAAGTTGGCTGAAATATTAACACTCCATATTCCCTATCATAATGCCTCTTGTACATTTGAAAAAAAAAATCCTTCAGCAGCATCTTGGTCTTATTTTCCAGTATAAACATCATTTAAACAAGATAAAATACTTTAGCCAAACTGTATTTGAATTTAGTCTTGTACCTGAATTTTAATATTACTTTGCATGTTTATTTTTTTAATTCAGTAAATTTAGTAAGCTAAATAATTAACCTATAATGAATAATGAAATTAGACAGTTATATATAATATAGTTTCTCTCAGTGTTGTTTTAATATCATTGGGATACTATTATAGTAATATTGTAATATTTTAATATTACTAAAGTTTTAGTAATTTTGTTGTCATTTTATTGTGATTTTTATGTCTAGTACATCAAGTAAAAATTAAATAAAAATTACATATATCCTTTGGCAACTAGCTGAAGTACAATAAAAATAAGATACGTTTTTAATAATTACTGTTAGTTAACATTCAACATTTTATGGTTTTAGTTTGTTTAACCCTAATTTCTATTAATATTTTATGAAATGTGATATAAACTTTGTTTTATATAGGGAACGGTGCTGTTTGAGAATAGTTTGTTTTTTTTACAAATTAATTTAATTACTTAATGAGATTTTAATGGTATAGGTAGAAATGGGGAAGATAAGACAAAATATGGGGTGTTGGGTCTGTAAATGTCCCAAGCCAGATTCAAACTCTGGTGTAATGTGTCATGTGGACTACTATGCATCATCTCTGACAGTAATAGTATTTTTTTTCAATGTTCTTTGGCACCTATGCTTCATCTTTCTGTTGAGGCAACTCTCTGAGTTCTCTTGTATTTCTCTAAACTGTCTGGAGGGGACTCGTTCTGTATTTTGGCTCCTTTTATATGTAACTCTAAATCAGTTTTATTAGAAAGAGCTGGGGATTCATTAGGGTGCTCACTACCCATGATGGTTAGATTTATAAGCATTGCATTTGTGCTTTTATAGTGTAAGGTCCTACTTTGTGTATTCCGAGGAAATGGCTTTTGGTGTGTGCTGTAATCGGCTCAGCAGTGGCCAAGGAGACTGAGCAGGTAATTGAAAGGACCTCTGAGCCGTTAGCTAGCTGCAGTGTAGTTTGTAATGTTTGCCGTTCTGTCTTGCCTCCGCTTCGATTTCTGAGGTCACTGAGCAGTGCTGAAACAGATTGGTGCTTGTTCTTGGTTAGAGCTGTCATTGGAAATTCATTGAACCTTTCTAAAATACCCTAATAACCCCTACAGAGGGAAGTATACGGAATGTTACTAACTGAACAGGCATTGTTGCTGTAAATAATGATGGGTTTGTGGTTATTTTCTATCAATATTAAATGAGGGACATAAATCATTTTTTTATATTTTTTTTTACTGATATTTTCTTGTGGCTTTTAACACAGCCAGCTCTGTACTACTTTAGAATTTAGCAATAGTCTTGTACTTGCATTGTATTCTGTTTATAATCTCTATTCTTCATGCTATTCATTTATTTTTCACATTTGCTACAGCTCAAGTGAATAATATAAGCCAAGTAATACACACATTTTTGTACTTTTCTCCACATCAGTCCTCTAAAGAACAATAACTTCCACCATAGTCAGAATTTTGCAGATATACTTTTAGAAAACAACTTACAATTTTATTTCATATAAAATGCATTTAGCAAAGCTTTGTTTTAAAAAGTGGAAAGTCTGCCAATGGAACAAAACAAAGTCATAAGAACATATATTTTTTTTATATGAATTTACTTGAAGCAAAATTCATAGAAAATATATCTTGAATTATATTGAAGAAATTAGTTTGCTTATAAATATATTTTGTTTTAACTAAAATATTGTAAAAATGCTAAGGAAAGAAAATAGTTTTCAGGTTAACAATAAGTTCCTTTACTGTATACAGTGAAAAACTGTAAAAGATCCAACCAAATATCAAATGTAATTTTACAGTCAAATTATGTTAATTGTACAGTTTTTAGAAGTAAAGAAGAACAAATCAACATATAATTTACAGTCAAAAATTGATATTCCCAGAAAGTCCCTGCATGAAACTCCACCTTTAAAAGTATTTGTATAATCATGTTTCTTAATCGTTTTTGTTAGCATTTATGTACATTTGGGTTTATTGCATTACATATTTTTTACAAAATTATTCTGGCAACCACAGCTTTTCTTTTTTTTTTATACAGTGCATGAAATAATACAATATTGATTAATCTTGGTTCATGCTAATTTATGCATATGTTATTACAGATAACATTTAAAATATAAATTAACATTTGTTTATTGTGTTATAAATGAACATAAATTATTTACACAGAACTATCTATCTATCTGTATCTGTCTGTCTTTACTTATTAACTATAATTCATATATATTAACTAGAATTTATAAATGCTATGAAATCTTGTGTTGTTATTTTGTTTATTGTTATTTTTTTATACCTCATGCATTAACTAATGTTAGCTAATTGAACTTTATTATAAAGTGTTAATTTAAAGCTTAATGGTATTAAATGAGATAGCATTTCATAATTTAAAAGGGTGAATGGTAATGATCTTGGGGACAATTCAAACTTCTAATTTAGTTACATATATCTAGTTGATATTCTGTTCTGCAGTGAGCGCAGTATATCAGGAGACCGATATGCTTTACTTCATATGCATGTCTGTAGCATTGAATAATGCACCAATCCCTGTGTGAAATTGACAATTACACCTCTTGTTGCGTGCCGCTGCATACGGTATTCATCTTGGTCTGTATCACGATAAGTTTACTTTCCTCTTCTTAGCTGCCAGAGCTATCAACAGGTAAATTGCCTCCGCTGGCCTGTGACTTGCTTTGCTATCTAATTTCACAAGGTGTATAATCACTGTCGACCATGTGTGGAAAAACCAGTCGAAAGTAATTCATTAGAATACAAGTTAGACCTTGATTTGGCAGGGTATTTCTCAGGATCGGTTTAGGAGTTCGGTTCGCAGTTTAGATTGATTGTGTCTGTCGTTGGGAAAGCACAGTTGTTTGCCTTTGGTTGTGCACATATGTGCTGGAGTAAGAAGGGACGAAGATGTTGTAAGGTTTGGTCAAAGGTCCTACTTTAGAGGTTTGGCTCTGTTCAGCCATTTGTCTTTATTAGGAGACTGTCAAGTGTGAACGAGGACATTCAAAGTGAGGATTTCAGCCGTTTTTATATTTAATGTCTCCCGCATGTCTCCGTCTCGTAGCAGATTTACTGGATAGACTGACTTTTGCGTTTGGATGATCCTAAAGATGAAGACTAAAGAAAGCATGGGTGCAGCTACGCATTTCTTAGCTGGAAAAGGGTAGTTTGTTTGTTCTTTGGATATATGTTTGCAGCTTGGAAGTCAAAAATGTCCTGATATTTACTTGCTAAAGTCAAAGAAAGGTCTTCCTAAAGTCAAAGTTTGTTGTTTTCACGCAAGTTTCTCTAGAGTGAGAAGGTCAGGTTCTCTTGTTCTCTCTTAGCCGTGTGTTTACACCACAGGAAAAATGTGTGGTTTTGTCCTCTCAAACTTTACGCTTAATTCTGAATCACTGAAGAGAGCGGAACACTGACCTGAAATCAGTCGTACTTAGGGTTGGGTATCATTTGAATTTTATCGATTCCGATTCTGCTTATCGATTCCGATTCTTTTCAATTCCCAGTTTCGATTCCAATGTGATTAGATAATGATATCAAGCATTTATCCCGTGTATCTTTTTAGCAAACCATTGCACGATATATATTTTAGTATGCATTGAGAGACGTTCTGAAATGTAATGCATTCATAAATGCATGCACAGTTTGCAGCTTTAATCGTCTTTTTGGTAATTTCGTGACTTAACTGACGACAGACTCGTATACTGTTTCTTGTGCGCTTATTTATGATGATGCGATCAGTGCATGCGCCAAGAGCTCAGTGACTTCTGACAGGACAGGAAAGTTTGTTTTACTGACATATAGCCTAACAGCATCTCGTTGTTCTACCGAAGATTATTTGGCTCGTGTACCTTTTCCGCGCTCATGTGACTCTCGCCTGGCGCTGAGGCAAAGCTGCAGTGGGTGTCTGAAAAGTCTCGTTTGATTTGGATGCAAAAAAATACACCAGTTCCGCGTCTTAATAAAGGCATTTCTTGTCAAGAAAAAGGGGACAAAAACTGCAGTTTTGAGCCGGGTGGCCAAGCTTAGATCAGTGGTGGCACTGCTGCACGGATAAACCAAGTGATCACAACATTGTGATCACACACCTCAAAGGTTGAGGAATAAAACAGACAAATCATTTTCATTTAGGAATAGATTCACGTTGGTGTTTGAATCATGTTCGCGATCTTTAACGATCTATTCAATTAATGTCATGTTGGTGGTGACACCTCTCTTGCAACATATTTAGCTATCACAGATATTATACTTCTTCACAGATATTATATTTAGCTTTTTTGGCTTCTGAACGCAAATTAACGCAAACTTTGGAGGCTTAGATTAGCGAGCAAGGTAGATGAAGAGAAAAAAAAAGCGCATAGGAATCGATAGGAGGAATCGAAATTTTGATTTGACAACAAGTATCCGATTCTGGAATTGGAACGATTTTCGATTCCCAACCCTAGTCGTACTTCTGAGTTTATACCTGAGGAGATGTGTATTACATTTACATTTATTAATTTAGCAGAAGGTGCTTTGTTTATTTGTTATGAAGAAGAAGCAGAAGTCAAGTCAAGACGGAAGAGATAAGTGTTCAGGTGTCGTTTGAAAATTGTCAGGGACTCAGCATTCCAGATAGGGGTGGGAAGTTCATCCCACCAGCCAGAAATGGTGAACGAGAATGTTCTGGAAAGTGATTTTGTGCCTCTGGGATGGAACCATGCTGTAGCTCACTCGCAGATCTCAGACTTCTGGGGGGGATGTAGGTTGTCATAAGTGAGTGGAAGTAGGTGGGTGCCGAGCCTGTGGTTGTTCTTTATGCAAGCATCAGTGTCTTGAACTTGATGCGAGCTGCAACCAGGAGCCAGTGCAGGGAGATAAAGAGAGGTGTGACATGGGCCCTTTTGGATTCACTGAGGACCAGTCGTGCCGCTGCATTCTGAATCATTTGTAAAGGTCTGATTGTGCATGATGTAAGTCCAGCTAGAAGAGCATTGCAGTAGCCCAGCCTAGAAATGACAAGGGCCTGGACAAGAAGTTGTGCGGCCTGCTTTGTAAGGAAGGGCCTGATCTTTCTGATGTTGTGCAATGCAAACCTGCAAGATCGAGCAGTTTTTGTAAAGTGGTCTTTGAAAGTGAGCTGGTCATTGAAAATGACCTGAAGATTTCAGACTGAGCGTGATGGGGTAATTGTTGTTGAATCTATCTGGATGGTAAAATCATGTTGTAGAGTTGGAGTGGCAGGGAAGACAAGAAGTTCAGTCTTTGCCAGGTTGAGCTGTAGGTGATGTTCTTTCATCCATGCTGAGATGTCCGCCAGGCAGCCTGAGATCCGTGCAGATACCGTTGTATCATCTGGTCGAAATGAGAGAGAGAGCTGTGTGTCATCAGCATAGCAATGGTAGGAGATACCATGTGCTTGTATGATGGGACCCAGTGATGTAGTGTATTTGAAGAAGAGGAGGGGTCCAATAACTGATCCCTGAGGAAACCCCAGTGACCAGTTGATATTCTGTGGATACTTCCCCTCCTCAGGCCACTTTGAAGCGAAGTGGAATCCCTGTGATGCCCAGTGATGAGAGGGTGGTCAGGAGAATCTGATAATTAACTGTGTTAAAAGCAGCAGAAAGATCCAACAGAATGAGAATTGATGATTTGGAATCAGCTTTTGCAATCAGCAAGGCTTCAGTGACTGAGAGTAGCGCCGTCTCAGTTGAGTGTCCACGTCTGAAACCTGATTGGTTAGTGTCCAGTTGGTGACAGAAATTAGGATAACTGGTTGAAAAGAACCTGTTCAAGCGTTTTCGCTATGAATTGAAGAAGAGAGACAGGTCTGTAGCTATATGTGAGTGAAATGTTAAATGTCGTTTTTTGAGCAGTGGGGTTACCCAAGCCTGCTTGTATGCATTGGGGAAGGTGCCTGTAAGGAGAGATGTGTTGATGATGTGTTGAGTGTTGGTAAGAGTGAAGGAGAGATTGCTTGGAGAAGGTGTGGGGGTATTGGATCTAGAAGACTTGTAGGATGGCTGGAGAGGCGAAGTTTGGATACTTCGGCCTCCGTGAGGGGACAGAAGGGGAAGAGGGGAGTTTTATCAGTAGATGTGGTTGGTTTGAGATCCTGTATGTGTGGAGCTGAGAACTGGCTACTGATTGACCTAGTGTGAAGAAAGTGGCAAAGTCATTGACTGTTAAGGAGGTGGTGGGGGCTTCTGTAGGGGGACAGAGGAGAGAGTTGAATGTTTTAAAGAGATTGCGTGTGCCAGATGTGCTGTTGATCTTGTTGTGGAAGTATTAAGCCTTGGCAGTGTGGACTTGGGCAGAGAAAGATGAAAGCAAAGACTCAGGCCTCTGATAGATACTCAGGTCTGACGGATCTTTTGATTTGCGCCATTTTCTCTCTGCTGCCCTGAGTTCGGACCGATGTTCACAGAGAACATCGGATAGCCAGGGGTTCGAAGGAGCAGCACGTGCTGGCCTGGAGGAGAGAGGACATATATTGTCTAGGCAAGAAGTTAAAGTGAAGCACAAAGTGTCAGTTGCAGCATTCACATCCAGAGCTGAGAAATGGGTGGGTGAGGGAAGAGAGGAGGACACTACAGAGGAAAGATATGAGGGTGAAAGAGAATGAAGGTTTCGCCTAAAGGTAACTGGGTTTTGAACAATGGTACGATGTTCTTGATGTGATCAAAATGTTTTTGATTATTTTATGGCAATGTAATTTGCCACTAATGGTGATTTACTTGTATTACCCGTCATCCTGCTTGACTCTAATTCCTGCTGAAGAATTAGGCCTCCGGTGTCAGACCGTCCCGTCAGCTTGGGTCAAAAACTTTGGTTGTTTTTTGCTGCTCATCACTTCTGTGCCTCTCCTTATCATATTATTTTAAATAGAATTTGCTTTTAATAAGAAACCTGACAATCTAATGACCGTCTTTTAATAAAAGCATATTTCCTGCTGTTCGTAGTGAATTACAGTTGTGTATATATGCATCATTCAGATTTACCAAGAAGAAAGGTTTTGAGTAATCAGTGTCACTTTACCCTTGATGTCCCTCCTGAATAAGCTGTAAA
>QVTF01000001.1:3572500-3740000 GCA_003573665.1 Oxygymnocypris stewartii
ACTGAAGCATATGTAAACGATGTATTAATAATGTCAATTTCACCTTTACGCTTCTAATGAAAAGGGTAAGTGATTCCCTGTTAATGCTTGTGAGGGGCAGCAGCAGACTATGATTTAGAGGTGAGATGACAGGAGAGAAGTGTTTTATGCATGTTTTTTAAACACTGATGGGGCTGAAGTGTCTTTTCAATCACCTCACAAAAGGAGAGAAGTGTTCCCTCAGGCCAAGGCTTAGACCTCAAAGCCCACTGACATTCAAAACTAAACTCCTTATTGTCAGTGTACTGTCACTGCATGATGTATGGATTATATGTTTGCGTATCAAAGAATAAAGCCACTCACACATCCGCCAGCCAAGATTTCAGAAGGTAAAGGAACGCTGCCGTCTTTTTGCATAGTCTTTCCTCTCACAAAGTCATTCACCTGTGGAAAAAAACATTGTAGCATCCGATATCTTGGCTCTGGTTGCAGATGAGTATGTGACGAAAAAAATAACCTTGAACCTTGATATCTATAGTTTCTTGGAGGAAGATCACTTTTTTTATATTTAGCACCTACAGAATTCTGCAAAGAGTTCTGCAAAAAAATTCTGCATTTGAATGGCTCTTGCATGTACTGGGATTGTTTTAGCCACCACTTCATTTAAGAAAATGTGCAAAAGTTACTTAATTTAAGTGGGCACAGCTATAGCAGTCTGCACTATACAGTAGTGCCCATTTAAACTGGATTGCAGCAGGTGGTCAGTGGTTTTATAAAAAAAAAATTGCATTCCTAAGATTTTCCTATGGAACTCTATTTGTAACTCAGAATAAAAAAATAAAAAAACTGATTGTCAAAATTACAAGAAATTGTCATTATTGTCATATACTGAAATCACAATTGTAATATATAAAATCACAGCTTTGATATAAATTCATAGTTTTGAATAAAAAATTGAAACTTTATAAATTTTGAAATATAAAGTGCCAACTGTGAGAAAGTCACTACTGTGACAAATTATGTTGCAATTTTTATTTGAAGTTGCAATTTTGAGATACAAAGTCAGCTGGTGAGATATCAAGTCATGATTTTGAGCTATATACCGTAGTAGCCATTTTTAGATCCAAAGTTGACATTTTTGAATATAACGTGGCAATTTTGTCACAACCGTGAGATATCAGGTCAAAATTTTGAGATATAAAGTCTGATAGATATATATATTAAGGGGGGAGGTGGGGTGGTCTAATGCTATAATAGTTATTTACACTGTTAAAGAGTTGGATTCTAATGCTAAACATGGCCAAAGTAAAACGGACAATTTCTGTGTGAAATACACTCCTTCCTGTTTCGTACAAGTTTCGGAAAGTTTTTTTTTCAATCGTGGCTCTTCATGACGTCATGAAGGGTGGAATTCCTTATATGGGCATTTTTCTCGGAAGAGCGCACCCGTACACACATTGACCAGAGCGATAGCGCGCCTATCAACGGGATAAATGTCTCCAAAGAAGTGTGTTTTTGGTTATGAGGAAAAGATAACCTTATTCAACTTCCCAAAGAAACCAGCAGTACGTAAACAGTGGATGCAGTTTGTTTTTCCGGGCAGCAACAGAGATTTGCAAGTGTTTTTGTTAACGAAAATTTTATAAACAAGGCCTAGTTCGACGCTGGATTTGCACATCGTTTGATACTGAAAGATGGAGCTATAAAAGATCCGGTACTGCAGACGGTGAGTAAAACAACATCAAATGTCTGTGTTTTGTTCGTGATTGGTGCAACTGCTCGTCACTCTTTAACACAGTGCGCCTCCAGGAGCTCGGCAGAGAGAACGTCTCAGGTTACTCGCGTAACCCTTGTTCTCTGAATAGGGAATGAGACACAGCGTAGCTTAGCTTTACGCATTGCTTCCGCGTGACCGAGTCTGAGCCCATATAGAATCACGCCAATTCATTGGCTGATGGCGCGACGCCGTCTCTGACGCAATGACGTCGTCAGGTCATACTGGCGAACGCGCCATCCACTCCTCAGATTTCTCTGCCGAAAAGAACCCTGTCGGCAGCGTGAGGAGCTTGGCAGCGAACGCAGTGTCTCGTTCCCTATTCAGAGAACAAGGGTTACGCGAGTAACCCGAGACGTTCTCTTTCATAGGTAACTCAACACTAAGTAGCTTAGCTTTACGCATCGGGAACGATATACCAAACACGCCAAGCTGAAAATGCTGCCTATCTGGCCCAATAATGAACCAACAATATACGGTCGGTTCAAACAGACAGGACCTGAGAACCTGGAGCCGTATCAACGTCAAGGTTGTAAAACCTGACAAAGGTGTGCGGAGAGGGCCATCCTGCCGCAACACAAATATTCTCCAGGGGTACCCCTCTAAAAAGAGCTTGAGAGGAGGCTACACCCCTAGTAGAATGCGCCCGAAGACTAAGAGGTGAAGGAAGGTTCCGCGCCTCGTAAGCCAGCGAAATGGCATCTCTCACCCAGTGAGAAATCCTCTGCTTTGACGTGGCAAGCCCGCGGCGACCAGCACCAAAACAGATCAATAACTGGGGAGATTTTCTCCAAACCTTGGAGCGATCCACATACAGCTTCAATGCCCTGACCGGGCAGAGCAAGTGGAGTCTCTCATCCTCACTTGAAGCAAAGGGAGGGGGATGGAAAGAGTGAAGCGTGACCACTTGAGATCGGAACGACGTGGACAAGACCTTGGGAATGTAACCCGGCCTAGGCCGCAGGGTAACTTTGACTAGACCCGGGGCAAAGTCCATACACGTCTCACTGACAGAGAAAGCCTGCAGATCTCCAACTCTTTTCAGTGACGTAAGCGCCAGCAAAAGAACAACCTTAAGAGTCAGTATCCGATCCGAAGCTGACTCTAAGGGCTCAAAAGGGGCCGTCACTAGTCCTTCGAGGACGACTGACAAGTCCCAAGAAGGAACTGCCGTGGGGCGAACAGGCCTAAGGCGTCTGGCCCCACGCATGAAAGTGGAGACCATCCGATGTCTCCCCAAGGGGATCTCATCCAGCTCTCTCCGAGCTGCAATGGCCGCTACATAAACCCTAAGGGTGGTAGCAGCCGCCCCCGCTGTCAGCCTTTCTTGCAAAAACTCCAGCACTGGACCAACAGGGCAGTTAACTGGGTCGATTGCACGAGTCAAACACCAGGATTCAAAGACGCCCCACTTGGGAGAGTACAGCTTCCTAGTAGCGGGGGCTCTGGCACTGGCTATGGTTTCCTGAACTTCGGCAGGCAAACCATCAATCACAGCCCTTAGCCCTGTATGGGCCATACCCACAACTTCCAGAGCTCCGGCTGAGGATGCCAGATCTTGCCCTGAAGCTGGGACAGTAAGTCCCGCCTGATCGGAATCTCCCAAGGAGGTCGATACAAGAGGAGAGTTAGCTCCGAGAACCAGGTCTGGGAGGGCCAGAATGGGGCTATGAGAAGGAGACGGGCACCGCTCACCTTCACTCTGCATAGTACTGCCGGAATCAGCTTTATTGGCGGAAACGCGTACAGACTGACATTCGGCCATGGGTGGGCGAACGCATCTATGCCTAGAGTCGTCGGGAAACTCAGGGAGAACCAGAGCGGGCACTGGGATGACTCTTGAGAAGCAAAGAGGTCCACCTCCGCTTTGCCAAACAGATCCCAGATCTGGGATACCGTCTGACGGTTCAACATCCATTCCCCGGGCTTGAGCTTCTGTCTCGACAGAAAATCGGCCGCCAGGTTCAGTACTCCCGGAACGTGAACCGCCCTCAAAGAGAGGAACTTATCTTGGGACCAAAGGAGAAGATGGCGCGCAAGCCTGTCCAGGGTGCGCGACTTTGAACCTCCTTGGCGGTTTATGTGGGACACAACCGCCATATTGTCCGTCCTGACTATAATATGATGCCCCCCGAGGACGGGGAGAAAATACTTCAAAGCCAGGAAGACAGCCCTGAGTTCCAGGCAGTTTATATGCCAAAAGAGGAACTCTTCTTTCCACTCTCCACTCGCCGGCCTTCCTTCGAAGACCGCGCCCCAGCCTGTCATTGATGCGTCCGTCGTGATCATATGGCGACGGTGGATCGCACCCATTCTCACCCCGCTCTGGAGAAAGACGGGGTCTCGCCAGATTAACAGGTGTCGACAGCAACTGCGCGACACTCTGATAAGGCGAGTAGCTGGTACAGTGGGGTGTAACCTCAGCTCCTTCATCCACCAAAGGAATGGCCTCATGTGAAGCAGCCCTAGGGGCAACACAGGGGAGGCTGCTGCCATAAGGCCCAACAGCCTGCGGCAGGTACCTACAGAGACATGATGGCCTAGCCTGAAGCGGGCCAAACATGCTGTAAAAACTGGTATCCGGGCAGGAGCCAAACGGGCCTGCATCTGAACGGAATCCAAACGAACTCCTAGAAATACGGTTCGTTGAGATGGGAGGAGCACACTCTTCTTGGCGTTCATCCTGAGGCCAAGAGAATGGATGTGGCCGAGAACGATATCCCTGTGACGACTCACTAGCTCCCTGGAGTGAGCCAGAATGAGCCAGTTGTCCAGATAGTTCAGTACACGGATGCCCTGGAGCCTCAAAGGGGCCAGTGCAGCATCCATGCATTTGGTAAATGTCCTCGGGGCCAAAGCCAGGCCGAAGGGCAGGACCTTGTATTGGTAAGCCTTCCCTCCAAAGGCGAACCGAAGGAATCTCCTGTGTCTTTGAACGACCTGGATGTGAAATACGCATCCTTCAGGTCGATGGTGACAAACCAGGCCTCCTCCTGGACCTGAGACATGATGGTTTTTATCATCAGCATCTTGAACTTCCCTTTGTAGAGGGAAAATTAAAACGCCGTAGATTCAGAATGGGTCTCAGGCCGCCGTCCACCTTCGGCTGAAGAACCCTAGTTCGATGTCCGACGGCTGTTATTCCTCTATCGCTCCTTTCTTTAGGAGGGAGGAAAGCTACAGCTGTAGAACAGCAGCCTTGGAGGCGCTGTTAACTACCGTCAGTTGAACCCCGTCGAGGCGGGGGGGATATTCCCCAAACTGAAATGTGTAGCCGGACCGAATCGTGAGCAGCGGCACCCTCCGCCACGAAGGAGAGCCCTTGGCGTCCTTGTCCGGGTTGATGGAGTGTGAAGTGCTGGACTGACAGGTGGCCAGCACGGGGTCCGAACGCTGCAGGGGAGAATCGACTGTGTCCCCACACACGCGGCCCGCCGACGGCGAAAGGGACAGACTGTAGCGGGGGAAAGACAACGCGTCCCCCAACTGCCAGACCGAGAATAAATGAGGATGAACTCGTCCCGCACGCCAAGCCCCTAGGAGTGGCTGTGACGGTTTTGAGTGAGGAGAGCACGTTTGAAGCGGGCAGAAACGCTTTTGCGGTCTGACCTCGCCCCGTAGCGGTGAAACCCCTGCAGGTCTTTTCTCGAACGCTGCAGGGGAGAATCGACTGTGACCCCACACACGTGGCCCGCCAGCGGCGAAAGGACGGACTGTAGCGGGGGAAAGACAACGCGTCCCCCAACTGCCAGACCGAGAATAAATGAGGATGAACTCGTCCCGCACGCTAAGCCCCTAGGGGTGGCTGTGACGGTTTTGAGTGAGGAGAGCACGTTTGAAGCGGGCAGAAATGCTTTTGCGGTCTGACCTCGCCCCATAGCGGTGAAACGGCTCTCCTCTGAGGTTTAGCCACAAATGGCGCTCTGCGGCCACCGAACCCGCCATAAGGCGCCCCACGGCGCGTGCGGTGTGCTTAGTGGCTCTGAGAGCTAAGTCAGTGGCTCTGCGCAGCTCCTTTACAGCCTCCGGAGTCAGACCAGTCCCCTCGGGTTTCCTTGAGGACGTCCGTCTGGTAGGCCTGAAGGATGGCCATCGTATGGAGGACTAGGAAACAGATAATCCTGCGTGAATTCAACCGGTGAATTCGCGCTCACATGCTCTGGTGAGGGAGGGAGAGAAAGGCGAGGCCTGTCTGCTCACTCTCCTTCTCCTCGAGCTAAACATCCGAACCCCAGGTCGCGGAATCACGAGAGGCCGCGGATTCATGCGAAGCCGCGGAGGCCTCCGGAGCACGGCGGGGAAAGAAAATGGATGACTCCTTTTCACACACCTCAAGCCGAAAGCGGAGGGTTATGAGACAGAGATTCTCACAAAATTTCATTCACATCACAAAAACCGCATGCGTAAACCCCAAACATATAATTTACTTATCTGTGCGGGTCATAGCGAGCGATGAATCGTGCACACGGCATGGCGGTATAGCCCCGCTCCACCGAAACCACGAGGCTGGTGAAGTCAGCGGCCGCCGCGTTAGTAAGGCGGGAAGAAAAAGGCTGTTTCCAGGATCTGAAAATCTCCTGATGCAGATCACCGAAAAACGGCAGCTTCCTCCGCTCATTTTGGAATTTACACCGCTAAGAGACCGCTCGTCGAGTTTCGAAGAGCGAGAGTCGCAGGGCTCGTCGTCCAATCCATGCGAGAGCTTCTCAGCGGCGCGCGAAAGCACGTCCACGAGCTCAGAATAGGCCGGTGAAGGCCGCGCCTCCTGACCGCTAAGCGGTAGCGCATCTGCTAAACTAGGCCCGAAATCCTCGGAGTCGTTGGCCGCAGTTAGCAGAACATCATCTATCCCGAAGGAAACAGTATAACGTGCCCTCGGGCTAGGAAACAGATAATCATGCGTGAATTCAACCGGTGAATTCGCGCGCACATGCTCTGGTGAGGGAGGGAGAGAAAAGGCGAGGCCTGTCTGCTCACTCTCCGTCTCCTCGAGCTAAACATCCGAACCCCAGGTCGAGGATTCACGAGAGGCCGCGGATTCGCGAGAAGCCGCGGAGGCCTCCGGAGCGCGACGGGGAAGAAAAGGATGACTCCTTTTCACACACCTCAAGCTGAGAGTGGAGGGTTATGAGACGGAGATTCTCACAAATTACATTCAAATCCCATAAACCGCATGCGTGAACCCGAAACATATAGTTTTACTTATCTGTGCGGGTCATAGCGAGTGATGAATCGCGCGCACGGCGGTTGACAACGGCGATATTCCATGGCACTTCACCGCGAGGAGAACGAAGGTCCACTGAGGCAGTCGCCGAAGTGCAGATGGTGATCGCAAAAGGTAAGTTGGGTCAGAAATCGCAACAACGAAGGGTAATATGACCGCTTCGTGAAGGCAGAGAAATCTGAGGAGTGGATGGCGCGTTCGCCAGTATGACCTGACGACGTCATTGCGTCAGAGACGGCGTCGCGCCATCAGCCAATGAATTGGCATGATTCTATATGGGCTCAGACTCGGTCACGCGGAAGCGATGCGTAAAGCTAAGCTACGCAGTGTTGAGTTACCTATGAAAGAGAACCATACAGCTGTATCTTTTTTTATAAATATGATAAAACTAAAGACTCTTTGAAGGTTGCAATACTACTTTATAAGTACTCAAGATTAACATGAGATTGGGTGAAACTGTGTGTGTTAGCTCCTCTTTAAGTTGCAATTTTGAGATATATATATATAGTGGCAAGTGAGATAAAGCCACGATTGTGAAAATAAAGCTGACAATTTTTATATAAAGTTGCAGTTTTGAGATACAAAGTTAACTGGTGAGATGTCAAGTCGGGATTTAGAGCTATATACTGTAGTAGCAATTTGTAGATTTTAAGTTACAATTTTGGAATATAACGTGGCAATTGTGTCTCAACCGAGATATCAGGTCAGAATTTTGAGATATTAAGTCTGATTATACAAATATAGGCATATTAAGTTGCAATTTTGAGATATAAAGTGGCAACTGTGAGATAAACTCATAATTTTGATATATATCAAGCTGCAATTTTGATATATAAAGTGATATAAAAAGTAAAATTCTAAATATAGTATACTATTGAGATATAGTTACAATTTAGCATAAAAAGCCACAATTAGGAGATATAAATTCAAAAGTGTAAAATATAAAGACATAATTCTAAGAAAAAAAATCACAACTGTGATATAAAGCTGAAAATGTGACACAAAGAAGTCACTGAGATTAAAAAGTCGTGATTGTGATATTAAAAGCTACAATAGTGGGAAATAAAGTATAAGTGAGCCTGTTGATGCCCAGGTAAAGAATGCAAGAATCTGCAGTGTGCACTGCTTTGACAGAGGATCAAACAGAAAACAGATTCTCTTCTTTTTCAAGGGGCTAAGGCGAGGCACTGAAGTCAGGCATTAGGCAGGCGAGAGAAACAGTGGGGTGTATTTCTGAGGAGTTAAGGGCTTTGGTTTTAAGAAGCCACGCTGATGTGGTGAAGGCAGAGCACTCACTGTAAGCTTTATGGTTTCTCAGGAACCACGCCCAGAAGCTGCGGTCCGAGGCCTATAATTAGAAAACAAGTTGATTAAAAAAGACAGGGGTAAGGGAAGCATGACTTTCCTCAATATAAAAGCTGCAGTGCTGCCTCCAATTCCATATCATCCACACACTAATGAACACTATTGATGTGGAGTGTTTAAATATTGGAAACTTTACAGTACTACAAACTCTTTTTCCCTTTAAAAACAGCCTTAACCAAAGTTTACACAGCCCTCAATTACAACACTGATTTCTGGCTTAGACAAAAATAAACAAAATAATCTGATTTAAAAGTGATGACCCACCCCCGGCATTAACAAACAAGCGTAGTAACGTGGGCATAGTATACGAGTTTAAATAGGCCACACAGCTAGATGAATACAAACAGTTCCTGCGTGCATTGCCTACGGAGTGCATTCAAGTTTATATATATAAGCAGATGAATTAGAAAAAAATATTTTTCAAACTTAATCATCTGTTTCAATGCCCGTAAACAATTATTGTTCTTGCATGCTGCTGATTGTTTTGCGTTTGCCAGGATAGTGACATCATCGGCTGTTGTCGTTACCAATTTCTGAATATCTAGTTTGTCAATAAACAATCAGCGAGACTTTGCCTGAGCAAATTTGTGTCTCGATGAATAGTAAATACGCTCTGCATTAAGGATCTGATAGAAAAAGCTGAAAAATACACTACAGATTGTTTAAAATAAAAAATAAAATACAATTTTCTTTTTACCAACAATTATAGTTTAACCTAATTATCAAACATACCTTTTTGAAGTTGTGTTCAAATACATGTGGCTCAATACTCTGTCATTTCACATCAAGATCAAGGGAATGGCAATTTTGTACTAAATGTACAATAAACTTTGTGTTGGTCTTTAAAGTATTTTTATGCATTTTCTAAAAGCCTAAACTGCCCACTTCCTTGTTTAAAACTAAAAAGCTAAAGCACTTAGTGCTCACTTCAAATACAGTGCTCTCTGTCATAAAGCGCTGATATGCTCTGCTAAAACGAGAACAGATTTTTCATACCATCCTCCTGTTATAATTCTGCACGGGTGATGAAGATCTCAGCCTCTCTTTTGTCAGCTTTATGATTGACAAATACCAGTAGTTAGTGTTCTCAATGGAGGTCACATGGCAATTGCACCTTGCAATCACAATTTGAATCTGTGACCTCACAGAATGCTTTAAAAACTCATGTTTCAGCTCTAAAAGCAAAGCAGATACTCATTATCTGAGCGCCATTGACTGCGTAGAGCTTTCATGTTCTTCATTGTTAAGTTCCTGTGCTGGTATGTGCCCTTTCATACTCTGCACATTGTCCCCTCAAGCAGCAAAGGTAGACTTAATCTCTTCAAAGCAGGTAAGGTCAGAGGGAAGATGACCTGCCCCTGGCTTTCATGAAAACGCTTTTTGTTGATGCGTCACCGATGGCCTGACTGCATGAAGCCACTGACCTCTGTAGAGGCCGAAGAAGCCCTCGTAGCGTATGACCTTCTTGAAACAGTCCAAGCTGTTCTTGTACATCAGCTCGTCCATAAAGGAACCTGAAGAACGCTGGTTCTGCATGCGGGTCTTCACCAAGACAATAGGGTACATGGCAGTGGCACCCACAGCTGTCATGAGAGGAAATTTGTTTAAAACTATGTACGATATGGAATAGTAAGACTGTAGAAGGAATAGTATACCCCAAACAAATTATTTGTAAGAAATGTATTCAATCTCAAGGCATCTGAGATGTAGATGAGTTTATTTCATCATCAGAACGGATTTGGAGAAATTCAGCATTACATCACTTACCAATGGATCCTGCAGTGAATGGGTGCCGTCAGAATGGGAGTCTAAACAGCTGATAAAACCATCACAATAAACTACAAGTAATTCACATGACCCCAATTCATCGATTAACATCTTGTGAAGTGAAAATCTGTGTGTTATTAATAAACAAATTCATCATTAAGATTAAGATTTATCTTTTTGCTTCCGGTTATAACCTCAGAAGAGCAATATTATGCTCTGACTCATTGAGTCAGGAGAGAAATATGTGCAGATCAAGCACCGCTTTACATGAGAAAACAGTCTAAAACAGTTCTAAACAAATATGTCGTTGGATTTTTACACAAGCGTCAGTCTGGATCCAACCCATAAAAGATCTGAGATGACCAAACACCTGAGAAGAGATGATGACAATCCCTCAGAGGACCTCAGATGATGCCAACCCTGAAACAACACATAGAACTACCACATTTTGCTATAAGTTTGATTGCAAAATATAAACATTGCTGTTAATAGTGTCTATTGCCTGTTTGATTACGTCATTAATTGATTTTCACCGTACATTTCTGCCATATGTACTTCAACTTGACATAGTCACCACTGATAAGCTACTACTAAATATATTGTATACACTTAATTTCCTGTAAAGCTGCTTTGCAATGATTTGTATCGGGAAAAGCACTATACAAATAAACTTGCATTTAATTTAATTTTGATGAGAGAGGACAACAGGAAACAGAGTTTTCACTGGAGGAAGTGTTATTATGAATTTAGATTGGTATTTTGGACAGAAGCAATGGTTTAAAGTTAAAATGCGTTAATGATTGATTTATTTCTTAAAAACACTTTTCATTTACAAGACATTGATTAATTACTTGTTGATCATTGTGATGTTTTTATAAGTTATTTGGACTCTCATTTTGATGGCACCCATTCACTGAAGAGGATACATTGGTGAGCAAGTGATGTAATGCTCTCCAAATCTCTTCCGATGAAGAAACAAACATCTTGGATACCCTGAGAGTGAGTACATTTTCAGCAAATTTTCCATTTTTGGGTGAACTATTCTTTTAAAAGAGATGTGTAGGCTGAAGAAGGACATATGTGAGAAAAAATGAAAAAGGACACATCAAACAACAACAAAAAAGAATGAACGAAAAGAACATCAGGATATTTTGGAAGAAAACAACAGTCAATTCTTATCTGACAACTTTGGGGTGGACACAAAGGAGATACAGCACCGACAGGCTTAATTAAAGAGTGAGTCGCCTTGCACTGCCTCCTTATTACCTTGTCTCCTCTGAGAGAGCCAGACTGGAGCCAAACATAGGGCCAAGCACCACCTCCTTACATACTCACAGTCCAACACACACACACACACACACCTCTGATCACTGACAGGTACGAAATCATCTACCCAGGAGGTTCCCATGGTGCATAACCTCATTAAACTGGATAAATAACCCCCTAAGAAGGCAATAGTGCAGGCTTTGTTTTTCTTTTTGTCCAGTCCTGCTATCTCTCGTGTGGAGGAGGGGCTGCTGCTGGTGCAGGCTCAGGTAAAGGAGTGGTGCACAATGATTGACTGACTCACCTCCAGCCACAGAACCCAGGGTGAACATGTACGGCCTGAACTAGAACGGAGCGAGACACATCCCCACCAGACTGCTGTGGACAGAGAAAATACAAGACAAGAGATTCAGAACTGCCACCAATATGCTCTTCAACAAATTCTCGTTATCAGTCATATAAATGGTATTTAGATTATGTATAAAAAGTTGCAAATCTGTTATCAAAAGCAAAGAAAATATAAAGACAAGAGAATCAGAACTGCCACCATTATGCTTTTCAAAAACAATTCTCGTTATCAGTCATATAAATAGTATTTAGATTATGAATAAAAAGTTGCAAAGCTGTTATCAAAAGCAAAGAATTGCATTTTTCTTTATTATTTCTACTTTAATAACAGAATAGAATAGAACAGAATAGAGAACATTTTAATATAATATAATTAGTGCTGTCAAACGATTAATCTCAGCAAAAAATAAGTTTTTGCTTACATAATATATGTGTGTGTACTGTGTATAATTATGTATGTATATATATATATATATATATATAAATACACACATACAGTATATATTTTCTCCAATATTTACATGTATATACATTTATTTATTTATATACTTAGATTTTATTTAAATATATTTACTATATAAACATAATACATTTTTCTTAAATATATGCATGCATGTGTTTGTATTTATATATACTTAATTAATATACACAGTATACACACATGTATTATGTAAGCAAAAACCTTTATGTTGGATGCAATTAATCGTGATTATATAGTATAATATAATATTTGCAACACGGATATAAGAAATGTTACTTGAGCACCAAATAAGCATATCAGAATGATTGTGTGACACTGAATACTAAAGGAATGTATATTATATATATTTCAATATATAAAAATAGAATATAGAACAATAATAGAATAGAATATAGCTTATAAATAATAAATAGCATATAAAGTAAAAGCTGTCATCAAAAGCAAAGAGTGTCTTCTGTGGCCTTTTACAAATTTACAAATTTGTTTTGATTATCCAACTCCAATCTGTTTAGGTTAAAAAAGCCTTTGAGAAACCCAAGTTTGCATTTAACATTCCCACTCACATTTGTTTTATTTTCCTTCCAATTAATTTATTATAATTCTAAAATGAACGTGGAAAATAAAAGAATGCATTTGTAGAAACTTGTGACTTGTGACTAAACACTGACAATTTCGTTCTGCTTTCTGTTAGTTTAATTACTGAGAAAATAAACATTAGGAGTTTACAACATAATAAAATAATTTAATTTGGTCCAACATCCCTAGATAATGAGAAATGCTAGTTTTATCATAGTGTTAGTCGAGACAAGCAGAAACCACAATCAACTGGGTTCAATCAGGGCTCTAGCCACGGCCGTAGCCCCACAGTTAGAGAGAGACTATAACATAAGGCCAGCCAGAACCATCCAAGCGTCCCATGCCGCATTCCCCGCCGGAGATACAGTCACCCTGCCTACCCGAGACCACCTGTCAGGAACCTCAAGGTAACTGTGCCCCCCTCCCAGACTCACTGAGGGTTAAGAGTGTGGGATGAACTGTGTTGGGGGGAACGGTGAGGGAGAGCAGCCCATAAGGCCAGACCACAGCCCAAAGCAGCTCATTGTGGTGGGACTGGCGTCTCTGTCCCGGGCCCCCGCTTCATATGGCCCTGCACGAAGGAATAACTCAGCCCTCAGTGTGTATGGAGGCAGAACTTCTGATAAAATAAAGAGGGAATATCTAGGCACAGACACACTCTCTTTCTTTTCCCTGTAGAGTCTTCAAGCCTTTCTGTCTGTTTTCATTTCCCCTCATCTCACCATCAGACGTTGATAAGTTTCCTCGACTGCTGGGCTTGCGTTTCATTTACAGCTTTTTATATGTGTGATCTGTGTGCTGATGACAGATTCAGATATTCTCTTCTTTCACTGCTCTGGTCAAGCGAAGACGAGAGCTCAGCAGTAGCTGACGGAAAAATCCAGAGAGGCTGGAAATGATGCGTCGATCAGAAGCACTTACTTATAAACAACCGAGACATTAAAAATGAGTGAACCAATAACATCAATATGAGTAAAAGTGTCACATTTAGATAATTATACAAGTTATCTAAGGATATATACAGCAAGACACATTTCTGCAATAACAGAACAAAGAAAAAAATAGAACAATATACTATGGTTGTGTCCAAATCCGCTCTCTTTTTCAGTTACAAGAGTTTGATTGTTCCATCATTAATGTACACGAAATTCACCAAATTTATGATAAATTCAACTAAATTTATCAAAAATTTCTGTCATGTCTTACTAAATATCTCAAATTCTCAGAAAATGAGTATTGTAAATGCATGAAGAAAATGCCTTCTTCCTGTTTTTAAGATATGTTTTTATTATCTTCTATGCATCTCCTTGTTATTATTTATTTAATAATCTATACACTACAAAAGTTGTTAGTCTTATAAATGTCTTGCTGTTAGTAAGATTTGTTTTATGATGATGATTAAATAAATACTTTTATTCAGCAAGGGTACATTACATTTATCAAAAGTGACAGCAAGACATTTATAATGTTACAAAAGATTTGTATTTCAAATGAATGCTGTTCTTGTGAACTTTCTATTCATCCTGAAAAACCTGAAGAAAGCGTAACAGTTTCCACAAAAATATTAAACAGCACAACCGCTTTGAACTTTGACAATAAGAGATGTTTCTTGAGCAGCAAATCAGCATTTTTAGAATGATGTATGAAGAATAATTTGACTCTAAAGACTGGAGTAATGATGACAACAATTCAGCTTTTTCATCACATGAATAAATTATCAAATTGAAAATAATATATGAATTCATTTTTTTTACTTTTTCACTTTTTTTAATGTATCTTTGATCAAATAAAAGCAGTCTTGGTAGAGACTGTCATTACGACATTTTTTTTTAATCATACTGTATGTTCCCCATATACATTTATATTGCATGTGTTTAGTGGCTTTGATTTATCACATTTTGGTTTTGTCTGAATGTAATTATGCATGCGTTATCTGTTTGTCACTGTACGATTTACCAATTACAATGAAGTAGCACAACGGTATATAGCGGTTTTAATGTACAACCTCAGAACTGAGACATAGTGTCCCAAAAGTTAGTGGACCACAGCCCAGTTTATACAAATCACTTTACTCTTTGAAGACAAGTTTATACTCTGAGTTTCTGAGGGTTACCTGTCTTTGAATCTCAGCAAGGTTGTAAAGAAGAGCTCCCTCCTCCAGAGGTGCAATCATCTCAATGTCAACTAAACTAACATGTCTGTAAAAAAGCAAAAACATGGGCAGACATAAATAAACAGTTAAACAGATTCCTTTTTTTCCTGCCTTTTTAGTGCACATCTCAAAGATGTTTGAGGGAACATGGTAAAGTGAACCTTCCCAAGTAAAAACCTCCAACATCTTGACTCAAAGTGAGGAAGGTAATTGCAGTATAACATTGCAAAGAAATATTAATGTCCAAAAACCAACTTGTGATCACCGTTTGCCTATCTACCCAGTAGTGTCATGAGTCAGTTCATAGGTCGTGGCATCTGACTCTTCAAAAATGTTCATGTGATATCTTTGGTTTTGGAAAGAGGGGTTTAACTCCCCATGATTACACCGCTCTATGGCTCAGAGCAGATATTTTGTAAATATACTTCCAAGCTCATTACTGTTCTGGTAGAACTTTGCAGCAGTTAAAGTAAGCATGTGTGCTTCTACATGCTGCAGGAAAGTTAGAACAAACTGGACCGTGTTCAAAACCTCCCGCTGTACAATAATAGGAAGAGTCATGTATCATCACTATGCAATTGCCAGAACAAGACTCAGAATAGAGAGACCATAAACGTTTTCACATATAATTACAGAAGAGTCAAACAATGCTGTTTTTAGATGGTGAGAGTGGCTAGAGGGCTCTGAAACACAGGCTGAGCTGAAGTATATTATGGCTGAGCCTCGAACCCTCCTCTTGAGGCTCTCAGACGATGATTCAACAGGGCCCTGTCGCCATGGTGCAGTCCCTCCAGGATTTTGCGATTCTGCGATCGCTGAATTAATCGCAAAATCAAAAAAACTAAGCAATTTTCGCAAGAGCTCGCAAATTTGCATAATTACCGCAAATCTTCCGCAGATTTTTTACCCCGTGACGTCACCCCACCGCGCATTCAGTCAAAGAAAGTTTGTTTCTCAGTTTAAAAAATAGAATGAACAGCCGTGAATTCTCAGCATGACAAGAGCTACATCGATTTACATGAGCTACATTGGACAAACGAACCGAAAGCGGAACGAATCCACTCCACTCGTTTGGGCTACAGACCGTTTATCTGCTCGGACCGGAGCCGCGGGATGCTCTCGATCACGCGACACCATTGTACACAGCGCTGGGAAATACAGTTAAGAAAGTAGTCGAATTCACCACAGAATCAATAACATCTCTGTCAAATCTTGTGAGAAGCATTCAAATTCAGTGCAGAATTCTGTTAAAACTACAGATATCAGAACAAACACCACTGATGTAGAAACCAGGAAAAGCATTGTTCAATAAACACAAATCTCCAACATTCACCATGGATTTAACATAACTACAGGAACAACTTGTGGCAAAAATGGTCTTAATGTTTTCGAGTGTTTTTAAATGCTTCACACAACTTTTCCCAGCACTTCAAAGCTTTAAGTATTAGCCTACCTAATTTGAAAGTTTTTTTTAATTTGATGACATTATTTGTTCATCCTTTAGGTTTCCTTCATTTATTAAACTAAAAGTTTCATAATGTAGGAAACCAAACACTTAGGCCTATTTAAAAATGAAAAGGACATTAAATTACCACTATATGGCTACAGAGACTTATAGGCTTATTAGCCATTTCCACTACATATATATATATATGTATTTAAAAATATATATATTTATCAAATTATTTAGATATTATTAATGACAGTAATAAAAGTACATTTTATCTGCATCTAACTACCCAGACAGCACAAGTATATCAGTAAGACGTCTGCTAAAGATCTGGGAAACATCTGCTGTGTAATCTGCAGAAGCAGTAAATATCTATATGAAATCTGACAGGAAACATCTTGGAGGCGTATTGTAGATGAGCAACACCCTAAAAAATACGTCTTGCATATGTAAATGCACACATCAAATAGACATCTCCGAGATGTACATGTGCAATTAGGCTTTACTGAGTGCTACTGTCAGGTGCTGGGTTCTGTAGAACTAAATGGCACTGGTGTCCTCAAATGTTAGTCTGGAGCCCTATGATGGTTCTCGAAGACAGAAAAGTTATAACAATGTTAGAAGAATGTTGTCCATGATATATTTTCACTGCAAAACAATAAGAAATGCCGCAAATATCACTGCAAATTTTGAGAAAAGCCACAGTAAAATCATTAATTTATGGCTGCAAAAATCAGAAAAAGTCCTGCGAAATCTTGCAGGGACTGCCATAGTGGCTCACCCTCTCGGCTCAGACAGGTCAGCCAGCTGGAACAGGATGTCCCCTTCCATAGGGGTCACCTGGCCAAACCTCTGGGCAGCAATGATGAACTACTCAACAAAACAGGGAAAATATAGAATTAATTAATTACTGCTAAAATTGTATTTATAGCGTTGTAATCAACAAGCTTGTTTCACAAAGATACACAGTGGTCTATTCCAAAGTTTGGAATCAGTTTTTCAAAAACCTTGTCATTTATGCTTACTAAATTAAGTTTTCCATTTTAATATAACATTTTAAAGTGTAATTTATTCCTATGATGGCAAAGCTCAGTCTCACATGATCCTTTAGAAATCATTCTAATATGCTGATTTGATGTTCAAAAAACAGATTGTTTTGAAAACAGTTAATTTTTTCATGGAAACTGCGAAACATTTTGTTCCGGATTCTTTGATGAATAGAAAGTTCAGAAGTACAGGGTTTATTTAAAATAGATTTTTTTTATAACACATTTAAAAGGCTTTACTGTCAATTTTAATAAATGTAATGCATTTTTGTTCAATAAAAGTATTAATTTCTAAAAATAAATAAATAAACAAACAAAAACAAATTTTACTGTTTCCAAACCTTTCAAATGTAGCACATTTTATTTTATGTTGAACACAAAAGAAAATATTTTGAAGAATCAAACAGTTGATGGTCCCCATTGACTTCCATAATAGGGGAAGAAATGCTATGGAAGTCAATGGGGACCATCAACTGTTTGATTCTTCAAAACTCTTCAAAATATCTTCTTTTATGTTCAACATAAGGCAGAAACTCATACTTGTTTGGAACGACATGAGGGTAAATAGAGGATGACAATTTTCATTTTGGGATGAACTATTCCTTTAAGCCACACTTTAAAATATATGACTGAATAACTAAATAAAATATTAAATCAAGTGGCATTTGCAAACAAATGATGGAAAACCTTTTCTCAGAACTTTCATCGGTCATTTTTGCAATGACTTTTATCTCGCTGGTAGCAAGGTCATTTTCAGCGGATGCACTGTATTAAGTCGATGGGTGAATTATGTTTGAAAGAGAGCATCACTGTGTCTCACTCACTCAGAAGGACAGAGCACTTGATGTAAACACACTGAAGAGTGCAGGACAGTTCGGTCACATACAGCCTATATGTCCCTGACACTTTATTTTGAATTAGAGTATTACATTGATAACAATTGGGGGAATCCCCAATTATAGCTGTTACAATTATTCTTTCACATCATTTATTGCCTATTTGTGTCTTTATTTCAATTCCAATTTCTGTGGTGTTTGTAAAAATTAAACAGATATATATTTTTAATATTGATATTTACACTTGATTTAAAGTTTTGTTCATAGAGCATTAAAAGCCAAATACATTTTAGTCAATGAGTGATCATGTAGTAAATAGTGAATTCAAATATTTTGTAAATAATTGAGTCCAGGCTTGTATTGAATATCAGTTGGTTGTGTAGGTTAAGTGCCCAGTGGTAATGAGCAGAACGAACACAGGCCGGTTAACAGTGGGATTCCCACTGCACTGGTATAGAGTGACTAGCCTGAAAAAGGCAGCAAGTGTTCTTACACAGAGCCCTATTGAATCAAGGCCAGCTCAGCTTACCTGGCCTTAAACATGCTGTGAAGTGTGAAGAACGCTCCAATCAAAGATCACACAGGGCATCTTTCTCTTCAGCTCCCTCCAAAAACAAACACCAGCTACTGATAAGTGTGAGGAACATGCTGCCAAGAGCATTCGAGCTGCCAAAAATCATATTTGATTCTACAAAAACTTAAATGGACTTTAAAGTATCACAGCAGAAAAGTAACTCTAAAATCTTGCGGCCGTGGTCGGAAGTGATGAATGACCAGAAAAGCAGTAAGATGATCCACATTAAATCTTTTTATACTTTGTTTCTATCTGCGGCCTTTGTGCGGGGTGATGTGTTCCCTATTTTCCCCAGGTGGCAAATGATGGCTGTTGCAATGACGAAAGAATGCTTCGGCATACCGCTCAAAACATACGGAACCAATCAGCTGTGGGTCAACAAGAGTAGTAGACATGGAAATTTGCACGCACAGGTCCCAGCGGAGCCCGATGGCGGCCTGCAGCCTCTGTGGGAACAGCAGTGGTAAATGTAGCCTCCCCACCCCTGGCCCCAGTCTCCACAGGGCTGATAGCATCGCAGGCTGGGTGTGTACAGCAAGAGTGTGTGTCCAAGACGCAGAGCTCCACTGCAGCCAGACTATGAGGGCTGTTTCACAGGTCAGCAGTTGGCCAGGGAGACAAAGACCAAGGTTTTTTAAGGTTTTGGGGGCCTTGTTTTAAAAGCCCTCCTTGATGTGGGATATTGGCAGGTTTTTCAAAGTTATTTATCATCCTCTAATGAGCTCTAATCCTCTATCATCCTAAAAATAATAATAATTAGAATAATCAGAAGAGTTTGAGAGAGTAAAAAATCAGCAATTTAACATTTAATTAGTAACAATTTTATATCTTTTTTAAAAGCTCTTGGCAACATATGTAAGAAATATGCAAAAATGTGAACTTTCTTTTCCAAAATATCTATTATCAAGCAAAATCTATTATTTAACACATATTTTATAAACATATATATAATTTTTTAAGTGCATGACAATTTATATAAAACATACGTAAAATTGAAAAAAAGAAGAACTTGACAACGTGACAAAAATTGGATAGGTTTTGAAAATTTAAATTAGAGTAATATACAATTACATATTTATTTATATTAAATTGCTTACATTATATGAATATAGCATTTAAACATATACAACATATGTAAGACATTTAACTGTCCAAAAATTAAAAAATAATTAGTAGAGCAACAAAGAGTAACAAACAATTCAATAAAAATATTTCGAAATACTACTAATAAAAATAACTAAATACATTGAAATACTATAATTGTGTGTGTGTGTGTGTGTGTGTGTGTTAAATTACAGACAATCAGACATTATAAAATACAAGTAATTATATTGCCCTAAAAAACACACACATTAAAAGCAACTCTGATATCTCCGGCAAAGCATTGTGGGTAAAATGCTTTGTGTTTTTGAGGCACATAAAGTCAGCCTAATCGGGGGAGGCAGGATAAAGTCAAAACAAGACAGAACTAAAACAAAAACACAAAAACACTACTAACCTTTAGTAACCTCCACATCTTTGCGGTTGCCTGCCAGGGTGGTGTAGATCTTCCTAATGAGCTCCATGTTGTTTAGCAGTGAGTTGAAGCCATTAAAGTAGGAAAAGCTGACCTGATGTGACGTACTGCCATTGGCCGCCTGCAAAATTGGCAGACGCACACACAGAATTTGAACGAAGACATCCTTTTACGAGGGACAGAGGTGATAAATAGCTGAGAATTCTATGGAGTGCCAAGCATTAATCAAGCTACAGTGCGGCGACATCTTTAGCACTTCCACCCCACAGAGCGCTAAATAAATACATGTGTTACACAGAGAGGCACACTGATAATTTCAGAGGGATTCAAGCTCGAGGGCCATATTTAACTAAGCAGTTTTATGAGAAGAGGGACATATAAAGTGGAAAACTAACATGAGGTAAATCTTTAAATAGCATCTGACAGAATGCGTGGTGTACAAACTCCCTTTGCCACTCTGATAGCAAAAGAAAACTAGCCAGTGACTTATTTCATTGACGCTGAAAGAATAAGCATTTATGAAATGTAAATTCTTTCAAAACATATCCAATGATTTCAGAGACTAGACTAAGTGTAGTTTGGCTAAAATAGTGCTTGTATAGTTTCCTTCAGTCCTAAGAGAGATTGCAAAGAAAAGCAAGAGCAGATAGACTCTCACTAGATGGCGCTGTGTGCTTTGCAGAAATGGTGGTGTCTACCTGAAGCCACAAAAAAATCAGACCTGCTCTGAAGTTTCCTTAACCAAGATGTCATTTGTAAAATCCCTGCATAAACCTGCCCATAAAAAGTATAAACCTTTATGTAGATGGGATCAAATGTTTACACCTCCTGTCTTGTTTTGCAAGGCATCTAAATTAGAGGACTGAGTGTATAGACTGGGTCTGACGTGCGTATTGTCTTTCATTTATTTCTAATGGCCTCGAAATTGTGTGTTTACAAACATTTCCTAGAATCCCAAGATTTATGAGGCACAAACCGTGGAGAAAATGACAGACTCCAACGAGTGTGTATAAAACAGACCGCTTAAACACACATACACCTAGCAAATAAATATCTCCCAGTGGTTTACGTGAAACAAAAGTCTATCACAAAACTGTCATACAGTACAACCACTGGCTGAAATAGCTAAAACATAAATAAAATAAACAAACTCAATGCAACTAAGCATTCCTCCACAAATGGTGTGAGCACGTGGGGTCTGATGGTCACCATGATGTCCCTGAAGTCCAGAGCGGTGATGGTGCATATCTTGGCCTTGTCTCTTTGCATAAAAGCCTGTCTAGCTGCATCTCCTGCAACACAATACATGTCGATCAGTCTGTGCATGCTGGTAGTTTACAGAATGCTGAATTGGAGTGATTTGTACTGGGGAAAAAACACAGATATATTACATGCATGTGGTTTTATGCATGTGATTCATTATGTACAGCTGGTCTTAATTAAGTCAAAATGCAAATGTAAAGTATTTCTTTGATTGGTAAAAGCAGCTGCAGGTGATACATATGTTTTAAACATAAAGACTATATAAGTAAATATAATAATAAAATGGACTTTGTGCATTGATCTAAATCTATCTAGTCTAAACAATAGTAAAAATGTACTGTATAGGTATCAATTATAATACTATTTATTTTACTTAATCATAAATGCTATTTAAAAATCTAAAATATTATTTTAAATGTAAAAAATATTTATAAAAATATTTTTATTTATAAAAGTCAATATCAGTTCATAAACTCAAGATGTTTCAATGAAATAACTATTTTATGAGTTTGTTGTTATTTTCAATCAATTTCTTTGCTTTAAGACATCTGCTGAAACTCTCGTTTTGTTGATTGCGCAACTCATCTGAAACAGCTGCAGTATCACATCAGGAGACAAGAATGACTCTCTTACATATCTCAGGCTTTTAAAGAGAGTTGTTTTTCTTTCTTCTCGCATAATTTGAGCTACCGCTGCAAAACACTAGAAATATAGGTCTGCTGTGCGAATGGACGTGTCTTCGTATAGAAGAAACGTCTGCTCACAAAACACTATTAGAGAAAATGTCAAAGCTTTGAATGTCAGATTCCATGCTAACCTATTTCTGATATTATAGAAATGTCACTGTCCAAAAAAAATACAGCGATAATACAGTTACAGGTTGTTGCCAGTAATTTCACTATTATTAACCTATTTTTCACATCTGTATACTTATTTGAATATTTGCAAATCACATTAAAGCAAATGCTAAAAAATACAAAGAAGCTGACTTTATATCTTACCCTGTACATGCTCCTGTGCTTTTCGAAAACACAAACAATGTTTTAAACGAGGAGGAAATGCCAGTAGCAGTGTAAATAAATAAAACAAGGGCAGAGGTAGAGCTAAATATTATCTGGCTACAGATTTTTCCTGTCTTGCATTGTGCTGCTCCAGCCACAAGCATGTGGAATTGCATAATAATTGTGGATCTGAACCTTACAGTTTACAGTTAGTCTCTTAAAACCTTAAATTACTGCAACTGGGAATGTTTCAAAAGCATGCTTTTTATTTAGGGAAGAGAAGAACTGAACCCCCGAAAGCCAATATTGAAACCACCATGGCATTTATTGTGCCTTTAATTGTCTTTGGATTCAAATAAAAACATTTGATGAGCCACCTCTGTTTGGGTCAATTATTTCAATTCAAGTGCTGGCATTGAAACCGGATTCAAACAGCTGCTTAAAAATATCCGAGAAGTCTTAAAGATCTCATCATCTATGTTCAGGTTAAAGAAATTGCAGGATCTTAGACCTTTGGCTATGACAATAATACCATTTCTGACAGCAGAGCCAGATTTGCAGGTGGTCATATTGAAATGAAAGTCCGTTTTGAAAAGCTACCATTCATAAAGGAAATGAAAATAATTGTATGAATTTGTGGATTTCATAGAGAGTAAATTCGTACATTTTTTACAGTGCTGCGTGATATTCTATCAGTGCTGTAGTGGATATAATCGAACAGTTAACACTGACTGGATTTTCAAATCCCTCCAAACAACCATAAAAATAGTTGCCAATTCAAAGAAAATGAAATAAATGAAACAGGAAATGTGTTTTTTCATCGTTTTCAAGTAAAAAAAAAAAAAAAAAATTATCCTGTCTTGGCCACAAACATAATATCGGCGTGTTTCTCACAGTTTCCCAAAAAGCCATCTGGTCCAGGTTAAGTTTAATATAAAAAGCTCATTCAGATATAGTGAGCGTAGATGCAAACTTGGCACAGCCGACCCCTCACACCCCCTTCTACCCACTCTCAGGTCTAGACGCTATATTGGAAAATGCACACCACAAATACAAAAGGAATACTGCTATTCTTCTTGCAGGAGAAAACCTTTACTTGTTTTAGGGGAATCGCTAAACTGCACTGAGGTTACATCACCTAATGAGAAACAAATGCTGGCATAGGAATATAACTCCAGTGTTTCATTAATGACTAACTAGGTCAATATGCCTCGTTGTGCTGCGGGAAGCGGTGCCCAGAACTGTGTCAATCTAGGCGAGACCAGGCACAAAATATACCAAACAAGACATTATATTGATCCGAGCTCTGCGGCGTGAAGGAAAGTATGTGACGGGGTTAGTATGAAAGTGAACGTGTTTGGGCGTACGTGGCAAGAAATGTGGGGTGCAAGTGGATCAGAGAGAAATTAGACAGCAGTCATACCCACCAGCAGAAACTGAGTGAACTCCCCATAGTTAAGGTGTTTCTTTCTCTCAGTGCCAAAGGGGAGTTGAACAAATTCTGAGTCTCAGTTAAAGGGGATGTGTTGGTGAATAGTGGTCTGACCGAAGACTTGTTTTACATCCTCTGAAATCAGAGATAAGCCTGACGTCAGAAATGTCATTGTTGAGGATTGAGTTACAAAACTATGCATTGTTAGATTTTAGTACTGCCAAAAAAAGGGGCTAAAAGCAAATCTCATTTAAAAATACAATGCTACTGATTTATTTTTTTATTTCAACATGATATTTTTAAGATTTTGCACTTTTTGTAAATTTCCTGTAGCTCAAATAGTAGAGCATGGCGCTGGCCACGCCAAGATCATGGGTTCGATTCCCAGGGAAAGCAAAAACTGATAAAAATGTAAAACTGTAACTTGAATGCAATGTAAGTCGCTTTGGACTCAATTTGTCTTTATACACAAATTCAGATGTTCTTTCTCTTGGGTCATCTCAAATAATAAGGGAGAACTTGATCAACAGGTTTTACACAAAACTGGCATTCATCAAATCAAAAAAATACATTTTGATATTTAAGTTCATATTTCAAATCAACTGTTCACTCATTTGCTGATAATATAATTTTTTATAAAACATATTAAATTAGAAAATAAAAGGATAAACATAAGTGGCAAAATATGTCTTTGCATTGAAGATGACAATAAAAGCAAAGAAAAATGGGGTTGAAGGTTTTGCCGAGAAGCTTTCCTCGTGGAGCTCTGCAGTTCTAACAGGTTTTTCCCATTTATGGCTAATTATATACAGTAAGCAGTCATTCAGCAGATGCTTTTTATATTGCATTACAACAGAGTTTCACTGTGGAGCTACTCCAGACCTTTATTTTATCAGTGTTTATGAACCTGTAAACACGTTTCTGTCCTTTCTTTATATCGCTTTGGAGTCGCATGGCAGCCTGCAAGTTTATTACCTCTAATTCACCTAATTGAAGTTGAAGGGGGTGGAAAAAAACCCTAGTCATTCATTAATTAAGCCAAAATTTTCCAAACCCTTAAAAATATCCCTTCATAATATGACTTGCAATGACAGGGTTTATTAAATGGTGAAAAAATACTGTTTAATGTAACAGCAAGAGACCGTTAATGCTTTTAATGACATTAAGAGGGATATAAACGGGAGTCTCCTGTTCACTTTAACACAGAGCGGCATTTCATTTTCATACCCTCTGTAGCACATCACAATAAAGTGATTTAGACATGACCATAATCTTAGTCAGAAGTTATTTGCTATTTATGTTGACGTGATTGCTGCAGTTGAAAAACAGGTGTATGAGACAAATACTGCCTATACGTTCTCATTACAGCTCAACCCAGATGTACCACTGACGACATGAACACAGCACAGAAACATCACTTCTAAATAACCGAGTCATTTCAATACATAATATGCATATGTGCATGTATTATCTGATCCTTGACTAAAACAGCTTGATGAAAGTCTCTTTCTCTCCACCTAGGCACTTTGAGTAGTGCATTTGAAATGAGCTGATCTGACAGGTCTCACCTACAAAAGGCAAATTAGACTATTTAAGCCAATTAGGGAAATTTAACGCATGATATACAAACATGCATTCTTCCTGTGCCAAGTTCTTTTGCATCATGAATATAACTACAAAAACAACTTCTCATATTATTAGTGCATTACTATCCTTTTTTTCTTAGTCTTGTCTGAAATTAGATCACCCACAATGAATGTAAAGCGGAAGATCGTACTGATGTCCACTAGGGACTGTTTAAAATCGATCTGCATTTTGAAGATCTCTGGCAGTGGATGAACAAACCTGATTAAGAGTTTTAGCTTTACTTGTAGTACTTTGCTAAGTGACAGGTATCTAAGCAAACATTTAGATTAGACTACTTAACCCTAGCCCTTTGTTTTGGTGGCTGAACATAATGTGCTTTGGAATTATACTCGATTTTAGACATTCAGCTGATATAATTATAGTTTAGGCCAAAACAAGGATATTCATGTAATGGAAATTAAAATGTATTTATATGCATGAAATTCTTAAATTCTTGTGATGAAAAAAGCAAACAAAATAGCAAAACAAAAGCAAAGCAGAGCAAAACAACAAGAAACAAGAAAAAAACAAAAAAGCTAAGAAAAACAAAACAGGGTTGCTTTTACAGAGAGTGAAATGCCTAACAAGGCTTTGAATGACTTAGCCTTTATAAATCATGGCAACTGTAGATTAATAAAATACTTAAATGTTCAAAAGACATTTACATTTACTATTACACTGATTTTCTGCCAAGTAATAGAGTTAATTCTCATAACTGTAGCCTGTTTGACATTGTCAAACAACACAACAACTAGGGCTATTTATACAGAAAGTGTGCAATCACAGGTGAACTTTCATGAACATTTTACAACGGCTTCAAACGCAGCTCATCCAATCAGAATTTTGAGCTGGAACTCTGTTTTATGAAGAATGTTGTACACTCACCAAAAGTGGCAATTCCATTTCCAGTTTTGTCAAAGAGCTGGAAGCAACCATGAAGAGAGCATCCGGAGCGCACAGCTCCGACTCAAACGCCAGAAACGCCTGGAAGGAGATCAACCTGATGGAGACAAACAGACTTACAGCCTACATATTGTGGACACTTCACTTCACCAGCCTGGCATTACATTATTGAATGATGAGAGGGTATCACTCACTGATTACTGCTTCTCGTCGCCAAACACAAAAAGGTAGCACATATTTTCATTGTGAACACTTGACACTTGAGTGATTTGTTCAACTGTAATTATCAGCCTAAAATTATGATGTACAAAACATCTAAACACACAGTCCAGCTTCGATTCTAGGCCCAGAGATTAAGTGAATGACAAAACAATTTGACATAGGCTATTCAATGATCCCGATCTTGATTGAAGTGCTTCCAATTTGACTGTCAAATGTCATTACCTTACTGAAAATGGGACCAGTTCATATAAGGCCCCCAGGACGGGAACTCGGTATATAATGTGATTACAACAAGTCATGCTGCAGTAGAGTAAGGAAATGCTCAGGAATAACTAGTATACACATACACTACTAGTCAAAAGGAGACACAGTGTTTTTTGTGGTCTTTTTATATCCAGGCTTATATAAAAAAAATATTCAAAATAAACCAATATATAAACTAAAATATAAAGTTAAAAATATGTAAATATTTTTCTAAATATATTTATATAATAATGCTATAATAAATGCGACATAAATTGTATCTCTGTACCAATTTCTATACAAAACTAAAATAGTAATTTTGTTTTCTTTTTCAATGAAGAGTTGAACCAGAGTAAAAGAAAATGGTTTGCTATTGATTAGGTGTGGCCAAACTTTTGACTGCTTTTGCACATTTTGAGAGAGAGTTAGGAAGCCTTATATTTCCACTATTATTAAATATATCAATTTTGAGATTATTGCATTAGTTCCTATATGTGTTCTCGCTTTACAGTAAGGATAAACGGGTGCTATTGTTCAAAAAAATATTCGAGCAAACCTGCAGAAAGATAAAAAATTTGATATCAATAAAGGGGAACAGCACTACTTCTGCAAATGACTAAAAGTTTGAATCATAATGGAGAGCATGACATTTGCCGAACATCAGAAAACACATAACATGCACACATACACACGTATCTACCTCATCGAATAAGCAATTTCAGCATTCATAGGAAACCCTGGGGACCGTGCAATCTAGTCTTTATTTAAGCGCAGTTCAAAGTTGCCTCAACTCCATTATGAATTTCACAAATGGATTCAGCAATTACTCGAGGTCACTGCTAACGAGCAGTCCCAATGCATGCATCTCTAATTTATTTCAATTTCCAAGGAGCAATGATTACATTTTCGTGGCCACTCTAATTAATTTTGTTACTGATGAAATTCAAAGTAACTTAAAATTTGCGCGCTTCCAGCTTGCCAAATCAGCCACATTGTGGAGTCAAGAGTAATTGTTTTATTAACTAAGCTGACAGTAGGAGAACTGGAGCCTGCTGTTTCAGAGTGGGTGGAGAGCTACAAAGGCGATCCGCTGGGCCTGAGCGTCGATGATTAAAAACAATGAGAAATGATACCAATGCTGCTGCATTTACTAAAGGAAAAGTCTACCAAAACTCAGCAAGTGATTAAAATGCATCTCCAACACCAGACACCAGAGGAAGGAAACGATGAATTTCTAATCACCACATGGTATTGCTTTCATTTCAGATCAGCTTGATGGTCACTGTAATTGATTTTGGAAGCGTATCTGTATTAAATACCCTCCTATCAACATACACAAAAATAAGATTGTGCATGTAGTTTCCCAAGCGCCATGCCAGACATGAGGCTTATGATGGTTGATTAGCAGTTCCTTGACTACTAGAGAACAATTACGCTGGTACACAAACACGCTAAGATGCCGTAGCCATGAAAAACAAACTAAACTGAAGCTTGAGTAATAAGGCCAATGAAAAACATCTTCCAACCATCAACTAAAATGGCACAGAACCAGAAGAGTAACATGGGGAATACAAAATATTTCTCAAATATGATACTGAAATGGTTTAATAATATGGGTAGTTCACGTGGAACTGTGTTTTTCTAAACTCAAACTGGAAAACCTTTTTAAATACACCACTATTCAGTTTGAGGTCAGTAATCAGTAGTTTTTTTAAGAAACTCATATTTTTATTTTGCAAGGACACATTAAATTGATCAAAAGTGACTGTAAAGACATTTAAAATGTTACAAAAGATTTTCCCCCCCAAAATAAAACCTGTTCTGTTCAACTTTATATTCTTCAAAAAATCGATAATAAACACCGATAATAACAATTAATAATTGAGCACCAAATCACACTGAAGAGTAGAGTAGTGGTTGCTTAAAATCCAGCTTTGATATCACAGAGTAAATTTCATTTTTTTATATTTTAATATAGAAAACTATTATTTTAAACTGTAATAATATTTCACAATGCTACAGTTTTTATTGTATTTTTCATTAAATAAATTGCTTGGGCTTAGTTGAGTGGACATATTATATTATATATATGTTTGAATGAACTAATAAAAACAAATCCAGCTAACACTGGGAACATTCTGCACGTGCACAAGCCTGAGTGACTTCATGGGAGAAACAGCGCCGCCGTCTTATAAAGTTCACACATCAGGTAAGTTGCACTAAATAAATGTCATTTGTTTGACTAAAATTAACAACAAAATCATGCAACATATTGATTATTTGAGTGGACATTTAGAAAATGTTTTCTGAGTTGTATATCCGAAGAAAAATTGATATAAGACAGTGTATCCCTTACCAAAAAGTAGTATACTTCAAGTTTATTTTATTAAGTATACTTAAGTAAAGTTCAAGTATATTTTTAATTAAACGTTAGGCAGCAAGTATACAAATATCAGTGTACTTGTAGTATACTTAAAAGTGTACTATTTCAATACTCCTTGGTACTAAATTGGCCCACTTTCTAGTATATAAAAGTATACTTTTAAGTATACTGTAAGTATAAAAGTAGTAAACTTTGAGTACAAAACTTGCTTACATCAATGTCTTTAGCTCGTACTGCAAAAGTGAACTTATAGGTATACTGATAGTTTACTAATTAAATATGCGTGGTAGCATTTTTAGTACACTTTGAAGTATAGTCTCAGTAAACTACTAGTTAAGTAGTTCCCTTTCAGGGAACTCCGTTGCATCAGCTCTAACGCTTTGGGAACGCTTTGCGTGATAAGTCCTGAAGCACATGTGAAATCAATCCAAGGTGTAATTGGGATGTCAGAGCGGGTGACTTCATGAGCCAGGAAGCTATAAAGCCTGCCCAAATGAAGCTGTCACTAGCTTTTTGTGTCTTCACAAGCGCTCTATGTGAATCTGTCCGTCTTATTTGGTGTTGTCTGTCTTACATTAGAAAGAAAGATAGTTATGGCGTCCCCGCCCGCGTTATTTAACGGGTGGGGATACACACATTCTTTGTGTTGCTTGTTTGGGAGAAGAGCACGCACAATCATGGGAGAGACCGGTTTCTTATAGAGTTTATAGTGCACAAACATCACACTATTCCTCTATATTAAATAAAAAAGAGCACGGTTATGAAGAGATGCTTAAGGTGGAAGAGACACTCACGAGCTATCTCTCCCCTGAATCATCCTCATCCATTAAATCCCCGGTATTACCCACTAAGCCAGTGAGAATCACATCAGCACTGGTGGGCAAGGCTTATTCAGCGGCTGGTCAGGCAGCAGCATGTTTACACACTATGTCGCTGTTGCAAGCCTACCAGGCTGAATTATTAACAGAGCTCGATGAGGGTGAGGGTTTTAGTCCTAACACAGTTTGCGAACTGTTGCAAAATCCTCCTGTGGTCCCAAGGGAAGTTTTTATCTCTGCGAGCAACTTACATCCCTGGGATCCACAATATAGGAGCAGACATCCTGTCGAGACAGGGGCTGAGGCCCGCGGAATGGAGGCTCCACCCCGAGGTGGTGGAGCTGATATGGAAGGAGTTTGGCCAGGCACAAGTGGATCTGTTTGCATCTCAAGAGACGTCTCACTGCCCACTCTGGTTCTCCCTCACGTTTCCAGCGCCTCTCGGACTGGATGCGATGACACAGATGTGGCCAAACGTCTGACACAGACGTTTCCCCCGATCGCTCTGCTCCCGGGAGTACTGGAGAGAGTCCGCCGGGACCGGGTCCCACTACTTCTTATTGCCCCGCGGTGGCCGGGCAGAGTATGGTTCCCAAATCTATTATCCCTTCTCGACGGGCCTCCTCTGGAGCTCCCCGTCTGGAGCGACCTTCTGTCCCAAGCGGGGGGCTCGATATTTCACCCCCATCCAGAACTATGGAAACTGTGGGCTTGGCCTCTGAAGGGGCCCAGCTCATGAACTCAGGTCTCAGTAAGTATCAGTGCTCCCTGTTGTGCAATGGATTTGTGGCAATCAGGGTGTGGCCAAAGGTTTCATTGGTGCTTTGTCATCATTGCATGATTTCAGATGCAAACCAGTCAGTTCTTCCAAGGCACCAAACACTCCCATGTTACCAGACCCCCTCACTGCAACTACATTTACATTTAGTCATTTTGCAGATGCTTTTATCCAAAGCGACTTACAATTGGGGAATACATAAAGCGATTCATCTTGAAGAGGCAAACAGACAGAGGAAGTGCTATTAACACCAAGTCTCAGGCATTGTTCAAATAAGGACAAGCTAGCAAGGAAAGGAGATAAAGATAAAGATATACATATAAAAAAAATTAAGTTTAGGATGAAGTCAAGTAGTGTCAAAAGAGATAAGTTTTCAGTTGCTGCTTGAAGATTGACAGGGATCCAGCATTCCGGATGGGGGTGGGAAGATCATTCCACCAGTCAGGAGTGGTGAACGAGATTGTTCTGGACAGTGATTTTGAGCCTCTCTGTGATGGTACCACGAGGCGTCGCTCACTAGCTGATCTTAGACTTCCGGAGGGGATGTAGATTCATAATAGTGAGTGGAAGTAGGCGGGTGCTGAGCCTGTGGTTGTTCTATATGCAAGCATCAGTGTCTTGAACTTGATGCGAGCTGCAACCGGTAGCCTGTGCAAGGAGACAAAGAGAGGTGTAACATGTGCTCTTTTGGAATCGTTGAAGACCAGTCGTGCCGCTGAATTCTGAATCATTTGTAGAGGTTTGATTGTGTTTGATGGAAGTCCAGCCAGAAGAGCACTGCAGTAGTCCGGCCTAGAAATGACAAGGGCCTGGATAAGAAGAGTACTACATACTGTGTGTGTACTTTCAAGACGAGGAGTTTGTTGTTTTCATTCCAGGAAATGTGTGTAAATGTTTTCGAGTGTTTACTACCAGCCTACTACTACTACCTTATAATGCGCTTTACTGTTCTCAGTGGCATCTATGCTAATATTAATCTGTTTCATTCTTATTCTGAGGTGAATGTAGCCATCCAGTCCATATCCAGATCAGAGCACCTAGAGACAAACTTGACAGCCCTGAATGTCAGCGGAGACCATGTCAGCTAGATGAGCTCCAGAGCCAGATGCCCTCTAAAAACCTCGTTGGCCATCAGGACAAGACCACGAGAACCAGATAAGTCCTCTGCTCAATCTGACCTGTGTTGCAGCCTTGAATTAAACCACGCCATGCTGGTTTCATCTGGCCAGAGGAGAACTGCCCCCTGACTGTGCCTGGTTGCTCCCAAGATTTTCTACTCAGTTTCTGTCACCGGTGGAGTTTTTGGGTCTTTGCCGCTGTCACCTTTGACTTGCTTATTTGGGGACACTTAGCTAATTGCACAGACAATATTGGAAGAGAGCTGAACTGGATGATTTCAACAATCACCAATGAACTGACTTGAACTGTAAAAAATTATTGTCAATGTCCTTTTGCATTATTGACAAACTAGTTCGACTCTGTAAACCTGCTTTGACACAATCAGTATTGTATAAAGTGCTTTGTAAATAAATGTGACTTGATTTGATTCTATATATCACTAAAACACTTATATTTATGTACCAAAACACCTGGTTCATTATTTATTTTACTTCTCACTCATTTTAAAGATATAGTTGTGAACAGTAATAATATTTGTAAATGTTTGTTTGCTAACATTTTATTTAGTTTTTTCTTAGTTCATAAAATAATGTTTAAGCTGAATTTTGCAGTTGTATTACAGATGTAATGTTTGTCAATTGGAGCTTTAAAGGGATAGTTCACCCACAAATGAAAATCTGCGGTTTACTGACCCTTAGGCCATGCAAGATGTATAGTTTTTTTGTTCTTCATTCCTGTATGTTTAGTTTGTATGAAAAATGTTATACGTGGAGATTGCTATTAAATAAAAGCTATTATGTGTTGTAAAATGTGTGCTTTTAGTGATTGATAAACACCAGTTAATCATTTTTAATAATCTTTTTAAACTTATTTAAATATATATTTATGTAGTTACCCAGCAATTTCTTATGATGCCCAAATATTAAAGCTTAGTTGAGCTTAAAACATAAAACACATTGAGTAAATGGTTACATTTTAATTGACATAACTTGCTGTAGTCTTCTAAATGTCTGACCAATTAAAACATTTTAGTTGAATGGAATATAAAACTAGTTCACTAAAGCTTCAGCCAACTAAATAAATTACAATGATAACACTTTTAAGTCAGAATTTGTAAACTTTCTGTGGAACTAGTAACTAAATAATATTTAGTTGAAACTGGTTTCATTTTTTTATAGTGTGGGCATAAAAGACCCATTTCATTTTTTTTTAATTCTTAATCTTATGCTACTATCACCAAAACTGGGGAGAGAAATACTATAGAAACAATGCATTTTTTGTTTATTTTTCATAGATCTATAATTTTATGTTGCTATCAATTTTCAATGTGTTATGCTAATCACAACAGGCATACACTTTAAAAATAATTTCCCTATATCTCCCAGCAGGTGCCATAAACCTTTAAATTGTGTTGTTTCTAAAAGAGAAAGGTGTTGGTAAACACTATACTTAGCAGAAACACTATTTACAGACTTATTATTTCAGTGGTATAGCGTAGTAGCTTTTATCCGTGACAGGTGAAGAGAGAGCACCTTCAATAAGCTCTGGCCCTGTCATTGTCACTGACAAGTGTGGATGCAGAGGGACAGCAGCCTGGTTTAGCTTTCCCTGAGTGCATACCTCGGACCAGCCTGAAACCACATGGGCACGGACTGCCATTTTCTCAGCATGAGCTCTTTACAAAGTTTTAACCCCCAAGAGGCTACGGAGTTTCACACTTGAGGAGTTTTTCCATCAGAAATGGAGAGGGGAAAAAAGATAGAGGGAGAGAAGGAGAAAATGTCTGGCAGATCTTTGAATCAGCGGGGAAGTCTACATGTGTTGAATGAATGATTCTGAACCATTGGCAGGATGCTGCTCAAACAGGGCTGAGTGAATAAAGGAGAAGTGATTCAGTGCCTGATGGATGTCACCATATCACTTGATTTATTCCAGCTCAGGAGGAGGTAGAAAATGCATCATGCTGTTTGTATCCATCTCATGAAACAGAGATAACCTGTGAATCATCTCAATCAGATGAAAACCAACCTCGGTTGTAAAACATGTCGTGTTCTGCAAAAACATCAGCACCCACACAAACAAATTAAGCTAGAGATGGAATGTTTTACGATTTTGAATACATTTCAACATTATAACGAGCTTTGTTTGTACATAAATCTATTTTTTTTAAATACGAACCGCTGTGAGGGCTTCATTCCGTCATAATTCTGGGACGAAGGCCTCAAAATTAACCTTTCTTCATTTGCAACATGCCACAGTCCTTACGGCATGAAGGTCCCGACCACAGCCACCACTACGACCAAACCTCAGAAATCCATATGAGACCCTGGACCACAAAACCAGTCTTAAGTCGCTGGAGTATATTTGTAGCAATAGCCAAAAATACATTGTATGGATAAAAATGATAGATTTTTCGATAAATTAGGATATTAAGTAAACATCATGTTCCGTGAAGATATATATGTCCAGAACTTTATTTAACTAGTTCAGTAACCTACACGCATTTTGCGAATAACATTAAAAAAAGATCAACTGAAAAGACAATGCTTACCAACATACTCTATGAACCTTTTTCCATACTCTTGATTAAATCAAACAACGCTCCTATTTTTTTACTCAAAGCCTTGCAAATAAATTAGAAATAATGTTCAGAAAGAGAGCTCAAGCCATGATTCCCTAATAGTTATCCGTTAATAGCTGAGATGCAGCAATTTATCCATCCTCAAAGTCGCACAAAGCATGAGAGCTGAATGGCACAGGCAATTACAGTGCATGTGTACCTCTCCCGGTCTATGGCAGCCCTAATAATGTGTGCCACATGACCACATGCACTCGGCGCGGAACGTGGCCCGGCTGGTTTCCGTGGTAACGCACAATCTTTTTGGGCTTACGCTTTCGTATCATTGGCCATCATTATGTATCATTAAAAGCATACATATTAATGCAAAAAGGGGTTGAGCCGTGCTGCTTGAATGGAGCAGCACCTGAACAAAGAGTGGCGTGTTAAGATGCCTGACCCTTCATCCTAAAGCAGGATTAAAAGCGGAAGATACCGCAGCATAATCCACATCCATTTCACAGCAAATGCTTTGTTTATGAATCAAATGAACTATAAACTGTAATTTACACACGTCGTAAATTATTAATGAAACACACAAATTCAAGTTGTGTGTTGGTTATTTTCATTTAAAAACTGGAAATTCAATAGTATTATTTAGGAGGCATTTTAGTTTTGTGTTTAGTAGCACAGTTTGATTTGTTTCCAAACTAACACCTGCTAAAGGCTCAAGTGCAACATAAAAATGTAACAGCAGCAATAGAAATAAATACTAACCCATCTTTGGTCTGGTCCACAACACCTGCCAGTAAACCGGTGGCCTCCTTGGAAAGCTGTATGTCTGTTTGTGTGAGAAGGAACTTGGACACAAAGTCCTCTGGGGACATGTAGTGCTCTCCATTCTTCTCCACACTGGCATACTGTGAAGGGGAAAAAAACTGGGCTAATATCATATATATATATATATATAGTGCAAAGCATAAATAAGTACACCCCCTCTAAAACTTAACACATTCAGCAATTGCTCTTTTATAGATGACATGTTAGGGTTCTTTGGAAAGATAATGTTCCAACAAGCCTGCTTGATCAATTGCCAAAGAAGAATGTCAAAATTATTCAGCAAAATAAGATTTTCTAATCAAAGTAATAACATGTTGTGTTGCAAAAATGAGTACACCCTCCTGAAATTTACTAAAAAAAATGTGTATAGGTATAAGTGTATTTTTGATCAACAAGTAAATATATTGAACCAAAACTCAGACTTAATGCTGGCAGCAGTGGAACCACTTGGGAGAGAACCGCCAGGTGACTTATTTCTTAGCATAAAAGAGGACAATGGTACAAGAGGAATACCAAATTATTGTTTTAAGTGTGAACATGTAGCAGAAGTAGCACAGACATTCAAAAACAATGGACCAAAAAATGTGGATCCAAAAGCATCCAAAATGTTCTGGTGTTGATAGAGGAGTACAGTAAGAAGTGCTTAGTACCCACAGTGACGTTTAATGTTAGTAAAGCTTTTATATAGGCATGAATGAGTGCTGAAGGTGTGAGTAAGATGTGCTTTATTAATGCTGTCATGAATGCACACCCTACTGTGTGATGGAAAACAAAAACTTAAAACGGAAGATGCTACCCTCCCCTCATTCCCAGCATTATTGTGGATTTTTTCATCATGACAAAGAAGATATTCATTCTCCCAAGGTGAAAATCCTTCAGTGGACATGTATTTCACTCAATCTTAGCGCTCTTGAGCAGCTGTGGGGGATTCTGTAGAGACAAGCTGAGCAAAACTCCCCATTAAAGACCAGAGCATTAAAAGGATTAGTTCACTTTCAAATAAAAATGTCCTTATAATTTACTCACCCCCATGTCATCCAAGATGTTTATGTATTTATTTCTTCAGTCGAAAAGGAAATTAATTTATTTTCGACTGAAGAAAGAAATACATAAACATCTTGGATGACATGGGGGTGAGTAAATTATAAGGAAATTATAATTTTAAAGTTAACTAATCCTTTTAGGAGGTTGTCCTCCAGGAGTTAAACGGGACAGATGTGAAAATTTGTCATGAACTTGTACTCAGTACCAAGAAGGGTCAGAGCAGTATACTTAAAGTTCTGGAGGGCATATTAAGTACTAGAATATTATACATTTGCAGGATTAAATCTAGGATGTACTAATTTCTGAAATCTTTCATTTAAACAAAATTGGCTAATTTACTTACCTTACAGAAAATATTGGCATATATTTTTTGTTGTTTTTATTAAGTAGATGTTTAATACATTTCAATTTTACCATTCTTTCATGAATTATATTATTGATCATTAAGAAAGTACATATTTTATATTTATTCATACTTTGTTGCATGTTTGTTCACAAAATATCAGCAATCTTATTTACATAAAATATGATGCATGTTATACAATAAACCAGCAAATTTAAAGCAGTCATTGAAACAGTCACTTAATACAGTGATTGTACAATGCAGTATTTCATGATTATTAGTATGGAAAAATACATTTCAATATTGCATCAAAATGGTAGTCATAAATATTCAGATATAGAAGCCCAGGACAATATAATCAAAGAAAAATGACCTTCATCGTTAAAGGCAACATAGACAAAATATTTTACAATCATAGATAAGGTACTTTCTACTCTTAATTGCAGAAATCAGAAGGAAAGAAAAAGGTTGATTATTTAAAGGGACATTAAGCGAGTTAGTTTACTGCTGTTAGATTAATTTAAGATGCTACTTAAAATACATAATTCATGCAAAGTTCTTCTTGTTAAGGAACTCCATTTCGTATATTCATGCGAACTTACTAGGAGTTCCATACAGTGCTCGATGCATTTTTTTATTAATCCTCAGGTTTTCTGTCTGTAATGAGAAATGTATTAAATGGTTACATCAGATAGAGGTATATGTCATTGACACCAGGCTACGACTCCCGTCCCATCATTTCCAGACTTTCAGGGGAGATAAGCGATGACGTCGATTGACAGCGAGACATAGGCGAGTAAAGGGAGACCCTTGAAAGGAGAAATCTACTGTGCTCTGTGCTTGAGGACCTGAGACCCTTCGTGGAGTAACCTAGCAAAGAATACAATATGAAACCACAACACAATTCAAAAGATGCTGGCATGGTCGTCGCCCAGTCAAAAAAGGACCGCGGTGGTAGGTCAGCCACTTTGCCCGCCCGCCACTAGTTACATCAAATCAGCGAAGAGTGGCAATATCAAGCAGTTCAGAGTTGCTAACTACAACGTTAGAACCCTAAACGACACCATCTGCAGCGAAACAGGCGAGCTCATCACGCACAATGTTGATCGAATCATAGCCGGCTGCGAGAAATATCACATCGACCTCATAGCACTTCAAGAGCACCGACTTCGGCTCGTTGGGCTATTCTTCAGCAAAAGACACGTTCTACGACGATCTCAACGAGTTGATAAAGTCAATTCCGCCACACACAGTTACCAATTCTCGCTGGCGACTTGAACGCAAGAATTGGTAAGGACAGTCACGACACCAATCCTAGAGTGGTAGGCAACTTCAGCTACCATGCAATCTCTAATCAGCATGTGCGATATTTTAAGCCTGCGCCCCGCGAACTCATGCTTCCAAAATCGACCAACAAGACTAAGCACATATAAGAACCCAAAAGTAGACTTCGCTCAACTTGACCACATTGTTTTCAACAACAAGTGGTGGAAGTCAGTAAAAACCTGTCGCGCTTACAACACCTGCGCAATTGAACCAGACCACAAGATGGTGAGCGCCAAAGTCAAACTGGTGCTGAGAACAGCAAGAAGCTCATCCATAGCCAGGTGCACCTTTCAGAACGATAAGCTGAAAGACGTGAATATCAGAGTGAATTTCGATCTGGAACTTCCCAATCAATTCGTCCACTCTTTTTGATGAGTCGAGGCAAACTGAAAATGCCCAGAATCTGGGAGTGTTCCTGTGGCTCAGTGGTAGAGCATTGCATTAGCAGCGTAAAAGGTTGTGGGTTCAATTCCCAGGGAACACACATACTGACAAAAACATATATAGCCTGAATGCACTGTAAGTCGCTTTGGATAAAAGTGTCTGCTAAATGCATAAATGTAAAATGTAAATGTAACCTAATACAGCAAAGAGCAGACACGCTCAACACTGCTGTAATGCAATTTATATGAAGCTATTGTTTCAGCTCCGAGAATTATTTATTAAATATTCAATATTGCTTGGGTTAAAGTAATATTAATATTTAACTTACGATTTATACTTTAAGTGCTCGTCCAGTGATCACTACATCAGTATATCTTTATTAAATCTCGTTTCTATTGCCTCGTGGCCGCGATAACGATAAAACGAGATTATTAAATCTCTCAAAGTCAAGCCTAGGTAGCTTTGTCTTTTATGGCAAAAAGGATACAATACTTAAAAAATCACATTCCAGAGACAATTCTTTATAAAATGAAACAAGGTTTATTTGTAATATTGCTATTCTAACATAAATGGATTACCTAATGAAAACACAAACATACACACACATGCATACGGGAGTTTTGAGGTTAAGGTTGAAAGAATAACATTCTTTCCTGTTTCATAACTTAACTAACCAGCAAAGATCACGACAAATGCCTAGGCTTTGTTACTGCATTCAGATCAAATTTACTAGTTCAGTCAGAAATAGAGGTTCTGTTTGGTACTTGCTTTCTGTTGGATAAGCAGGCTGGATCCTTTGTCTCGTTTCGTACGTGGGTTTCCACGTGTTGCTCTGGGAAACTCTGCTGGCTCGCGTCGCTGTTGCGTGACGTCACGGGGAGCCGTGTTGGAATCACGGCTGTTGATGCTGCTGGTTCCGCGATGTTACGGCTTTGGCACGGTCTTGGACTTCTTCAGATGGTTGGTTTCAAGGCGAGCGTCCAGCGGACCGGCTTCCAGGTCAACCTTGCGCGCGTTGGAGGGCGCAGTTGCGAGAGCAGGAAGAGAGTTCAGGAGCACAAGAGAGAGCGAGAACGCACACTGGCACGTCGTTTTAAACAGTCCGATTTGGCCCTGCCCACAGGCGGCTGGTCGAATCAGTGTCCGTATGGGGCGGAGCCCCGCCTGCACACGTCATCTGATATTCCATTCAACGTGAAAGATATAAACTTACAGATTTTATATATGTTTAGTCACACATGATGCTAGAGTTTAACGGTCATGCACACCAACTTATGGCTTATGACGCCAGCTTCATTTAGAGACTAAACATCGCATTTAACACACACACACACATTACATTACTCGGATTATACAGTTTAAGGCACGCATAAACTCATCCCACATTTCTTAAATAGTTTATATTCCCACAAGCACATTAGAGAAAGAGTACAACATTAATATTCATATGTTTCTTGTGTAGATTAATTATTATTATCATGAAATGAATGTGTCTTTAGAAATCTTCCCGTGGTCACTTCTCTTTGTTCTGTGACCGAACGAAATCGCGCGCTTTTGCGCTGATGCGAAGGGGGAGGGGTTTTAGATCCAGACTTTAGTTGGCTGGTATCTATGACATGGTACCTGAAAGTAACCAAATTCCCCAACGATGTGCTGTTCTTCCATCACATTTCTCTACACTGCTCTGGTAGCAGTGATCAAAATGTCCTGGGCAAAAGAACGAATTTAAAACAGCCGAACTGTGTCAGTAGTTAAACTTTGCAGCTCATTGCAGAAGAAGAAGTGGCAAAGGACGATTTCAAGCTCGATCAATTGAGAGAAAAGAGAGATCAAAGGAGAAACAAGCAGTCGAGTGTCAAGACAGCTTTAGAAACTGACAAAGAGGCATACTTTAACACTCAACTAGAAGCTATCGAACTGGCAAACCAAAAACACGAGTATCGCACAATCTGGACTCTAATCGATAAAATCTCAGAGAAACCACAAAATGCTGCAGCAAGCACAGTCCAAATGCTCGATGGCTCTCAACCAAACCCGAAAACCGAGCTCACCAGAGACTGGGGCAAGTACTTCTGCAAACTCATTAACGACAAGAGCGTGAAGGTGGAAACAGTCAACTTTCCAGAACCAAGCCCAGACAACGCTATTTCAACAGCAAGTCCAACGCGAGAGGATGCGGTGAGAGCAATTGAACAGCTTAAGTGGAACAAGTCACCAGGACCCGATTATGCAATGATGGCAGAAGTCCTCAAAGATGGCGGTGAGTTCATAATAAATTAATTGCACAAATTCTGCGAGCTCGTTTTCAAGCATTGCTGGGCACCGAAACAATGGACATCGAGCCTGATCATCCCACAGCCCAAGAAGTGCAACCCATAGCTGATGAATAATTTCAGAGGAATCAGCTTGATGTCCATCGCAGCAAAAACATACAATCGCATTCTCCTCAACCGCATTCAGAATCCAATCGACAAGCTGCTCAAAAACAACCAGACAGGCTTTAGAAGCGGGCGCAGCTGCGCACAGCAGATCCATATTCTACGTAGAGTCATCGAAGGAGCGAGAGCTCAACCACTACTCTTGTACATCACGTTCGTCGATTTCAAGAAGGCTTTTGACTCGATAGACAGACCTAAAATGTTCGCAATCTTGCGACACTATGGCATCCCACAAAAGATCGTTGATGCTATCCGAGTCTTGTACGATGGATCGACAAGCCAGGTGTACTTGGAAGGCCAGCTCTCAGAGCCATTCGCTGTCACAACTGGAGTATTACAAGGCAACGTTCTAGCTCCGTTTCTATTTATCATAGTAATAAAGTACGTCTCCAGGCTATCTGCTGGAAGCTTCAGATACCTTACACAAAGTTCCACCGCCCAGGAGTAACACGAGACCGCAACACGGTAAACCATTAGCCCAAAAATCTAGAACCGAAGGCAAGCTTTACGATTTAGCATATGCCGACGATATTTCACTCCTGGAAAATTATCTCACCAGGGCACAACTACACCAGGCCCAACTACAACAAAAAGCGGCACAGTCGGACTTCAATTAAACGAGGAGAAGACTGTTCAAGTGCAAATGAATGCTTCCAGTGACAATGAACAACATCTACTAATCAACGGAAAGGACATTGAGATCATCGACAAATTCAAGTATCTTGGATCCTACATCATATCGATGGAAAAAGACATATCTCTCTTGCATGGGGGGCCTTTACCAAGTTAAAGAAGCTGCTCACAGCTCCACCACCCAAGCCAACGATATAATTCAGGACTCGGCTCTTTAATGCAACGTGCCTATCTGTGTTGCTTTATGGCTGCAAGACATGGGTTCTAACGAAAGCACTAGAGGAAGAACTGGATGTGTATGCGAGAAAGTGCTACCGAACCATACTGGGAATTAGACAAGCAGAGGCCCATATGACAAACGATTTACTCTACAGACTGACCAAACAACGTCCAGTCAGCTTGACCATCCGCAAGCGACAGCTGGAGTTCGTGGGCCACTATCTTCGCATGGATGAAAACGAACTAGCCACATCTACGCCATCTATCACTCAGAAGTCAGTGACAAGAACAAGCGAGGAGCCCCTCGCCTAACCTTTATTCATTCAAGAACATGGACTTGAGCTCTGCTAGATCAGCCCTCTTTATCATTACCAGTAGAGACAAACACATTGAGATCTACATACATTCATAATGAATCTACATACACATAAGGCCTGGTGCTCTCATTTAACATTATTTTAGGATTAAGGTTTTTTATAACGACATTCCATTGGTAATAGTGACCATATAGATTTAATCATTAATATTATTATTAAAAGCATCTTATATGAAAGGAACCCAGACAAGCACTTGTAATTCAAGCTCAACTTCAGCTCACTTCATGAATGTTTAGCATCCTATAACCCCCATGACACCTATTCAAGCACTCAAGCAGACGCTGGACAGTCTATCTGCAGGGGTTTGATGCTTCATCCGCGCTCTCTGAAGTGCTCTTATGTCCCAATGTCATCGAGAGACGTTAACATTCACCCAGCACATTAGCAGGATAACTAATTTAGCTCTGTCACACCCACACCGGCTGCTGTGTACTGAAGGTTATTAGTTAATCTCCCCGCGTTTCTCCAGTATCCTGCAATGACATTTTCTGGATATATACGTATGCTTCACGATCAAATACTTAACTCTTTTCGTCTGCCTAGCGGTTTCTGTGCGAGAATAGTGCGTACCTTTGCTGCCATGCTCAGCTAGCGCGCACAACTATTGCAACAGGAAGACTTCTCGAGCTTGATGACGTTTCCATAGATATCATCTTAGCGGCTTTTGCGCGCAGAGGAAAATCGAATAAAACGCTCACGTTCCTAGGAGCATTAGATTGACAGTATCTACTAACAGTGTCAATTTGACACTATCATTTGTATATATTGTAGGCCTATAAAATATCAGTCTTACATTTGTTTAAGACCGTTAATCATTAATCATTAGTTAGTTATTACAATATCAGATTCAGGGGTTAGTTTTTAACGGTAGCCGTTGCTTTGGTTTTGAGTCAACTTTATTTGTAATTTTCCTGGGTGAGCTGCACTAATTTTTCACAAGTATATACAAATATAAATACATATTTTAATTATTTCAAAACAATTTTCAAAGAAACATATATTGTATGTAGGCTATCATCTTATTCTTTCAGCCTGTCATTAATTGCTATTTGTTTATCTCTGACTTTCACAAAAATCCTTTAAAAACATCATCTTCCAGAAACTTACATCATTTTGTTTGGAAGATAGCAGTATACACTTATGATCAATCATTAGCAGCATTGGGTTGATGCATTTTGTGATGTTTTGTAGAATTATTTCACATAACTTACTTTAAAACACTCACAATTTGTCTGAATTGAACAGACTGAATTGAACTGAATTGTCGACTGAAATTTCAGAAACGGATGTGATAATATTAGCCAAACCTCACCCTCATACTGCTATAAGTATCTTACTGGGCAATGTTAGCTTTTTATTTCCGTTATAATTTAATGTTTTACTTTTACTTTACTTTTTAGTCATTTAGTAGACGCTTTTATCCAAAGCGACTTACAAATAAGAAAAAGTAACTAAAACTATAAGTTAAAACTCTATAAATACTATATATACACACATTTAAGAAAATGGAGAAATTAAATAAAATGACAAATGCATACAACAACATTTCAAAACTAAACATTTAAATGAAAACAAAAAAATAAAGCTAAAAACATTTCAAAATATTAAAACAACAAAAGGAATTATAATAATGATTCTAACATGACACTAAGCCAAACACTCATATATATGTATATACGTTATTTCATTTCCATGTAGTATGTTGAAGTACCGTTTCTAAAAATAAATACAATTTATTAAAACTAAAACTAAAGAAAATACCTATAAAGACATATTAAATTCATACATAATGTATCTAAAATTAAAATAGATAGCAAATGAAACGCCAGTAGTTCAGTAATCCCCCCCCAAAAAAACAAAAAACAAAAACAAAGTGACTGAGCTTGACCAGAACCTATTTCTGAACGTCTGGCATAGTAAAGCATGTTCTTTCTTAAAAGTTTAATAATTCAAAAGGTAGGCCTAATGCATTGCAGAAGGAATAAGACCCATGTGGTCCCAGTCCTTCCATCACACGTGTAGTTCTTTATCAGCTAAACATAATGTGCTCATGATGTAGAATGAAGACATGTTAAGCAATCATGAATAACTGATGTTATGTCATCTAATGATTAAATAAAATGAAATATACTCTTTTGAGTTATAATAAACTAGTTATAAGTAGAAACCGACAAATATATTGAATATATTAAATAAAATAAATTGAGAGCTGTGTGACATTAACATAATTTTCAAATGATGAAGAAAAAAATACCTTAACCATTTATTTCACCTTGGAAATTTAACAAGTCTTCCCCATTCTATCTTCATAAGCTTTTTATTCAACCATCGACTGAGCAAAGAAGGAACGGTTATCTTTTTCCTTGCTATAAAAAAAAAACAATTTAAAGGAGAAAAAGGTTTCTGATGGGGGATGGTCTTCAAAAATAAAATGCATTTTGAGCTCCAAATAATTCAAAATATTTTTCTGGTGGCTTCTGGGATTCTTGAAGAACCAGTAGGAGCCACAGTGTTTTTCACAGCAGGCTTTCTCCGTTACTCAAATGGGCCTCACAGGGGAAATTCTCTGTCCCCAAATGCCCATGGCACCTGCTCGATTTCTGTTCAGAAATATATCTCAAGATAGTAATGCATTCTGCCAACATTTCTCAAAGTTGATTGCAATATTAAAGCTAATAAACGTATAACATCGTACTCTGTATTAAAGGAATGGTTGACCCAAAAATGGAAATTCTGTCATTTACTAACCCTTAAGTCATTACAAACATTTTGAAGAATGTTCATAACACAACAGTTTTAGATATTTCTCTCTCTCTCTATATATATATATATATATCACATAATGATGAAACCTTCTCTATGTTTGGACTCCCCAGTGGTTGGATTGTTTTGTCAAACCAGAAGACCTTTGACACGTCTTGGCCAGGGTCGCCTTCTGCCTCTCCTGGGACAAACATATCTTTGAAGAAAAAGACTGAAAGAGTAGACAGACATCTTGGGGCCAAATCCCCCTATTTCATTTGTCTAAACTGAGAGGTTTAAAAATAGAACTACTTATAAACAAATGATTGAACCACTTTGTTGCTCTTTACCACCAGAGTGTCTCTAATAATGGTCAGCGACTGGGCACTCCAGAGGTCTCTGAGGTTAAATACCTTCTGCTTAAAGTAACAGAGGCATGGAGATGTGTGTTACAAAGTTGTGTCTATTTGAGATGTTGACAGGTTAATTATAGTCTTTCCAGTGCTGATGAAGATGACTGACATGATTTAACTTCTCATTGGGCTTGTCTGCCTCCTTTAATTTCTGTATCTGCTCAGTTATATAAAATTAAATCATCAAATCTTGTGTCCTTTCTAAACATTTCCTCCCAGGAAAATTGCATATTACAACAGTTCCTTTGCTGTAAATTCACTACAAATCCAGGTAGTTACATGTATGTAAATATAGTGTTAACATTTAATGTTACCAGCTACTGTTTTAAGCACCACTAACAAGAATTTTAAGTGTTCATATAAAAATGCACTGTATGCCATTGCTTTTTCCCTTTTAAAAATATTTGTCAGCATTCAGAAATTATATGGTTACTGCATTCTTTTATACTGTTTTTCACTCGCTATCTCTAATTTCTGTTTTATCCTTGTCTTGGAAATATGGCAAACTGAATTAGTAGTGAATCAGTTAAAATATATATAATTCCCCTGACAAAAACAGAATGAGCATTATAGGCCTTGACAGACACAAAAATAAATTAGTTTGAACAACATCCCACCAGCTAACTTAGTATGTCTGGTTCAATTCAAAGTGCAAAACTATAAAAAGCATTGACAGTAGTCCAGTGATAGAATATAGACACATGAGCAGTAAGCAACTGTTGCTCCCAGCTAGACTTTAAACCCAATCTAGGAAAAGCCTGACTGATCTGATTTTTATAGAGTAAAGTGATGATGAGGAGATCAATATCACAAGCTGTTCACTATTTATTTGCCTACTTTCCCAGCATTTACACTAGTACACAACACATCTGTACACTATGGTCACCTGAACCTGCTCACTCCGCTTTGCAAAACTCCTTGAAGTCCGGCTCCTGAATGAATCTGTTTAACATCTTTCAGTTCAAATGAGTAACTACACTAAACATGCTTTGGAGCATATGGGATGGGCTGAAATTGCCCCTCTGGAGGGACAAGCGGATGCGCTGGGGCAGTTTGAAAAGGTCCAGGCAAGCAGGCTTTAGCCATTTCGAAAAACAAGAGCCCACACTCAGACCTGCAACCTGAGAGGACGAACGGTACCTCTCCACCTAAATGAATCCAGATGTTGCCCACAAACACTGCGGAGCGAGTCAAAGGCTCTGGGCTGCACACTTAGACCTCAGATTCCTGCTCTTTCTCATAGCTGCTGTTCAACAGCATTGTGGGAGGGAAATTATCAGCCTTGTTCGTCTTTGCACTGAACAAGAACATCAGAAAATCTTTAAGTCTTTTCCTTTTCCTTCTCCTGAGGACATACCACCTGGCCACAAATCTAGATACACAGGCTGTATTGGAAATTTGGAAAGTTGTTGGATTTCATTAGAAAAAAAAATATGAAGCAAGGTTAAAATACAAGGACAATTAATATATTATGTATATATATTTTTATTTTTATTTTATAAATAGCTAGCTAGCTAGATAGATAGATAGATAGATAGATAGATAGATAGATAGATAGATAGATAGATAGATAGATAGATAGATAGATAGATAGATAGATAGATAGATAGATAGATAGATAGATAGATAGATAGATAGATAGATAGATAGATAGAATATTAAATTCAATAATTAAATACTGAAAATTTCACTATTAAATACTGCACTATACTATAAAAATTCTAACAAAACTACCAACTTTGAGGTCAGTAAGTATTATAAATAAATAATTAAACAAGTGAATGAATGAATTAATTAATTAATGAATGAATGACCATTTTATTCAGCAATAATTCATTACTTAAATGCAAAAATCAAATGTGACAGAAGGTATTTTTAATTAAAAAAAATGTGTCTTTTTATTTTGCTTTTCTTTCCATTCATCAAATATTACTTATATATATATATATATATATATATATATATATTGTGGCATCGTGAGAGGTTGTGTCATAAATGGAAGGTATGTGCCATCAGATGGCTGCAGCATGGGGACTACAAACCAAGATGGCCACCTGGTGCCGAACTACAGTTACCATGTTCCTCAGCGGGGGAGGCACAGCTGTTGGGAGTGGAGGAGAAAAGCTGATGATGAGCTGGGAACAAAACGACTTGGATTCTTCTTGAATGTGGAGAGAAGCTGGACAATGTTTCTTCTGTTGTAACTTTTGGCGTTGATGATTAAAATATGAGAGGAAGAAACTTGTAACTTGTCCTCAGCCTGGATTCAATTTGTGAAGCAACCCACACTTTGATGACACCCTACCTCTCACAGTGCCACAAAATATATTTTTTAAAAGAAACAAGTAGATAAAATAGAAAAAAAAGAAAGCTAGTGTTAGTTTTTCAAGAAAAGCTAGCAGTTAAAGAATAAATATCCAATTGATAGAGAAAGAAGACAAATAAGAGGCCGTTCAAACAAGAAACTGGCCGCTTCTTGAAGATGGGTAAGGATTCAGCTGCTCGGATTGAGTTGGGCAGGTCATTCCATCAGATGGGAACAGTTAATGAAAAAGTCTGTGAAAGTGATTTTGTGCCTCTTTGGGATGGTACAGTAATGCGTCGTTCATTTGCGGAACGCAAGCTTCTAGAGGGCACATAGGTCTGAAGTACTGAATGTAGGTAAAGGGGTGCAGAGCCAGAGGTGGTTCTGTAGGCAAACATTAATGCCTTGAATTTAATGTAAGCAGCTATTGGTAGCCAGTGCATATTGATGAACAGAGTTGTGACGTGCGTTCTTTTCGGCTTATTAAATATTAATCTTGCAGCGGCATTTTGGATTAATTTTAGAGCTGGTAAACACACTTATCCTGTTAATCACAACAAATGGCCAAGCAAGCGCAGACACTGACAAAATACGCGATACAGTATGTGACCAGAAGTGATTTCAGCAAGTCTCTACACAGTAATCAAAACAAGTGTTTCCTAGCAACGGCAACTGCACTTAACACCAAGGCAACGGTTCTCAACCCGCGGCCCGTCACAAATCCAAATGCGGCCCACCACGCTGAACATAATTAAAAAAATACTTTTAGTTTTATAATTCATTTTAGTTTTCACATTAATTAAAAAATGTACTAAACAAATGTAAGCTATATTTTTTTTGTTATGTAAAATAATTTTGTTTTTCATATATTATTTTCAGACTTGAGCAGACCTATGTACTCACATAATTAATGTTACGCATTTAGCGAACACTTACAAGCGCAAAAAAGAAACACCCACAGGCTACTACGGAGCAATCATTCTTATTTCAGAAATGTGGGAAAACAGCTCTGGAGAGAACCTCAGATTATTACATTTGAAAATGCTATCCATATTTGGATCAACATATAGGCTACATTTGTGAAAGGCACACTGTAACTTACAATCGCAACTTCATTGTGCTCCTTTCGAGCAGAATTTCACAAAATCAGGTGTTTTATTAGTGGTGAGTAGAATTATTTATTTATTTATTTCAATGAATGTAATCGTTTAGATATCATAATATTTAGGCTATAAATACTATTATAAATATGGGTGGTTTGTATTGATGACGTAATATGTAAATTACATGCGTGCGGCCCCTGGGACTTGGACTTGGACCGGCCCGCTGGAAAAAAAGGTTGAGAACCACTGCTCTAATGAGACAAGTAATTACACTTACGAGCTGTTTTTTACTTCCGATGATAGACTGCTTCTCTCAAATACTATTTATGTACCCTGTCTTGCATAGTATATCACTGTTTCCACAAAAATATTAAGCAGCACAACTGTTTTCGACATTAATAATAAGAAATGTTTCGTGAGCAGCGAATTAGCATATTCAAATTATTTCTGAAGGATTGAAAATGCTGAAAAATTCCGCTTTTGCCATCACAGGAATACAATTTAAGTTAAAATATAGTAAAAATAGAAAGCACTTAATATGAATTGTAATACTATTCCACAATATTACTGTTTTACTGTATTTCAGATCAAACAAATGCAGCATTGCTGAATATAAGAAACTTGTTTCTAAAACATTTAATAAATTAAAATAAATCATGCTACATGTGAATTTAGACATCACAATATTGTATAAAAATGGATATTAATGGAAATTGGAACTGATATTGTACTGATATACTGCACATCCCTAGTCAAAACATTTGATATTTTATTTTAGAGATTTGGACAACGTGAAAAGCAAATCTTAGGGATGAATGGATGTGCATCAATAGATAGCTCTTTTCTTTTTATTTTGATATCTGCATTTTGGACGAGAAACAAAGACACCACATTGTGCAGTTCTCATGGCTACAAAATACAAAACAAAAATCACCAAGGATGCATCGTGTTACATGTCACTCAATCCAATTCAAGCAAAAACGAACAATCCTGTTCACTGTTCCATCAGAACTGACGGGAGCCTGTAAGATGAGAGGACAAAAAGTGTTCTCATACATGAACTACAGAGATGAGCCGTTCCAAAAAAGGAGAGAAAATCTATGATTTGTAGACAATCGATGTGAAAAAAAACCATAGACATCACATTGGAAATGTGTTCTGATGTAATATCATTATAGCATTTCCCAGGATAATCTGAGTACAAAATCCTTGTATGCAAGATTTAAATGACGCACTGCCATATGTGGACTCTTGTAGTCTGAGCCAATGAGTGAGAAAAATGAATAAGATTCCACACACTCTGCTTCCCTTAATCAGAGCATATGTAAGCCAGCACAATAAGCAATGATTCAAAGCTCGCTCTCCCGCCACGACAGAACAGAGTTCCTTAGCAGGGAGCCCTTCAGTAACATGTGTCACTTCTAATTTCTACGAGCTGCATGATGGCCACCAGACACTCCATCATGAAACACACACCAGTTCTTTGTTTGCTTATGTGTTTCTTTCATTTCCCAATCCCAAACACGGCAGTATGAAATAAACTGCACATTTTCCATTCCATTTCAGTAGACGTTGCCTGCTTTGGCTCATTTTAAGGAAGTTTGCCACTCAGAGGACAAACGGTTAAATTAAAGATGACATAATGATGACTAAATTTCCCAACATTAAATAAAAAAACTTGAGTTTTCTTTTAAAATGAGGTTGACAAATGTAAGATTGTATTCAGAAGGAGAAAAAGCAACGTGAATGGGTCATTAGTTTGCCATGTATGAAAAATTACTCTGGATTATTAAATCCTGAAAAGGGAGGGGGTATATTCGCCGCAAATTCCTATTAAGATGTATAGTAAGGAATCAGATGAGCTTGATAGCATGTTAACCACCTGTGTGTCTGTGTGTGTGTCAGACCAGACGGAGAGAGAAAAAGAGAGATAGAAAGGGTCCACATGCCTGAGCGGTTTGCTGGATTTGTGTCCTGCCTGAGGGTGAGATTTGGAACATTGTTGTTGTCTTGTGAGCAGACAGCCGCTCACACATGATAAATTGTTTCAGTGTTGAGCTCGTGTTATAATTCTGTGCCTCCGCCAGGCCTCACAGGCTCTCAAACCCCCAAAGCTGCATTCTTCCGTACTTTACAGTTGCACTCCACATTATATTTCCTCATGAATCCATTGGCCTCAAAGCAGCTTCTAGTTTGTCTTTATTTAGTTGTCAAAATCAGCTATTTAAAACTAGGAAAACATATAAAAACACATTATATTCATTTTAGTGGAGGTGAACTAAAATATATGTATGATCTTAGCTTTAAAACTAGTAAAAGTGACACCCATGTAAAAAAAAAATATATATATTAAATATATTAAATTATTGAATATTAAATGTATTTAAACATGTAAATGTATATATAAATGTACTTGCATTTTTAAAATGCATATATTGCAATAAACTATATACAATACCATTCAAAAATGTAACAGGTCAGTTAGATCAACGGCACATTAAAATAAATACATTTATAATATTACATAGTATTTATATTTCATATAAATATTGTATATGGGTTATATCTACTATCTTAAATGTACACCTATAATTAAACGTACATATTATTCATATATTTATTTGTTTCACATATTTGGTCAATATATAATTACTATAATTCAATCTGTGTTACTTCATTTTTTTTTACTTTGTTAGTTTTTACTATTATTCTAAAATGTGATTAGGCTAATAGTAATAATTAGTAGGTGTTTCCAAACATTTGACTGTATGTGTTAGCCTTCTGTGTATATATTGCATCAGTCATTGCAATTCATATTTTGTTATTCTCCAAGGGAAAGCATTATAAGTACTTTCGCTTTTAAAAGCAGTTTGATAAACATTTATGGTTTTAGAGAAAGATGAGGTGTAGCTCACACCGGAAAGGTCATACAGCATCTATCTTACAGTTACTGTGGAAATGAGAGAGCTTGAGCGAATGAGATGATTAATTAATAACAATTATCAGAGCTCTGATAATTCACTAGCGAGGATAACATCAAGAGTGCTTAATTGCCCCAACAAGTCTTGATGTGCTTTCCTCCTGACTGTCCAGGGTTATTAAGTGCGGTGGGTTGCCTTGATATGATGGACATGCTTAAAATAGGATTGCGGGACTGATGGAATCAAAACAACCTGTAATTGCTGGGTATCGCTGAGCTTGAAGATGATTTAGGGACTCGGGGGGGGGGGGACTCCATAAATAAACAAATAAATAAAACCGTCTCACATTTTAAACAAACCACTTAGACCATTTCTAGCATTGTAATAATATTACAGCAGAATTGGTTAACCATTATTAAAGCGCTATATTTTATGGATATAAAAGTCAGGATTTTATATAAAAGTCTGGACTTTATTGATTTAAAATTAGCATAAACAAAAGCATTCATATAAAACAGAGAACACTTTAAAGGGTTTTCATGCTGAATTTTACACTTTGTTATGTTAAGTTGTCAAAACATGCTGTCTGTAATGTTTTTAAGCAACTAGTTGTTAGAATTCGGTCTCAGAAACATTCGTTATGCTGTTTGTATTTTCATATACACTCACATTTTCATATGCATAACATTTCAGTTCTAACCGTTTTTAAATGCTTGAATCAGTAAACATTTATATATATATATATATATATATATATACACACATACACATATTGTCACACTTCTCAGAAACACGGAGATACACATAAATAGTCTTTAATAATCCAACAGGGAGCGTAGGAGACATGGGAAACACAAGGAATGACGTTCAGAACTGACAAACACTAACTGAATGGACAAGACCTAAATACACAGGACAATCAGGGAGGAACGAGACACACCTGGAATCAAATTAACACAATCAACATGAGGGAGAAACTGGGTCACAGGGAGCAAAAACACACACAGGTCCATAATCCTGACACATCGCCACCTCCCGGAAACACAGTGGAAACAACAAGGGGAGGGGCGGGTGAGAACTTGAGAGGTGGTTCTGGAGGAGGACGGACACCTGGGAGGGGGCCGACAGACAGACAGAGACCAGGGGGGCGACGAAGGTAGGAGACAGGAGGGACCCAGAGCAGGAGGAGCACAGCTGGAACCAGGCCACAGCCATGATGACGGCCCACGGTGGAGCTAATAGAGGGAGGAGCCATGGAGGAGGGATGGCCGCCAACTCCACGGGGAGTTGATCCAGAGATCTGTGGCAGAGCCGGAGCGACTGAGGACCCAGGTGGAGCTGACAGGAGGAAGGAGCCCAACGGAGCCGGTGGGACGGTGCGACGAGGCGCAGCCAGAGGAGAGGAGTCTAGAGGCAATGGCGACCTCTTCCGGTGGCGCTGCTGAGTTCAGTCGCCTGTGAATTAGCTCCGCTCAGAATTGTGCTTTTATGTGTGTTTCTTTACCTATTTTTTATCTTTTTACTTCTCTTTTGATACGTGTATCGTCTGCAATGATTATGTACGACAGAAGAACACTTTTGGACATTGGACAACGCTACACTAACCTGATTCAGAACACTTTATCCACGGACCCAGCGTGGCCATTGGAGATACTCCGGAACAACGTGTTGAACAACGACCACCTGAACAACCGCAGGAGGCGAAGGAAACACCGCGGGAGACGTGCTGGAATACGCAACAGACTGAGGAAAAGGGCTCACAGCCCTCCTCTACCAAGTATTCTGCTCGCTAATGTCCAATCCTTGGAGAATAAGATGGACGATCTTAGAGCCAGGATTAGTTTCCAACGAGACATTAGGGACTGTAACATCTTTTGTTTGACCGAAACATGGCTCACGCCAACGGTCCCGGACACCGCTGTAACGCCGTCTGATAACTTCTCTGTTTTACGGATGGACAGATCAGCCGAGGCCGGAAAAAACAAAGGTGGTGGAGTGTGTTTCTTTATTAACAAGAAATGGTGTGACCCCAGGAATATCTCCATTCTGTCGCGTTCCTGTTCGCCTCATCTGGAGCATCTCTCCATTATCTGCCGCCCCTTCTATCTGCCCCGGGAATTTACATCGATCCTCGTGTCTGCCGTTTATATTCCTCCACAAGCAGACACTAGCGTGGCTTTGTCCAATCTCCACGATGGAATCAGCGGATATATCAACAAACATCCCGACGCTGCATGTATCATCGCTGGGGACTTTAACAAGGCCAACCTCAAGAAAGTCCTGCCGAACTTTCATCAACATATATCCTGTCCAACCAGAGGACTGAATACACTGGATCACTGCTACACTCCGCTCAATAACGCCTACAAAGCCCACTCACCGCCGGCTTTTGGCAAATCAGATCATGTCGACATCTTTCTCACGCCGGAATACAAACAAAGGATCGCTCGCGAACCGCCGGTGGAGAAGGAAGTGACGCGCTGGTCCCCCCACTCTGAAGCTATGCTACAGGCGTCTCTTGATGACGTCGACTGGGACATGTTCCGGGCGAGTTCATCTGACGTCAGCGAATTCACGGATGTAGCATTAAGCTTCGTAAACACGCTAACCGAGCAAGCCACTGAAACGGTAACAATAAGGACATTTACTAATCAGAAACCGTGGGTGGACAGATCAATCCGTGATGCGGTTAACCATCGCACTGCCGCATACAATGCCGGTCTGTTGTCAGGGAACATGAGCGAGTACAAAACATTGTTTTTGTTCGGAGGGAACTAAAGAGAGTGAACGTCAGGAAAGCAGCAGGACCTGATGGGATTACTGGCCGCGTTCTGAGGTCCTGTGCTGATCAGCTTGCTGGTTTGTTTACTTCCATATTTAATGAGTCCCTTGCTACCTCTGTTGTACCCACCTCCTTTAAAAAATCTGTCATAATCCCTGTGCCTAAGAACAGTAAACCCTCTTGCCTGAATGACTATCGCCCAGTTGCCCTCACATCGACGGTCATGAAGGTTTTTGAGAGACTTTTAAAGAAACACATTTGCTCCTCCATCCCTGCTACTTTGGACCCTCTTCAGTTTGCCTATCGGCCAAATAGGTCTACTGATGATGCCATCTCCCAGGTACTGCACTCCTCCCTCACTCACATCGACAGCAAAAATGGCAACTATGTCAGGCTGCTATTCATAGACTACAGCTCAGCTTTCAACACTATAGTCCCCACCAAGCTGGCTGTTAAACTCTCAGACCTTGGCCTAAACACTTCACTTTGTGACTGGATTCAAGATTTCCTCACCGCCAGACCACAAGTGGTGAAAGTCGGCCAGTTCACCTCCAACTCCATCACCTTGAACATAGGAGCCCCACAGGGCTGTGTCCTGAGCCCCCTGCTATACTCTCTATACACCCACGACTGCGTGTCCTCTCACAGCTCCACCTCTATTGTCAAATTTGCGGATGATACTGTGGTTCTGGGCCTCATCAACAACGATGACGAGGCCGCATACTTGGATGAGGTGGAGAGACTTACATCATGGTGCCAGGACAACTGTCTCTCTCTGAACGTGAGCAAAACTAAGGAGCTGATCGTGGACTTCAGGAAGAGACAGCAGCAGCCCTACACTCCTCTTATGATCAGTGGGACCCCTGTGGAGAGGGTGAGTAGCTTCAAGTACCTCGGTGTGAACATCTCCGATGACCTAACTTGGACTACACACATTCAAACACAGGTGAAGAAAGCCAGGCAAAGACTGTACCATCTGCGACAGCTGAGGAAATTCAGGGTCTCACCAGCTATCCTGAAAACTTTCTATTCAGGGGCCATAGAAAGTGTTCTGACTCAGTGCATCTCAGTGTGGTATAATAATGCCACAAACCAGGACTGCAAAGCTCTACAGAGAGTCGTGCGCTTAGCTGAGCGCATCTCAGGGTCTGCTCTCCCCTCTCTGCAGGCCATCTACATCAAACGCTGTAAAAGCAGAGCTGCTAAAATCCTCAAAGATTCAACTCACCCCGGTAACCATCTTTTCTGTTTACTGCCATCTGGCAGGCGCTTCAGGAGCATGATGGCAAAGACTGAAAGACTGAGGAGGAGCTTCTTCCCTCAGGCCATCAGGCTCCTTAACACAAACTCTGTTTCATAAACACGTACAAGACCCATTGTTAACTGTAAATATTCTCATATTCTCATCATTGCTGCTCTATGTATAATACCCTGAACAACCCGTCTGCACATCCCTCTTATTCACACTACTATTTATTAAGTCCCAGTACACTGTTTTTCTTTTTTTGTACATCTTATTGTTTTTTGCACATCTTGTTGTTTTTTGCACATCTTATTGTTTTTTGCACATCTTATTATTTTTTGCACATCTTATTGTTTTGCACTTTTTTTATTTCATTGCACATTTTACTCTTATTTCTCTTTTTCTTACCATATGTATGCCCTTGTGTTATGTTACTTTATATAATTTATATTATATCTGGCTGCCAGACGACAGTGGTTGAGGAGGCAGGAGTGAGTGGGAGAGCGGGCATTTTCGAGTAGCCGGTACAGGAGGACACTCTGGAGGAGCGGGCACTGGAGAATCGGAAGCCCCCTCAGGGCTGGACAAGGTAATCAAAGATGAAGGAGGGCTGGACAGGACAACGGAGAGAGGAGAGGGGGTAGTTCGATCTCCAGGTCAGTCTCCCAGCCAATCAGATCCCCTTATAAATCCAGCAGCCCCAGATGTATAATCAGCTCACCCTCAGCCGCGGTGCAGGGGGCGGAGCTCCACTCACTGAAAAATTACTGAGAAAACGAGAAACAAAATGGAGGGTACAAATGGAGGTAACTGTTTCTGTCAGTTCTTCTGTCACACTTCTCAGGAACACGGAACAAGGAGACGTGGAAATACACACAAATAGTCTTTAATAATCCAACAGGGAGCATAGGAGACACGGGAAACACAAGGAATGAAGTTCAGAACCAAGTACTCCAGAGTGCAATCTGGACGATGGGGGCGGAGCGACACATGTTACACTACCCACCCCCAATTCCATTGGTTTATAAAACAGCAAATCTTATTGGTGTCGACTCGAGCATGCGCATTCCTTTGTGTGCGATTTTGTAATTGATTTGGCCATAATACAGAAATATTATGTGGTAACTCTAGAATCATAGGCCTATCTTAATTATTATCTGTTTATTTCCCCTGGTAATTTTAGTCAGATGAAGTCATTGTTTACAAATAAACTCATGATGACAGCACCTCCGGGTTCTTCAGGCTGAATATCGCTTCATTCATATTTCCTTGAGGATCGGCAGGCCACACATCAGCACTAAGTTGGGATTTTATATGCAAATTATAATAATTTACTGTATTTTAGAGATGGACAAACATGAACATAAGCAGCTGATTTTACGTTTTAAAGCACAACCGTTTTTTGTTGTTGTTTAGAGATGAGTTATAGCCTACATTGCTCAATGCGTCACAAACTTGTAGGTTATAAAGTGCTAATAAAATGTTTTCATGGCAAGCTCAATGTTTCCTTGTTTATATCTTAATAAAGCATTTGAGCCTATATTGATTCTCTTACAGTTTGTAAAGGTTCCTATCTTATAGTAAATAAGTGTCCGTGACATTAGATATTAAAAATCCAATGATTTATGTATCCACACCCTCATTGTGTGTGCACGTTATAATCGGTGTACGGGATAGATTTAGATTCAGTTATTAACACTCGATCATTGTAGCCATATAGAACTGCATAACTATCGAATATTAAATCACTCAGAGCTGTACATCTGTGCAGTAGGTACGTGAGAACTTTTAATGAGTAAAAGAGACCTCCTCTGTTATTAATTTTATTTATTTATTAAAGACTATAATAACTACAAAAAATCTCAAATCAGTAGGTCTAATATAGTACAGTGATTCCTGGTTCTTTTTAAAAGATTTAGCCACAAAACCAGTAATTTAATTTAGCAGTTGCTAAATCCTGCTGGAAATGAAATCAGCATCTTGAAAAAGCTGGTCAGCAGAAGGAAGCATGAAGTGCTCCAAAATGTCTTGGTAAACGGGTGCAGTAATGTTGGTTTTCAAAAAAACACAATGGACCAACACCAGCAGATGACATTTCACCCCAAATCATCACAGACTGTGGAAACTTAACACTGGACTTCAAGCAACTTGGGCTATGAGCTTCTCCACCCTTCCTCCAGACTCTAGAACCTTGGTTTCCAAATGAAATACAAAACTTGCTCTCGAAAAGAGGACTTTGGACCACTGGGCAACAGTCCGGTTCTTCTTCACCTTAGCCCAAGTAAGACGCCTCTAAGAACAACTGTAGCCAAATTCCTTGACACGTCTGTGTGTGGAGGCTCTTGATGCCTTGACCCCAGCCTCAGTCCATTCCTTGTGAAGTTCACCCAAATTCTTGAATTTATTTTGCTTGACAATCCTCATAAGGCTGCGGTTCTCTTGGTTGGTTGTGCATCTTTCTCTTCCACACTTTTTCCTTCCACTCAACCTTATGTTATCATTCTTGGATACAGCACTCTGTGAACAGCCAGCTTCTTTGGTAATTCATTTTTGTGGCTTAACCTCCTTGTGAAGGGTGTCAATTATTGTTTTCTGGACAACTGTCAGATCAGCAGTCTTCCACATGATTGTGTAGCCTAGTGATCCAAACTGAGAGACCATTTTGAAGGCTTAGGAAACCTTTGCAGGTGTTTTGAGTTGATTAGCTGATTGCCATGTCACCATATTCTAATTTGTTGAGATTTAATTGGTGGGTTTTTGATAAATGTGAGCCAAAATCATCACAATTAAAAGACTTAAACTACTTCAGTCTGTGTTCATTGAATTTATTTAATACACGAGTTTCACAATTTGAGTTGAATTAGCGAAATAAATGAAATTTTCCACGACATTCTAATTTATTGAGATGCACCTGTATATATATACAGGTGCTGGTCATATAATTAGAATATCATCAAAAAGTTTATTTATTTCACTAATTCCATTCAAAAAGTGAAACTTGTATAATGTATACATACAGTCCACACAGACTGATATATTTCAAGTGTTTATTTCTTTTAATTTTGATGATTATAACTGACAACTAATGAAAACCCCAAATTCAGTAGCTCAGAAAAGTAGAATATTACTTAAGACCAATACAAAGAAAGGATTTTTAGAAATCTTGGCCAACTGAAAAGTATGAACATGAAAGGTATGAGCATGTACAGCACTCAATACTTAGTTGGGGCTCCTTTTGCCTGAATTACTGCAGCAATGCGGCGTGGCATGGAGTCGATCAGTCTGTGGCACTGCTCAGGTGTTATGAGAGCCCAGGTTGCTCTGACAGTGGCCTTCAGCTCTTCTGCATTGTTGGGTCTGGCATATCGCATCTTATTTTCTATGGGGTTAAGGTCAGGCGAGTTTGCTGGCCAATTAAGAACAAGGATACATATAGGAACAAGGAAATATATCAGTCTGTGTGGAATAATTGTATACATTATACAAGTTTCACTTTTTGAATGGAATTAGTGAAATAAATCAACTTTTTGATGATATTGTAATTATATGACCAGCACCTGTGTATATATATATATATATATATATATATATATATTGTTTCAGCAAGGTTTTTATTCCCATTATCCATACATAAAACCCCAGTTCATGCTGATGGACTATTTGGTATTATTGTCTTATTTGTCACCGCAGTTGTTCTTTAAAATAAAACCATTTGCTGGTTTTTCCTATGTCTTACTGAACTACAATGAATTATCATCATATCCTAAGTTTTTGCTTATCCACGATCCTAAAATAAAGAATATAGATACATATAAATATACGTTATATAAAACAGTTGATCATTTTTATCAACATCGCCCAGCTAAATCTGCTCAGTCTGCATCGTGTACAGTGAAAAGTGCAAAAATATCTGACTTAATTTAATGTGCAACCCACCTGTTGAGATTGAGGACCACTATTATGTTCATCACAGAAAAACAATTAATATTTCTCATAGGGGAGGCTATTTATAGCATAAGTAGGATTATATCATGGCCACAAATTAAGAATTTGTTCCCCAGACTTAATTCGTGAGCCGCTCATATTACACAGCTCTGTTCTACCCGAAGTACTCGGAGATGCTGCTACCAAGCGTTTGTTAGGAACTTAATCTAACTAATTCGTCATAAGTAAAAAAAACACACATTTGCTAATTGATTCTAACTAAAATCACTGTTGTTAGAACTTAATATTTCTGTAGTACAGCTAAACAGCTTGATAATTCCTAAAAACATATATAAAATAACTCATATGTCTACACCAATAAGCTCTGCTGTATTATAAATGACAATAACTAAATACATAGGACAATTATGGAGGAATGAGATACACCTGGAATTAAATTAACACAATCAACATGAGGGAGAAACGTCTCGGGTTACTCGCGTAACCCTTGTTCTCTGAATAGAACGTCGTCAGGTCATACTGGCGAACGCGCCATCGACTCCTCAGATTTCTCTGCCGAAAAGAACCCTGTCGGCAGCGTGAGGAGCTTGGCAGCATACGCAGCGTCTCGTTCCCTATTCAGAAAACAAGGGTTACGCGAGTAACCCGAGACGTTCTCTTTCATAGGTAACTCTACGCTGCGTTGAAACGCTTCGGGAACGATATACCAAACACGCCAAGCTGAAAAACGCTGCCTATCTGGTCCAATACTGAACCAACAAAGTATGGTCAGTTCAAACTGACAAAATCTGGGAACCTGGAGCCGTATCAACGTCAAGGTTGTAAAACTTGACAAAAGTGTGCGGAGAGGACCATCCTGCCGCAACAAAAATATCCTCCAGGGGTACCCCTCTAAAAAGAGCTTGAGAGGAGGCTACGCCCCTAGTAGAATGCGCCCGAAGACTAAGAGGTGAAGGGAGTTTCCGCGCCTCGTAAGCCAGCGAAATGGCGTCTCTCACCCAGTGAGAAATCCTCTGCTTTGACGTGGCAAGCCCGCGGCGACCAGCACCAAAACAGATCAATAACTGGGGAGACTTTCTCCAAACCTTGGAGCGATCCACATACAGCTTCAATGCCCTGACCGGGCAGAGCATGTGGAGTCTCTCATCCTCACTTGAAGCAAAGGGAGGGGGATGGAAAGAGTGAAGCGTGACCACCTGAGATCGAAACGACGTGGACAAGACCTTGGGAATGTAACCCGGCCTAGGCCGAAGGGTAACTTTGACTAGACCCGGGGCAAAGTCCATACATGTCTCACTAACAGAGAAAGCCTGCAGATCTCCAACTCTTTTCAGTGACGTAAGCGCCAGCAAAAGAACAACCTTAAGAGTCAGTATCCGATCCGAGGCTGACTCTAAGGGCTCGAAAGGGGCCGTCACTAGTCCTTCGAGAACGACTGACAAGTCCCAAGAAGGGACTGCCGTGGGTCGAACAGGCCTAAGGCGTCTGACTCCACGCATGAAGGCGGAGACCATCCGATGTCTCCCCAAGGGGATCTCATCCAGCTCTCTCCGAGCTGCAATGGCCGCTACATAAACCCTAAGGGTGGTAGCAGCTGCCCCTGGCACTGGCACTGGCAATGGTTTCCTGAACTTCAGCAGGCAAACCATCAATCACAGCCCTTGGCCCTGTGTGGGCCATACCCACAACTTCCAGAGCTCTGGTTGAGGATGCCAGATCTTGCCCTGAAGCTGAGACAGTAAGTCCCGTCTGATCGGAATCTCCCAAGGAGGCCGATACAAGAGGGGAGTTAGTTCCGAGAACCAGGTCTGGGAGGGCCAGAATGGGGCTATGAGAAGGAGACGGGCACCGCTCACCTTCACTCTGCATAGTACTGCCGGGATCAGCTTTATTGGCGGAAACGCGTACAGACTGACATTCGGCCATGGGTGGGCGAACGCATCTATGCCCAGAGTCGTCGGGAGACTTAGGGAGAACCAGAGCGGGCACTGGGATGACTCCTGAGAAGCAAAGGCCTGCATCTGAACGGAATCCAAACGAACCCCTAGAAACACGGTTCGCTGAGATGGGAGGAGCACACTCTTCTTGGCGTTCATCCTGAGGCCAAGAGAATGGATGTGGCCGAGAACAATATCCCTGTGACGACTCACTAACTCCCTGGAGTGAGCCAGGATGAGCCAGTCGTCCAGATAGTTCAGTACACGAATGCCCTGGAGCCTCAAAGGGGCCAGTGCAGCATCCATGCATTTCGTAAACGTTCTCGGCGCCAAAGCCAGGCCGAAGGGCAGGACCTTGTATTGGTAAGCCTTCCCTCCAAAGGCAAACCAAAGGAACCTCCTGTGTCTTTGAACGACCTGGATGTGAAAGTACGCATCCTTCAGGTCGATGGTGACCAGTCTCCCTCCTGGACCTGAGACATGATGGTTTTTATCGTCAGCATCTTGAACTTCCCTTTGTAGAGGGAAAAATGTAAGCGCCGTAGGTCCAAAATGGGTCTCAAGCCGCCGTCCTTCTTTGGAACGAGGAAGTAGCAGCTGAAGAACCCTCGTTCGGCTTCCGACTGCGGTACTTCCTCTATAGCTCCTTTCTGTAGGAGAGAGGAAAGTTCCTGTTGTAGAACAGAAGCCTTGAAGGCGCTGTTTACTACTGTCAGGTGAACCCCGTCGAAGCGGGGGGGGTTTCTCCCAAACTGCAGAGTGTAACCGGTTCGAATTATGCGGAGAACCCACAGCGATACCCCCGGTAGACGCTCCCATTCGTGAAGGAAGTGTGACAGAGGAATCAGAGTGTCGTGTAAGGGAAGACATACCTGAGATGAGGTGTCGAGAAGGCCTGGAAGCAGCGGCACCCTCCACCGTGAAGGAGAGCCCTCGGCGTCCTTGTTCAGGATGGTGGAGAGAGAAGTGCTGGGCTGACGGGTGGCCGGCACGGGTTCCGTACACTGCAGGAGAGAAACAGCTGTGTCTCCTAACATGCGGCTCGCCGGCGGTGAATGGACGAGCTGCAAAGGGGGAAAGACGAATGCGTCCCCCAACTGCCAGCCCGAGTAAAAATGAGGGTGAACTAGATCTGCACACCAAGCCTCGAAGGGTGGCTGTGACAGATTTAAGTGAGGAGAGCGCGTTCGGGGCGGGCAGAAATGCTTCCGCGGTCTGGCCTCGCCCCGTAACGGTGAAACGTCTCTCCTCATTCCGACCCGGAGGTCAGGAACGACCCGGATTACCCGAAGCAGGCAGGCTTGTTGGGCCGCTTCAGGTTAACCCGCCTGTGTGGTTGCTGGCGGGAAGAAGACCGGCCACGGGCTCCCCAAACCGTAGTGGGGGGAGGGCGCGTGGCCTGGGCTCCGCCGCTAGGGGGCTCCTTTCTGGGGAGCGACTGGTCCCTAGATACAGAGGAGGAGGGAGTTGAATAGTCCCTTGCTCTCCTCGGCATGAATTGCTTGAGAGCAGCCGACTGCGTTTTGGCTGAGCGGAATTTATCCACTACAGCGCTAACCGCCTCCCCAAATAACCCAGATTGTGAGATGGGTGCGTCCATCAAAAACACCTTTTCCTTCTCACGAATCTCGGTCAAATTGAGCCACAGATGGCGTTCTGCGGCCACCGAAGCCGCCATAGAACGCCCCACGGCACGTGCGGTGTGCTTGGTGGCTCTCAGAGCCAAATCAGTGGCTCTTCGCAGCTCCTTCACGGCTTCAGGAGTCAAGCCGGTGACTTCGTCCATCTCCTTCAGGACGTCCGCCTGGTAGGCCTGAAGGATGGCCATTGTGTGAAGGGCCATGCCTGCCTGACCGGCCGCGATGTAGGACTTCCCGATAAGGGCGGAAGTGGTCCTACGCGGCTTGGAGGGAAGGAGGGGGCGGGACTTCCAAGAAGGAGCCAAAGAGGGTGAAAGATGTGAGGCTAAAGTATCCTCAATCACCGGCATGGCGGTGTAACCCTGCTCCACAGAACCCACAAGGTTGGTGAAGTCAGCGGCTGCCGCGTTAGTAAGGCGGGAGGAAAATGGCTGCTTCCAGGAACTGGAGATCTCTCGATGCAGATCGCTGAAAAATGGCAGCTTCCTCCTTTCAGGCTTGGAATGTGCACCGATGAGGAACCGTTCGTCGAGCTTTGAAGCTCGAGATTCGCGGGGCTCATCGGGCCAATCCAGCGCAAGCTTTTCGGTGGCGCGCAAAAGCACGTCCACTAGCTCAGAGTAGGCCGCTGAAGGCCGCGCCTCCTGGCCGCTAGGCGGGAGCGCATCTGCTAAAGCAGGCCCGAAATCCTCGGAGTCCGAGGCTGCCGTGTGCAGAACATCATCTAGCCCGAAGGAAACGAATTCACGTGCCTTCAGGCTAGGAAATAGAAAGTCATGCAAAAATTCGACCGGCGAATTCGCACGCGCGCGCTCGGGAGAGAAAAGGCGAGGCCTGTCTGCTCACTCTCCATCTCCTCGAGCTCGACATCCGAGAGGCCGCGATCTCACGAGGAGCCGCGGAGGTGCTCGATGCGCGCCGGGGAAAAATGGAGGATTCCCGTTCACAATCCTCAAGCCGAGAGCGGAGGGTTATGAGACAGAAATCGTCACAAATTTTGCATTTAGAGGTCCAAATTTTGCATGCGAAAACCCCAAGCACTTAATGCACTTACTGATGTGGGACTTCGCGAGCGATGAAACGCGCGCACGGCGGTTGACAATGGCGAAACTCCATGGCACTTCACCGCGAGGAGAACAAAGTTCCACTGAGGCAGTCGCCGAAGTGCAAATGGATAATCGCCAAAGGTAAGTTGGGTCAGAAATCGCAACAACGAAGGGCAATGTGACCGCTTCGTGAAGGCAGAGAAATCTGAGGAGTGGATGGCGCGTTCGCCAGTATGACCTGACGACGTCATTGCGTCAGAGATGGCGTCGCGCCATCAGCCAATGAATTGGCGTGATTCTATATGGGTTCAGACTCGGTCACGCTGTGGGCGTTCCCGAAGCGTTTCAACGCAGCGTAGAGTTACCTATGAAAGAGAACTGGGGCTGTAACCGAAATCACCCCCTATACCCTCATTCACTATTCCCTAGTAGCCTACATTAGTCCACTCATACAGTTCACTTGAAGGAGTGAATGAAAACGAGTGAGTGAATTCGGACACTAAGTGCACCGGAAGGACTGTCACTTTTGCATAGTTTGCTTGCTGTTTAATAATCATTTGAAACAGGCAGCTTCAGCTTCACACTCATTTTTGCGGTGCATTGTGGGATTGAATGAGTGCACTCGAGAACATCCACTATGGCTCTGTCCCAAATGGCACCCTAAACCCTTGCGGTCTTACTCTGAGTCTGCACTTTCGTGACGTAATGTCGCTTTGACTGTCGGGTAGAAGTCTGCTGCTTCTCCCCAGTGCAGGCTTGGCAGAAGTGCAAATCGAGGGCGCATAACGGCCGCGAAGGGGGTGCTCGCGAGACAGTCTTGTGGACTTAAAAAAGCCCAACGTATACTTCTACGTCGAACCTACGCAGTAGCCTATACAGAGATGCACAGGCCTACGCCGTACCTGAGGTGCACCTCTCCAAAAATCTAACAGCGGGTCAATTGTAGGCAGACCGCAAGCGCTGTGATTGGTTTGCTAGAATCCCTCCCTCCGTGTGTAACGTTACTTGAGTTTGTGTGCATTTTTGAGCACTGTAATATAGTTTAATGTTACACCGTATTTAAAATAAAACAAAGCAAAGAACAAGTGTCTTATTTATTATACTACATAGCACTATACATCAGTTGTTGTCCGCGACTAATAACGTTGATCTACCGTGGTACACGTGCTTGTGGAGATTGAAAGAATGACCTCGTCTCCTGTTCCGTTGTAGTCCCCTTTTTGTAGTTTTAAATAATGATTTAACTTAATGATTTTATATTTATTTTCCGCAGTTACGGCTATAATGCTTCTCCAACGAGCCGCTTCTTCTTTCCGCTTTTGCCGTGTTACTGCTTAACGGACACGCGCACGCGGCGGCCATTGTAAGTCCGTAAGACCGCAAGTGCACATGAAGTGTTCCATTTGGGACAGGGCCTATAGTTTCGGACACAAAGAAAATGGCTGTGTACTATTTGAGGGTATAGGGGCGATTTCGGATACAGCCTGGGTCAGGGAGCAAAAACACACACAGACAGGTCCATAATCCTGACACATATAAGCCTCTTATGTGCTCATTTGATCAAAACACAGTGAAACAACAATAGTGTGAAATTTTTTTACAATTAAAAATAAATGTTTTCTATTTTTGTGTGTATTTAATATATATCTAATACATTTTGAATATAACAAATATTTGTATTTTATATTTAACCTTTTTATAACATCAAAAACTTTTTCGACATCAATGGAAATAATTTCCTACATAAAAAGTCTTCAAAATGTCTCTCTAGCGCAATATGACATAACCTCTTTGTTTTATAATGACAATGTAAAACGCTGACCTATGCAATGGTAACATTCCCAAATGCCACAATGAAGCAAAATTAACAGCAGAGAAAATGAAAAGTAACAGCTCTTTTCTTTTAGTGCTACTGTCCATACAGTGGAAAAAGAAAGACGGACAAAGAAATACATGAGAGAAAAGGCTCCTGAAATGAGGTTAACACTCACTTACACCGATACACGTCTTTTTAGGGTCCCTCAATAGGGGAATCCTCATCTGTGTCTTCAGAAGTTATTTTCCACCCTCAATAAACAGGCCAACCATTGTCACATGGAGGGCTCTCGTTATTATTTTTTGAAGTAATTACACCTTATTATCTGTGTTTACTTTAGCGAGGGTGAGTGCAGGTGTGGGACAGGGAGTTGTGGGTGGTGGTGATGGGCCGCTCTGCTGAACAGTTGCCCCAGTGAGTCATTTTTTTTTTACTCAAGGTTTGGGCATTGTAGCTGTGCTCTGCCACTAATTTCAGACCCACAAACGAAACGTGCAATTAGGCCTATTATTGCAGCAGCTGCGCGCTCCCTGCACGACGGCCCCCTGTCTTCTCTTGGCTGATGGTGGAGATGCTTACTGTGGTCGCGTACTCCCCAGTGCGACCGCAACACCCATCCTATGTGTGATAGAAACACCACAGAATAAACAAATAAACTGGATATATGTTATCAGTATATCAAACTAAGTGAGGGAGCGAATTACATTTTTTAACCACAAAACAAACGAATTGCAATGTTAGAATTTACATATAGCCTAGTGTTAATATATACCATGTTGTAGTGTGTGTGTTTGTGAGAGTGTGTGTGTGTATATATATATATGTATATATATTATATATATATATATATATATATGGATGTGTGTGTGTGACCCTGGACCACAAAACATAAGAGGCAATTTTTTTTTTATTGAGATGTATGCATCATCTGAAAGTGTAATAAATAAGCTTTCCATTGATGCATAGTTTGTTAGGATAGGATCTATCAACTTTCAACAACATTTGGCCGAGATACAACTAATTGAAAATCTGGAATCTGAGGGTGCAAAAAATCTAAATATTGAGAAAATCACCATACGGTTGTCCAAATGAAGTCCTTTGCAATGCATATTACTACTGAAAAATTTAGTTTTTATAGATTTACGGTAGGAAATGTACAAAATCTCTTTATGGAACATGATCTTTACTTAATATTCTAATGATTTTTGGCATAAAAGAAAAAGCAATACTTTTGACCCATACAATGCATTGTAGGCTATTGCTACAAATATACTTATGACTGGTTTTGTGGTCCAGGGTCTCTCTCACACACACACACACACACACACACACACAGAGACAGAGAGAGAGAGAGATTTTTGACAGATCGTTTGACACTGGCATTACATAATCATTTACACTTTAAAAAAATTAAAATAGAAAACAACTATTTGAATTATTACATTTACTGTAATTTGATCAAATAAATGCAGCATTTGTGCACATAGGGGACTTCTTTCAAAAATATGTAAAACTCTCAAACTCTTGAGCAGTAATTTATAATTAATGGTTTCATAAATATATATATATATATATATATATATATATATTATTTCAAAGCATTCAATCTGTATTTCCTAACTGATTTATCAATGTCGTCATTGATTTCAGGTCAGGGTGAATGACCTGTAGACAGAATTTAAAAGGATCCAAATTCACAAGCAATTGCAAACAGGACAAAATGAATAATACAATGGAAAATACTACACTGGCCTTAAGATTGTGCATGGTTCATCATTCTCATGAATTAAGATTGTGCGTGCTTCATCATTCTCATGAACTGTGAAACTGACTTTTGGGAAAGCCACAAAGACCCACCTTGCTCAAACACAAGAGGCCAATCTTCCGCCTTTAGGCACAAACAAAATGGCCCTGGAATCTCCACTGATGCTCTCACTTAGTGATTTTCACACCTCAATGACTCTCCAACAATTAAAATAATGATCCAGCACAGAGCACTTATTTTGAAGGGCATGGGTGGATTTACATGTTATGATTGTGTGCGCCTGCAAGATGTGGGTGTCTCTGATGTCAAAAAGAGGATGTAATCATAAATTTGACATCAGGTCATTAATGTCAGAATCAACAACTGAAAATCTCTTAAACAACACATAGTTGAGCAAGTAGATGCAGCCTTCATACACGCAGGCTTAGAGCGATAACAAACCAATGCGATGCACATCATAGCAAAACATGCAAATATCTGTCAGAAAGAATTGATAATTTCATAAATGTACATTATATTTTGATTTTGGGGGAGAGAAAATGTGGAACATGAGGTTTTAAAACATGAGCAAATGACACCTCTGTGGTAGATGCCTTACTGCCATTGATTTCAGCTCATTATGTACTTGGGACTCACAGCCACAAACTCAGAGAAATCATTTTGCTAGGGGGCTCGCCCTCGCTGTGAAGAGCAAAAGAGCAGGGCCCGGTCGGGAGTGGGCAGGCCCAGGCAGGACCGGCTGGGGCTTCACGCTGTGACCACCTCCGTGCCTCTGACAAACACTTCACTGGATAATCTCCCCACCAGAGAATCTGCCAAGCCCCATGAGCTTGGGGGGGATCTGGGGGGCATCAGGGCACAGCCGAGCAGTTTCTCTATGGATGTGTGCAGCTGCATCACTGGATGTTACCTGAAAATCTGTTGAATGACTAACAATATTTACCAGACTTTACTGAGCTGTTTAGATTTAGGAAGATTACAATTTTATGTATGCAAAACAATGTTCTGCCTCATATATATAAATATATCAAACAGAATAGGGAAAACAATTATTTATTATCACAATTATTACCACAACATGTATATGGAGGGGGGGGGGGGGGGGGGGGGTACATTTATATCAGTTTCAACTGATCCGTTTTACAACCCAGGGCTTCTTACAGAAGTAATAAGAGAAGTCACATTTTCTATTGACAGAACAAACTGAAAATATTCAAATGTGGAAAATCCATTTTCAGCTTTAGGAGTCCAACGTTAAGAGGTTTCCATCTTATATCCGTGTTTTTCAAGCTCCGATCTAAAAAATTGGAAAAAGTCAAGCAAAAAGTTACAAAGTGCAATAACTTACAAAACATATTCAGAAAGTATTACATTTGTAAAAGTAATTACATTTTCATAAAATTAAAAACATTTGTATTACTATTAATATCATTAATTTTGATAATATCAATATTATAGTATTAAATAGATACTATTTTAGTGTTTGTTCATATTTTTTATTAGATTTTAAATTTCATGTTAATTTGTTTTGTCATTTTTGTTTTTAAAATGTTTATTGATATATATTTTACTTTTACTAAAAATTAAAAATAAATTTAATTCAGTTTTAGTTAGTTATAGTTAATTCAGGTTTAGTTACTTTAGTATATCAAGATAAAATAAATGAAAAATGAGAACTGTTGCTTTGTCAACTAGCTGAAAACAAATGTTTTTAAGAAATAAATATAAAATACGTTTTTTAAATATATTTTAGCTTATTTATTTGAAGTTATGAAAATATTTGTAATTTTAATTAAGTTTAATAACCCTAATTATAACATTCGCTTATTTAAAAAATTGGTTTCCAATTAGAAAACAATTGCAACTAAATATCACGAGTCTCTCGCCCTTTACCACACGCACACGTCCACTATACAACCTTTCCAGTGCTGGAAATCTAACTATTTCATGAGCTATATCCATAGATTTCCAGCTTTAAGACTTCAGAAATTAGAAATTAATGCATCTACGCATTTATATATTTTCTTTTTACTTATATATATATATATATATATATATATATGCAAGAATATTAAATGGATAAATTGTCTGCAGTCAGGTTCTCACACATAGGAAAAGTTCATAAACGTGGTTTGAGACCACCATGGGTGTTGGTTATCCATTGGACTAGTAGATCCCTTAGGGACTGTTCTCTTCTAAATGAGTTTGACCACACAAAATTCTTTAGAAAAAAACTTGGGTTTCACAGGGACTCTGGAAGACTGGCAACAGGCACTAGGACAACACAATGTAATATGTGTGCCTATCAGGATTAATTCTTCGTGAATTTAGATTACGCTAGTAAACTCCATGTTTTAGTAGGCCTATTTAACTATCAACAATTAAATAGTGCCACAAGGTCTTCTCCACTTCGTATGTGTAAATCACACAAATTCAGCATGTGAAACCTACCTCAGCTGATTAGAAAAGTCGTCCTCTACGTTGTCATCATCCCAGTTATCTTCCCAAACATGAGCGTCCTCGTCTTCATCCAGGCCCGTCCAGTCTGGAAATGACAAGTTTAATGAGGCTGATGATTTACATGAGCCTGGATCCAGCACCAGCTCGACACATACAGTGCAAATACTAAATGTATTTCGTTTCTGTTGTTTTTACCCAAGATTAATTCAAAAAGGTCATGAACTTCATTATACGCGTCCAATCGTTATTCTTGATTAGAAATAATTAGAAAATAAAATTACTGTAAACAATATTCAACTACATTAGGTTGAGGTGCTAAAATGCTCACCGCTAATCATGCTTAACGTTACTGTTACTGTTGTTTCTTTACGTATGTGGACCAAGGAGCGCTGAAATACTATTTAAGAAATAATGCGTGTTACATTCATGTCTTTTCTTTTCAAACGCGACAAACCAACCATTTATTGTATAAAGTGAAAAATGTTTTGTCAGTTAGCTTAGCAATGCTAGCTGAGTCACTGTGGTGTTGATTATGTATATTTACCCGTAAACTGACTAAAGAGCGCGTTTCTAATCAAAACAACAATCTTTCTCAGTCCACTCACCCTCTGCTGGGAATTCTTCAAATTCATCATCCTCCTCCAACAACCCCAAATCTACTGTTTGTTTCTTCTCTGACATATCGTGCTATTGATCCAGCGGTTCCACACAGTTTCTCACGGACGCTCAGCGTAATTCTGAAGATGTTGTGCGCATGCGCAAAACAGTGGCTGGGCCTAGCTCTTTGATATGCACAAGGGTTTCACTGCCTGTTTTATATGAGCTAGCCTAGCTGTTTGAAGAGTTTATTCATAAAGGCACCGCATAATGAATATGTATTTATTTATCTAAATCATTCTAAATGTATTTATTTATCATTTTAATTTGAGTCGTCTTTAATTTGTGGAAATAAATACACATGAAATTTACAACATATAATAATATAAATATGTATTTCACACAAACACAAACATATATAGGCTGCGAAATGTGAATATGGCTGAATAACTGAATAACACATTTTTCCTAAATAAATCTATTTATTTACTTATTTATTTCAATATTTGTTTAAAAATAATAAATATAAAAATAAATACACATACAAAATATAACATTGTAATAAATGTAATAAGTAATAATATTAATACGTATTATTTTATATTGTGTGTGTGTGTGTGTGTGTGTGTGTGTGTGTGTGTGTGTGTGTGTGTGTGTGTGTGTGTGTGTGTGTGTGTGTGTATGTGTATAAGTGAAATTCTGCATGAAATTTAGTAGACATTCTTCCAATGAAGGTATCTCAAAGATTATATAACAAGCAAGAACATTGTGTAGTCTCGATAAATGACAGCACAGTCAGCACACTCACCACAAAACCACACATGCCACAATGAAAAATTGTCCTGTGACTTCAATTTGCTGACAGACGGTGAAAACTTCAACCAGTATCATACTCGCCTTTTCTGTTTTTAAATTATTCTGTAATCATCCAAACTCCAAAAATAAGTCGACAGCAAATGGAAGTCATTTAGACAGGATGATGACAGTGTACTCATTTCTGCTGACAAATCCAGCATACGCAGTAAGCTATATAGAACAGCTTGTATATAATCGGACATTCTGGACATGGAGAGGAGGAGAATACTGTTTTGACTCCAGATTTACACCAGTGGCATAAAGATGGTGAATTGCTAATCAAGATAATTGCATAAAGCTTATGAGCTCTTGGAATAAAGTGGAAGGATCATTCAAGTCTGTCTCAGGTAAGGGCCTGGGAATCTCTCACAGTGTCCGTGGAGCATACCTGAGACTGCAGTTACACTGTGGCGCCTGGAGTCTCAGGAGATGGGGAGGGGGGCTGCCCAGACTGACTCGCAGCCTTTCTTCGTACGTGAGAATGCCTTTCATTGGCCCCTCCAGGACAGTATCGCAACTGAGTCCTCATAGAGGCTCCAACCTTGCCCGGCCAGTCTGACAGTCTCGCTTCCACTGGCCCTTATCAGGACTGAGATCACAATATGGCCTGAGGGGTGCTAGGACGAGCGGCGGGGACAGGAGGGTTTTATAGGATGGAGGCCGTCATCACCCCCAGCTCCCGTCTGACTGATCACTGACTCAGATTAATGACACGACTCTCCTTCTGCCAGTGAAAGTGACAACACACCAGAACATGGGTCTGTCTACCTGTCCAAGTGCCCTTGATGAGATAATCGGCCCTCTCATTCAACATAAATTGAAGAATACCAAGTTAGTCAGTAAATACTTCACTGTGAAAACTGTTGGCGCAGAAGTGCATGCACTATATATTAACTTTGTTTCTTGGTGTATTTTTGTGAATTGCAATGAAAAATAATTTTGTATATAGGGTGTATTGACATTGACATTATAGTGATTATGATCATAAATAATAAAAAAAGGCTTAATAATCCAATAGAGGAAAACATGTCTGGAGTGATGCGTTTCCTGAATATCTGTCAAGTACATCTAATCTCACTCAGTCATCAAGTGTGAGCTTTGTGTTTCATGTGGTATTAATGTTATTAATAATATATATATTAAATTGATAACAAAATAAATAGGTCAAAGGTGTGATAACATAAATGTTAATATGCACATTTGAGACAAATAAATATATATAAAAAAGTATTTCCTCCACTCATCTTTATAGCTATCTCATTCAAATATCTGTCAATAGGAATTTTACTCTCATACTTTTCATCTGTCTTTCTTGAAAAGGTCTGTCAGCTCGAGCTTGAGGTACAGTTTGCCAACAGCCTAATGACCCTTTATGGCAATACAATCTGATGTTTGTCCCGGCCGGCCCGATAATCCTGTCCACCTTTGCGGCTTAGTTATGCTCAGGCTTAAGTTGCATATTTTGTATTTATCAGGATTTTGCTGATAAATGCTATCAGCAAGAGAGAAATTAAATATGGGAGGTCAATCTCAAGTTGCAAGAACAGTTATTTCAGTGGTGAACCGCCAGTGATGCAGATGTCCTGTTGCTATTCTCTTAGATCTATTATTTAAGACACAATTTGTGTTTTTCGGTTTGTGCATAGTTTTATATATGTTATTATGTATATGTTTTTATATTCCCCTTAAGTATTATCCACTCTAGATAACACATCAGTAGGCTATAGATCTGTTTCCATCATTCTGACACAGCTTTTTCCCTGATTTGAACGCATATCTTCCAATAACAACATACTCAGAAGCAAAGATCTCCACATACCTCCAAATAAACTCAGAATAAAGAAACTGTTTTCTAATGTAAATACCCCATTATTTAGAGTACATCATTTATTGCTACATAAACAAATCAAAGACATATTCTGCAAATAAAGTTAATTTGACTCATCATTGATATTAATTTCTCTTAACAAAATGATTCATGAAAACAAAAATTATATATATATATATATATATAGAGAGAGAGAGAGAGAGAGAGAGAGAGAGAGAGAGAGAGAGAGAGGTATGGGGTCACTTGCAAAGTTTGAACAGTGTCAAATCTATGAACTAATTTTCAACTCTCTGTCAAAGTTTGGAGCAATACATGGGCACAATCATTTTTTTTTATTCCACATTCCAATTAATATGATAATAAACCTTGGGCCCCAACCCTGCTTTTGTAAATGAAGCATTATTACACTAATATATTAAGCATTAAACTCAATTTTGGCAACACTGTGATTAAGAGTCCCAATGTTGGTCATATTTGTTTGACCTCACATTACAGTAGTTCATTGTGATTGGTGGCTTATACTGAATGTTCTCTCTCTCTCTCTCTCTCTCTCTCTCTCTCTCTCTCTCTCTCTCTCTCTCTCTCTCTCTCTCTCTCTCTCTCTCTCTCTCTCTCTCTCTCTCTCTCCCTGGAATGACATTCTCAAGCGAATGTCGCTCATCAAGGGGCTTATGGCGTAAGTGATAAAGTGTTCCACTCTAATACCTGCCCGCTTCTCATCTGTCATCTATAAAGAGGATTGGAAATGAAGCAACATTCTTCAGGATATAATGACCTCAAAAGCATACAGAGGGATATTGTAAAACATAGAAACGGAGTGGGAAAATGTGCTTTTGTTTGATCAAAGAATCAAAACTGCAGTTGATCATGACTATGATCCTTTTAGGTATACTATAAACCATATATTAAATGTTCTGTGTTGTCGTCCATCAGAATCGTCAGTGTCAAACTGAATCAATATTGGTTTAACCAGTGTTTTATACGCTCGCCTTGATTTCAGGTTGCACAATGCAATATGGAATCGAGTAATACTCGCCATGTGACTACATAGGCCCGGAAATGGCCCTGATTGGACTGATTGATAAATGAAGCTGTCCTAGTTTTTGAGCAAGGCCCCTTCAGCTCTGGACTTTGTCCAGGAAAACCTCTAACAGCCACTTATTAAGTAGTTAGACGCACAAGGCTGTGTGTGCCCTGGTCACCTGGGTGTGTGTCTGTAGGGTCTGAGAACTCATTGGCCAACGCTGGACTCTCGGTTGCAAGCTGGTAAGTTAACAGAGCGGGTATAATCCTCATTCTTCTCCCTTGAGGTCTGGAGTAGCGTGTTTTTACAGCTTGCTGGGTTGTTTATCGTGGTAATTATTAGCATTTCTTGTAAACATTCTGCATTACCTCCAATGAGTCTTTGTCCCCTTGACCCGCGCTTGACGCGCTCAAAGAGAAGTCGCCGTAAAGTGGAGGAGGCGTGAATGTTTTTGCAACTCTCAAGAAAATAAAATTACGGATGACATATTGAGTGAGGCAGCTCATTTCCAAGATAGCATGATTTGAACTGCAAGGAGCCTTTTGCAGAAGTTCACAAAAACATTCAGATGCGAGTATAGGGAGCAGTTAGCGGCCAATGATGATTTGATCGAAATATTCAAGTGTAGTCACAAAAACACACCAAGCGTAAAAGTCATTATTATAATTAATTGTTTGTTTTTCGGCTTCACTATGATTCATGATGTTTTAACACACCCTGATGTCTAAACCCGAATTAATGCAAAGGGTGAAAATAAAATTAGCCGTTTGTTTATATGATATGGATACATTTTTGACCCAACCCCATTTATGCTTTGGTACTCAGGCACCACTTGTGCAAGGATCATATATGTTAGGAAGTGCATAATTAAGTGTATTTAATATATTACATATTGAGCCATTAGCAAAATGTTATTGGTTCCTGAGCTGTAGACAAGCTGTGAGCTGCATTTAACATATACGACTTTTTTTTCTTTTTTTTTATTATTATTTATTTTTTATCTGACACAGAGAAGATCAAGCCTCTCTTGTGTGTCTGTAATTTATAGGGCAAGAAACCAAGAACAAAATTCTAAAGTATAGCAAAGGCGAAACTTGAACAATTCGACCAGTGACAAGCTTTTAAGGAGACCAGGGCACCATGGGTAGTCTGAAGATGAAGGACTAGGGGGTGAAAGGGAAAGTAGTGATTTGTCATTAGGACTTTTCAAAGAATAGTAATGCCAAGGGTCCAATTTATGATTTTTATACCCTGACTTCTTCAGAACACACATCAAGTTCTTTGTGAGGAATAGAATGCCAGTTAGTTTTTTTCATCTCTCTCTCTCTCTCTCTCTCTCTCTCTCTCTCTCTCTCTCTCTCCCTCTCTCTCTTGTAACAGAGTTATATGGAAATATCTTTAATTTGGAAATGTATACATCACATTTTGGCATGTCTGAGAAAGATAAAAAAAATATATAACTGATTTTTAACAAGAATATTAATGTTATAAGTAGTGCTGCTGACAAATATATTTGTTCATACACACTGCAGCTAAATGTGGCATTCTGTTAATTCTGAGTTTGGTAATTTACATTAAATAAAACAAAACAGTTATGTATACATGCAATACAAGCAATAATTGTAAGATCAAAGGCAGCACTGGATGGTTTTGTAGGCTATAGGTTATACACATTAATATTTTAAATTATATTAGCACTAACATGCTATATAAATGCAATAAATGTTAAGTCATATGTAATAATAATAATTAATAACAAATTCAAAGGATCAGAAAACTAAATCTATAAAATTATTTGAATTTGTATATAAGAAACTGTACAGTGTGAGACATTTCAGCTAAAAGAATTTGAAAAAGAATCAAGAGCGTACAGAACCGAACTTAAGTATTTGTTGACGTAGTGACGTCATGGTCGTTTGGACACGCGCAGCTCGCCTGGGTCTCAGAATCTCAGAAGAAGAAAAAAAGAATCTCAGAAACGGAGGTACATGTCTTGACGAAGTCACTAATGTTGGTATCGTCTCTCCAATGCAGGCCTGGGGAAATTTATTAAACATATTCAGGGGGAGTTATACATAATGACCCAAAGAGCGTGTGCTGATCAAAGCTATAGCTTGGGCGTAAACAAAACACACCGCTTCCGTCTGGGACATAACCTTACTAATATTTTCCAGAAAAGATAGGTCTCTATTGATCATGTTTCTTTGGGCCACGAAGCTAGTTGAATGATTGGCGTTCATGTTAATGGGTTATGGCTGTGGTAAGTCATATGGTTTCAAGAGTTATCACTATGTCAATCATCAATTTCCGCGTGCTCCGGGCCCGCCGCGATATGGTTCGCGGCCTATTCGGGGTGGGGCTCACTGCCGCCAGCGTGCCGCTGGTGGGCCCCCCCTCTCCTGGCGGCGGGAGCGCCGTCTTGCCGTGCCGCCGAATCCAACGGTCGCCTCATTCCCCGGTTTCCTTTCCCGAGGACTGTTTCCGCCCCCCTTCCAATATCGAGGGATTCGTATCCTTTGGCCACGAGGAGGGGGATGAGGCCATGTCCATCTCGGCCTCGGAGAAAGAGGATTGGGCGGGATCGGAGCCCGATCAATTAAACAGCTCAGAGCCTTCAGACCTCCAAGAGGAGCTCATGAGGGTTCTGTCTAAGGCTGTACAGGAGTTGGAGCTTACCTGGAATCCTCCAGAAGAGCCTGTCAGGAGTAAGCTCGACTCGTGGTACTTCAGGTCCACACGCAAAGCTGACTCGAGGGCGTCGGTGCCTTTCTTCCCCGACGTACACAAGCAGCTGGTGAAGACGTGGTCTGCGCCCCAATCGGCGCGCGTCCACTCTAGCACGCAGGCCATATTCTCCCACGTGGATGGAGCGGAGGCCCACGGATATGTGCGCTCTCCCCCCGTCGAGGAGACCGTTGTTGCACACCTGTGTCCTGCAGCAGCGAAGACCCTAGGCTCGGACATCAGCCTTCCCTCGAAGCCGTGCAGGACCACCGCCCACCTCGCTAATAAAGCGTATGCCTCTGATGGCGAGGCGGCGTCCGCGTTACACGCCATGGCAGTGCTGCAGGTTTTTCAGGCAAAACTCCTGCAAGCGGCGGAGGGCGGAGCCCTCACTCCTGAGGCTACGAAGGATCTGCGCGCGGCGACGGACTTCGCGTTGATGGCGACGAAGCGAACGGCCCAGGCCGTAGGTAAGGCCATGGGTTTTATGGTCGTTCTTCAGAGGCACCTCTGGCTAAACCTAGCTGACCTCAAGGAGGCCGACCGTAAAGTGCTCCTAAACGCTCCTGTAACTCCCTCCGGCCTCATTGATGATGCCGTGGAGTCCATAACCGAGCGATTCGCGGAGGCTCAAAAGCGCGCGAAAGACATGAGTCACGTGATGCCGAGACGCCCCTTCCAGCAGCAGACGGCGAGATCCAGATCTTCGTCGGCGCCTGGCTCTTCCCAGCGGAGGGATATTCCCAGGCCAGCGCCTGCGGTGGGGACTGCTACTGCTCCTCGACAGGAACCAGATGTCCGGAGGAAAGTGTGGGGTCCCGGTAGGAAGCGCCAAGGTCAGCGGAGAAGCCCGCGACGCCACTCTCGCCCGCCCCCGGCTGCTAAACCGTCTTCCTGACGATCGGAGGGGAGGAGGAGAGCGCGAGAGCAGCCCAGCTCCCAAGCGCCAAAAGTTCAGTTGCTCAAATGTGTGTGTGTTGGGTGTTCATTCAATAAAAATGCATACATTCTCACAAAAAGAGCTTTCTCCTCCTCACTCAATAAATGCGGCTCCCCTTGCCCCGCCTCAGAGCAGTGCAGGTCCGCCGCCCACACAGGTTATAGCCGCGCATCCAACGACCAAGCCGCTAAAGCCGCTATGTCAGTTCATGAGCGCGTGGAAAGTTATTCCGGGAATCTCGCGTTGGCTACTCAGCGTGATAGAGCGGGGATATACTCTTCAATTCAGACGCAGACCACCCCGTTTCAATGGCGTGGTGCAGTCTCTAACATCGCCTCGAAATGCCCAGGCTCTGAGACAAGAGATAGGCTGTCTGCTCGAGAAAGGAGCAGTAGAGCGAGTCCCACCGAACGAGCTGGAGAGCGGTTTTTACAGCCGCTACTTCGTGGTACCCAAGAGGGATGGGGGGCTCCGCCCAATTCTAGATCTCAGACCCATCAACAGAACGCTTTGCAAACGTCCGTTCAGGATGATAACGCTGAAACAGATCCTGGCGCAAATTCGCCCTGGGGACTGGTTTGCGTCCGTGGATTTGAAGGACGCGTACTTTCACATTCAGATAGCACCGCATCACAGACGGTTTCTGAGGTTTGCTTTCGAGGGCACAGCGTACCAATACTCTGTTCTCCCGTTCGGGCTGGCTTTGGCCCCGCGCACATTTTCAAAGTGCGTGGATGCAGCACTTTCCCCCCTCAGGGCGAGCGGGATGCGCATCCTCAACTATCTGGACGATTGGCTGATTTTAGCTCAGTCCCGGGACACGCTACTCAGCCATATAGACTCGCTGCTTATTCACTTGGAGTCCCTAGGGCTATGTGTAAACAGGCGAAAGAGCATTCTCGCCCCGAGTCAGTCCATTACATATCTGGGAGTTTGCATGGACTCCCTGGAAATGAGAGCCCGCCTCTCGCGAGAACGCGCGGCAGCCATTTTGTCTTACCTGCGCCATTTCAAAGAAGGCAGCTCTGTTCATCTGAAGAAATTTCAGAGGCTGCTGGGACTCATGGCGTCAGCTTCGGCAGTATGTCATCTGGGCTTATTACACATGCGACCACTGCAGCTATGGCTGAAATCTCGAGTCCCCTGGACAGCATGGACTTCGGGATGCTTGAGTATCGCGGTCACCTGCGGCTGCATCGAAGCTCTGGCGCCGTGGCGCAACCCGGATCTCTTCAGCCGGGGAGTCCCCCTGGGTTTGGTGACTTCACGCGTGGTGGTCACAACAGACACATCGGCGCTCGGCTGGGGAGCGGTGTGCGAGGGAATGCCAGCTTCGGGACGGTGGTCGGAACCTCAGATCCGATGGCACATAAACCGCTTGGAACTGGAAGCAGTCTTTTTAGCTCTAAAGGAGTTTCGGGCACAACTGGAATGGCAGCATGTACTGATTCGCACCGACAACACGTCCGTAGTTTCGTAAATAAATCGCCAGGGCGGCATTCGTTCCAAGGCTTTGTGGGAGCAGGCAGTGATTTTACTGCTATGGGCGGACTCTCGCCTTCTCTCCATCAGAGCAACGCACATCCCCGGTCTCTTGAATCACGGGGCGGACATGCTTTTGAGGAGGAGAATTCCTCAAGGGGAATGGAGGTTGCACCCCGAGTCGGTTCAGATGATTTGGAACCTCTACGGGAAAGCGGAGGTGGATTTATTCGCTACGAGCGAGAATGCACATTGCCCGTTGTTCTTCTCCCTGTCCCACTCCCCGCTGGAAGGGAACGCGCTCACAGCGCACTGGCCAGCAGCCAGGCTTTATGCGTTTCCTCTGATCAAAATATTGCCTCTGGTGTTATGCAAGATCAGGGAGGAGCGAGCGTCAGTGATACTCATAGCCCCGAACTGGCCGAGCCAGCCTTGGTTTCCAGACCTGACAGAGCTGTTGATAGCACCTCCCTGGCCGATTCCGGTCAGGAGGGACATGCTATCCCAGGCGGACGGCTCGGTGTGGCACCCGAACCCGGAACTATGGAGCCTTCATGTGTGGCTGCTTCAGGGTTGTCAGAGGAGCTAAATGCATTACAGTCTCGCGTGATCGACACACTCACGGAAGCGCGAGCACCCTCTACAAGACGTTTGTATGCCTTAAAATGGGGAGTGTTTGTGAAATGGTGCCATCAGGCTCATATCGACCCGGTTACTTGCACCGTGTCAGATGTTCTGAGTTTCCTGCAATACAGGCTGGATAGTGGATCGTTACCCTCGACACTGAAAGTCTATGTGGCAGCCATTGCTGCGTTTCGTTCTCCGCAGAGCGGTCAGTCGATCGGCAGAAACGCCATGGTGGTGAGTTTTCTTAAGGGAGCGAGAAGACTACACCCTCCGAGACCACCTTCAGTTCCGCTCTGGGACCTAGAGGTGGTATTAAGAGCTCTTTCTCAGCCACCGTTTGAGCCTTTAACATCCGTGGGTTTGAAGGAGTTGTCTCTTAAAACTACACTCCTTCTTGCACTCGCTTCAGCTAAGCGCATAGGGGATTTGCACGCTTTTTCTGTGGACAGTGACTGTATTCGCTTCGGACCCGGTGACTGCAGCGTCACTCTACGGCCGAGAATGGGATACGTGCCTAAATCACTATCTACCCCCTTCAAGACGCAGACTGTTTCTCTGTCTGCCCTATCTTCCGAGTCAACAGCCTCGCGTGAAGCAGACGCTCAGACTTCGGTGTGCCCTGTGAGGGCTTTGAGGATTTACATCGACCGTTCGGCCAGCTTTCGACAATCTGACCAACTATTCGTATGTTACGGTGGTTGTGCGAGAGGCCGGGCCGTTTCAAAACAGAGGCCTTCCCACTGGATCGTAGACGCTATTACGGCTGCTTATACGAGCCAAGGTTTGGAATGTCCTTTGCACATTAGGGGGCATTCAACAAGGGCTATTGCTTCCTCGTGGGCTTGGTCGAGAGGTATGTCTATTCGAGATATATGCGTTGCAGCTGGCTGGTCTTCTCAGAATACTTTCGCCAGGTTTTACAAGCTGGACGTTCAGTCCTTTGCCTCCCAAGTGCTGTCGGTGAGTGGCTGATGCATGTTTTTGCTACATCGTTATGTGTGTGCTGCTGTCTCGCACAGTAAGTTATTACTCTGCATGACCCTCTTACTAATATGGTTGTTCTGCCCTGTACTCAGTGCGGATTCCTGTATTTCGTGTTTGATTCTCTAGTGCTACCATTATCATGCTAGGTTGTGTTTTTCTGCTAACACAGTTATATCTGTGCAGCTCCTTACAGTGTTTCGTTGTGCAAGTTTGCCCTGTTTTCAGCGCAGCCGACGTTATTTCTATCCAGATATGCAAATTTCGTATACCTTGGGTTTAGACGCTTATTGGCTTACCGCCACCTATCAGCTGTGAGCTCGCCTAACAGCGTCACTATTGGTGGGAAGTATGTATGTGCGTATTCTATCTGCTGAGTGTGTGTAGGGTACAGGCTTCGTAGCCTCTCTCACGGCGGGATTGAATATCGTTCCCATAACGGAGAATTCTCTGTAATGTCTCGTGACAGCTCGAAAGGGAACGCTCCGGTTACTATGGTAACCTCGGTTCCCTGAGAGCGGGAACGAGACATCACGGTAGTCGCCGTGCTCGCTGTTCTCCAGCCTACGGTGTTCAGTATCCGATTCTGATGTAATTGTCGCGGCCATCGCATTTATACTGTCTCGAGCTCGTCATATTTGCATGCTTTGCGACAATTGGCCAGTCATTTGGACTGGCGTGAACCAATAGGACTTCAGGAAAGGTTGAAGGGAAGGAGTTCCCATAACGGAGAATTCTCCGTGATGTCTCGTTCCCGCTCTCAGGGAACCGATGTTACCATAGTAACCAGAGCGTTTTCCTGATATAAATCTAACATAGAAAGCCCCCCCCCCCCTTCTATTAGCTTGTTTGGCGGTGGAGTAGAGGTGATGCTTGGCCTCTGGTCCAGATTACAAAATTACTGGTGAAAATTACATGTTCAGATGTATTTACATTATATTGGTGTGCCCCAATAATTGTTATCACACATTTAATTTATTTTAATTTGTCAGCTATTTGTAGAAGAATTATCATATTTATACATATCATCATCCCTGGCACACAACGCTTCAGGGGATTCCCCTATCTTAGACAGGGTCTGGAGATAGCGTGACATGTCTGGGATAGTAGAACCAAGTACTGCTTGTTTCCTTTCTATTTCTTTCTATTTGGGAATTTCGCAAAAAAATTGCCCCAGGGCACACCACCACTGAGCAAGATGATAGAAGTGCAGTAGCTTGTCAGTGAACTACGGCTCTGTGTATTAACTGCCGCTCCATCTAAAAACAGGTGATGGTGATTTACTGCCAATCACGGAACCGGCTTTACTGTTGAGATGCGCATGTTAATCAAATTCGATTAATTGCACAGCCTTAAAAGAAAATAATACAGGTTCGGAACTACTTGAGGGTGAGTTTATTTTTCATTTTTGGATGAACTATCCCTTTAATCTCGAGGAAAGCAGTCTATTATTTTTCCTTGTTTGTGTGGTCTTATTTGGTGAAAAGTGTGGTAAGATAGCTTAAATGTTATATTTTTAGATATACAGCCCATTATTTCTGTTTTATGCTTGAAAACATTTATGTTGTATTTCAATAAATACTTGAGAAAACACTCCTGTTCTGTCATGATATCTTTGTACCGGCGTTTGCTTAGTCTTATGTAACTTTATTGCTTTGAGTTTGATTAACTTAAATGGTTTGAGGAGACCGATTGCCTTAAATGGTTTAAGTAACCGAGTTGTTAATTTAATTTGTTAAGACTTAGTCAGTTTGAATTGAGGAAACTAATTCTGAGTGGAATAAACTTAAAATGTTTAAGTTCAGTTTACTCTAATAATTGACTAAGCCAACACTAAAAAAATAAGTTAATTTAACCAGTGGCGGAGCCAGGGGTGGTTGTGGCCACTGATCTAAGCTTTTCACCCCTTTGGCCACCCTGCTTAAAACTGCAGTTTTTGTCCCATTTTTCTTGATAAGAAATGCCTTTATTAAGACGCGGAACCGGTGTATTTTTTTTTGCATCCACATCAAACAAGACTTTTCAAATGTGTGCTTCAGCTTTGCCTCAGCACCAGGCCCGAGTCAAATGAGCGCGGAAAAGGTACACCAGCTTCAGTAGAACAATGAGATGCTGTTAGGCTATATGTCAGTAAAACAAACTTCCCTGTCAGCTGTCACTGTGCTCACGGCACACACTCTGATCGTGTCATCATAAATAAGTGCACAAGAAACTATGAGCAAAGGACGTAGTTCTGTCGTCAGTTAAATCATAAAATTACCAAAAAGGCGATTAAAGCTGCAAAATGTGCATGCATGTATGTATGTATGCATTACATTTCAGAACGTTTCTCAAATGCATTCTAAAATATAGTCTCTCGTGCAATTCCAGATCACAATAAGGCGCAAGCTGATATGTATTTTAATGTGAACACAGTACATTTATACTAGAAAATATGCACTATTTTTTCATTCATTTTAAAAGTACAAACGAAAATGAAACCATTTAAATGCATAAAACAACAAATTTTACAATCTGGCATTTATGTGCTGTTGTCTTCCGGCCTTTTTCACATTCTTATCACTAACATGTCTCAAGTCTCATCCATGAGTATGTAATGTTAGAGAACAAGTTTTGGAGGTTTTGAGAACCAGAACCAAACTGACAGAGCAATTAAGCTATAGTGAGCCCCTTTATTAAAATACCTGGAGGTGAGGAAAAAAATATATAATCATATTCTCTCTCAATTACAATTAAGTATAAATTAATTGTATTCAGCTGTGTTTTTTAGGCACTGAAATAGTCTAGTACTTTATAGTCAACCACATTTTTATATTGAAATAATGAAGATTTCTCTGCCACCCCAGGCTGGTTGCTGGCCCCTCCCTGGCCACCTCTATGAAAACATACTGGCTCTGCCTCTGAATTTAACTCGATGTAAATGAGTTATAGTAATCTTATTTATTAGTTTTAAAACTTAAATGGTTTAAAGCAATCGGTTTCCTCAAACGGTTTGAGTTACCGTAACTTGTCGGGTTTTACAGTGTATAACTGCTTTTTTATTTTTGAACAAATAAATTCAAACCTTGGTGAGCATAAGAGACTTTCGAAAACATGATGGCATAAACCTGTTTTTGTCAGGCTCTCCCCACCACTTTTCTTTCACTCTACACTCTCCCATTAAGGCATAAATATGATATTAAAAAACAACTAGTCTCTTGTCCCTCGTAATCCATTGCACACACACACAGTGGTAATGTAGGTTGGATTGTACTGTAAATGTAGCATCCTCCAAACCCTTCATTCACATGATTATTTGTACTCTGTGTGTTTTGATGATATTGAGAAGCTTAGGTGGGTGTGTGAGGATAATTACATGTGATCTCATCCACTGATGAGCACAATTGTGGCACTCTGCCAGTAGCCTATTCATTTTATATTAAAAGTGGAGAATAAATCCAACCAGTCTTTTGTCTAGCATGCATTCATTCATCAATGTATGCTTTACCACAGTTATTTGAATATTTTGTACTAATTAAAACAAGTCTCGCTAATGCCTGTGTGGCATAGATAAATGTAGAGCAATTGAACGTGCTGAAAATGCATGCGTACAATAAGCACTTTATGGCAAGATTCATTTTTTGTAGAGCGTTTCAATGAGTTTTATGGTCTTATAAATTCTGCACACTGAGGAATGGAAAAGGACAAAGTTGTTTTCCTCCTGAGACATGTTCTTGTTTTATGTGTACATGCCAACCATCCCTGACAATGTTTTATTGGTGATGACTCAGACCTCTTGTTTATTTGCTTGCTCGGATGCTTTATTTGTTACATTTTTTTAGGATAAAGGCAGGCATTTTGAAGGCTGAACATATGTTTTCCTTTCATCTTAATGCTTTTTCTACATCTTTTTGTCCTTCTTGCTCCTCCTCTTGTCCTTGTCCCATTCTTTCTTCCTTTCAAAAGCCGAGGAGAAAATGCAGTGCCCTTGTTTTGAAAAACTTACATTGCCTGCTCATCGAAAGTTCGTCACAACGCATAATAACACAGACAGCGGTTTGAGTGGGTTCAGGCAGGCCTGTCCTGAGAGTGAACAAGTCTTATGTAGGAAGAGGACGTGACCTGGATGACAAGAAAACCTGCAGGACAGCAGTGTTGGCCCCTCTGTCTTGTGATTGATGGTGTTGATGTTCTAAATTGGCCTCAGATACGCCAAGTACAAGAATTATAATAGCAGGGTTTTAGATTAGTTCTCTAGATAGCAGGAAGAGGGGGAGGTGGAACGTTCCAAGAATACTACAATGCATTGGATACCGAATGTCGGCTGGAAGCTTGTGAAAGGCACATTGCTATCAAAGGATGTGAATAGTGATTCTAATGTGGAGAAGTATTTGAGGGGTCAGACTGCGTCATTACTGCCGAATGGAGGTCAACGCCACACACTTGTCCTCAAAGGCAAGACGCTGCATCTGGCCTCAACAAAAAGGCCTCTCAGCTTACTAATTGTTTGGGGAGCCTCTTTAAAACCATATTTATAAATGTTCTTTGATCACTAAGATCGTCTGATTTTGCAGCATTATAGCAATTTAAATTTTACGGCATTTTAATGTTGATTACCAACAAGGATGATATATTTTCATTGGTGGGTCTAGTAAGTACACGTTAAAGGAATAGTTCACCAAAAAAAAAAAAATTTGCTAAACGTTTATTCACCATAATTCATCCATAATGCAGATAAGTTCGTTTTGATTACTTTTGGGATATTGTGATGTTTTTATCAGCTGTTTGGACTCTTGATGGCACCCGATCACTGCAGAGGATCCATTGGTGAGCAAGTGATGTAATGCTAAATTTCTCCAAATCTGTTTCCACATCTTGGATGGCCTGAGGTTGAGAGAATTTTCAGAAATTCTTTTTTTAGGTGTAGAATTCCTTTAAGTGAGATATTTTATTATTATAGTTTAATATGTGTTGTCAATTTGTATTCACATGCTTGCATCTGAATGGCCTTGAATCACTGTAATTGAAACGCCACACTGTGATAGTGAATGAAGGAAAACAATTGTGAAAGAGAGAGAGAGAGAGAGGGAGTAAAATAGAAAGCAATTAATTTGAAAAATGATATGCCCACCTCGTATTTGTGGGCCATTACCGGGATGATCAGTTTGGTAGACAAAAATGACCACTTGTACTGTAGTGTGCTGGTATTTCATGTGCTTTCAACACTGTTGAAGAGACTATAAAGAGTTTGAAATGATTAAACTTTGTTTTGACCCTGCTGTTAAATGCCAGTACTTGTCCATTATTGCCAACCCACCATCGAGAATAATGGGCATTTTCCAGAAGAGCCAGGGAGTCAAACCATACACTATGTGAAAAGCAGCGTTAAGAGGCTGGAGATCTGTGTAATTAAATAAAACCCAACTGTTTTAGTGTGTACTTTAGAATGAACCCAGGAATACTTCGTTTTAAATGCACTATGGGCCTACACCAATGTGCTTATGTTTGACAGTGCTAAAAAGGGCTGTTTAATGCTTATGGTTAAAGGGATACTCTATCCCAAAAATGATAATTTGGTCATTTTTCACTTAACCCCATGTCGTTCCAAACCCGTAAAAACTTTTTAAAAACAATTTAAGATATTTTGGATGAGAACAGGGAGGCTTGTGACTGTCTCATTGACTGCCATATAAACTCATATAAAATATTTACACTGTCAAGGTCCAGAAAAATATGAAAAGCATCGCCAGGATACTCCATCTGCCATCACTGGTTAAATCGTAATGTTATGAAGCGACGAGAATACTATTTGTTAGGAAATAAAACTAAAATAACGACTTTATTCAACATTTAGGCACCGTAACGTCTCCTCCTAGTCAGCTTAGCGCCATTTTGGAGATTATCCCCTGGATGCAAAATGCATACACTCTTCTGTATCAATGGGCCACAACATGGGGGTAAGGGAAAAATAACAAAATTATCCATTTGGGGTGGAGTATCCCTTTAATAGCTTGTTCAAAACACACTGACAGCACCTCTGTGGTGACACAGACATGACAGCCGTAACATTGGGGGGGCTTCATTTGAGACAACACAAAACAGTGTTCCTTTTAGTCATGACACACTGCTTAATGCCAGCGTACCAAGTATATTACATTATTTTGCAGTAAGTAAAATGGTTAGTAACATAAGTATGTCCAAGACATTGAAATTATGTAATAAAATCTAGTCTACCACAAAGAAATGTATACATAGTGACATAATGGAAAACAATTAGGTGTAACCATCACATAAAGAGTAATAAGACTTTTTTTCTTGCACCCTGATCCATTTATTAGGATCTACAGGTTTTATTTATAATGACATTCAGAATAGTGGGCTTGGTACATTTCATTTTATTATTTAGAGAAGATGGATTAATTTGATAAAAATATGCTTTGGAACGTTTTTCATCAAATAATCTGCATTTCACTAAAATATTAGGCAGCACAACTGTTTCCAACTGTGATAATAGTCAGAAAGAGTTCTTGAACATCAAACCAACATATTATAATGCTTTCTGAAGGATATATGACACTGAAGACTAGAGTAAATGCTAAACATTTGCCATCACAAGAATATGTTACATTGTAAATTATATTACGATTGATAACAGTTATTTTAAATTGTTATAATACTTTTCCATAATACTATTTAAATATTTTTATTATTATTATCAGCCTTTGTGAATATAAGAGACTTCTTTCAAAAATATAAAAAACCTACTGACTTTAATTTGGTGGATAAATGTTTTTAAAACATGAATAAGCAGTAAAGCAGTTTTGTTTAAAATGTTTTTCTAAGAAATGAATGATAATATAAGATTATGGCCAGATTTTCTTTTCAAGGATTTCAATCTTTTCATAAGGCCCCTTTCCTTCATTATAACATTATAACAGGACTAGTGATCAACCGATATTGATATTTTATAACTGATACCGATTATTTGTATGTTTATGTACCCGATAACCGATATGCAGAACCGATATTTATTTACTGTTATATAGTAAATAAATAACAAAATGAAGTAAGCCCATTCTTCGCTTTGGTTTTTCCTCCTTTCAGTCGTCTTCACAACAACAAAAAACTGTTGAAAATTAACATTTTTATGTAAAATGTAATCTTCAAATTACAACAATAAAAACATTTTATTTATGAAAAGCATCATCAACAACACTGATATTAACAATAAGCAAAAGAATGTCTAATGATTTCAAATTGAGAAAATAAAGGACAGAAGTCATATAAAAAAACATCGTATTTTATTGCATTTCTTAACTGGCACGTTTGATCAGAATTATTCAAATGTTTTTTGTCATTCTAAATTATAAAAACTGCTGACAGCGCGGTTTATCTATGCATTTACACAGAAGTATACTCAAACTGCGATCGCTTGTGGCGAAAATAATTAATTTCGATAGAGATGTTTAATAATGGTTCTATAGCTGAAATAATGGTTCTATAGTAAATGTTAATATAATTCAGCATGTTTCAAACGAGTGAATCTTGTTAAAGGTTACATGCGGTGGTCGTGCTGGAGCATTTCCTGAGTGAACAGTGCCCACTGCTCCAAGTGTGTGTGCACTTGGATGGGTCAATTGCAGAGAACACATTTCACTGCTAGTTATACTCTGTATAATTGTGTATGTGACAAATAAAAAAACTTTTTTTTTTTTCAAAACCGATATCCGATTATGGTAAAAAGCTTAAATATCGGGAAAAATATCGGTAAACCGATATATCGGTAGATCTCTAATCACGACAGTTGTATCATCATAAAAAGGTTAATGTCATTGACCCATTTAAGAAACCAATAATTGTAAATAAAAAAAATTTAAAAATGACATAAGTCACTCAATAGGTCTTTATGCGTTTTTCAAGTTTTTCTTTATTAGCACTTGTAAAAGGCCTGTGTGCTTGTTTATAGATAACGACTGTGCAGCCTCCTCTGTCTGGAGTGTTGACGTGCTGATGTCTCTCGAGCCTTGGGCATATTAGATTGGCATCCATTAAGCACCCTCATTGTTTACAAGTCGCCAATCCCTGTCTTCATTTCCCGTTTACCCCTCCTTCAGAAAAAGAGATAGTAAAAATCACAGACTGCATGATCTCTTCTTGTGCGGCTCTGAGATCCAGACACCCCTGACCCTGGCTCTATTTTCTCTAGGCATGTGTGTAATTTTCTCCTTGCTTGTCTTAGACAAGACTGCCCCTCTGGAGTCTTGGATAATTGTGAGCAGTCTTCCCCCGGTTGCACTACGGGCAGCACTGATAGCAAAAGAAAGAGCAACTCGTGCACATGTGGAGAGTCTGCATCTGAACCCCGACCCCCCCCACATAAATGAACGAGTGCAGCCAGCCACAGAGAGAGACACACATTCATCCATAATTTCAGACATGTATAGAAATTACAGATATATTGCAGGTTGTAGCATACAGTGTTATTATATGGTAGGAAAGGGGTGTAAATTGTCAAGGTCTCCAGTTCTGTAGATGTTTTTGAGATTTTTTTCAGACCCACCAGCTGATGAGCCTTTTTAATGTTTTTAGTATTTCATTGAAAATAAAAGAGCACCCTCTGGTTATGTCATTGCTCTTGGTCAGCTGACAAAACTCAGTCCATGAGTGTGGATGTGAGAACAGCATGGATCAATTTCTGTTCTTGTTAAATTGTGTCCCTAAATGCCACCAGTAGTTACGGCAGAGGACCACATGCGTTGCGTCTAATCCGTTCCGTGATTTATCAGCACATGCAGCCTATTAATGTTCTCTGTGGAGAACGCTGTAAAGACGCCCAGACTCTGGCATTTCTGGCTGTTGGAGTAAATCTGTTTAGGATTATAGAAATAGTGGTGTGGGAGACATAGAACTGACCAAAATTTGAGCAATGGTAGAGAAACCCCAAACAGCTGTCTGCCCGGATTTGTTGACACTTTCTCTGCTTTGCATATTCACTGCTTGTTCGAGCTGGGTGACATTATATGCTTCATGATGTTTGCTGCTGTTCGGTATGTGGCTTTTAGTCTAGTTTCTTCAGTAAACGTCTGTGTGTTTTTAACACCACAAAAATGATAACGATATATTTGTATTAATAATTTTTTTAAATGATAGATGATTAGCTTCCAGCCAGTACAATATATGTCTATCTATCTGTCTGTCCGTTTTACAGATAAATGGGCAAGCGGTAAGATTGGTGGACTGACATATAAGTAGATAATTATATCTGTCACACAGAGCGCTCCTACGGCTCCCTCTTCGGGTCATCGACGGGAACCGTCACCCGAATATTAGTTAGACTACATCTCCCAGCAGCCCCGTACCTGGCACTGATCATTAGTCACACCTGTCGCCAATTTACCTGGGCTATTTAACCAACCATCCGGTGCTGGCTCAGTGCGAAGTCTTGTTTTGCCATTGCTAACATTTCCGAGCGTTTCTCCCTTGTGTGATCACCTGTGTACTACCTGGACTGTTTATTCTCTTCTGACAGTTTGCTGCCTGCCTTATTGACCTCGCCTGCCTACTGATTATTCTCTCTGTCTGCCGCCTGCCCTGACCCATTGCTCTGTCTCTGTTTATGATTCTGCCTTGTCTACGTTGCCCTTGATACTGCTGTTTGATCTTTGCCTGTCTGACCTCTTCTTTGTGTTAATAAAGCTGCAAATGGATCACAATGTCACTGACCCATCATTACAGAAGACTTCGCCTCAACATGATCCAGCAGCTATCTGCCAGCTATCGTCTGAGGTATCATCACAAGCACAGCAATTGGCCATTCACCACCAACAGCTCCAGAGACTTAACTCTCTTACCGAGGAGCTGGTGAAGACTCTGCAAAATTTGCAAATACCGGCGTCCACGCCTCCGGCTCCGCAAACCAGTGTCAACATGGCGGTCCTACCAGCTCAATCCACCAGCGTGAATCCCAGATTAGCATTTCCGGAGAAGTATGATGGTAATCCCACTCACTGCAGAGGCTTTCTCCTTCAATGTACTCTGTTCGTAAATCAACAATCCGCTCTGTATGCCACTGAGGAGGGAAAAATCTCGTTCGTCTGCTCTCTGCTTACCGGAAGTGCGCTGGAATGGATGACAGCGGTTTGGAGAGGCGGCAGGCTCCCGTTCCGCACATTCGATGAGTTTCTACAATGCTTTCGAGAGGTGTTCGATCGTCCCAAGGATGGGAGGAGTCCCGATGAACTTCTGCTGACTTTATCACAGGGAAGAAGATCAGCAGCCGAATATGCTCTTGCATTTCGTACACTCGCCGCACAGACAACATGGACGGAGGATCCCTTAAAGGTGCACTACAGAAAGGGGCTGAATCATGATCTACAGACTGAACTCGCATGCCGTAATGAGGGGAAGTCCCTCAATTAAAACATTGAACTCTCCATCCAGATCGACAATCTCCTCAGAACTCGGTGACCCACTATCCGTACTGCACTCAGAGCACCACCTGACACTCAGGAACCTATGCAAGTGGATACTTACCATATATCGTCAGAGGAAAGAAACCGTCGCATCACCCATCACCTCTGTCTGTATTGCGGGGAGCCCGGTCATTTAAGGAACGCATGCCCCTCTCGAACCAATATTGATCCAGTTACCAGGGTGAGTGTAACTCTGTTTGCTCTCAATGACAATCATTGCTTAACAGTTCCTGTTGCACTGGAGACCCCATCGGGTATCATACAAATCCCAGCCATGATAGACTCTGGGGCAGCGGGAAATTTCATGTCACTGAACTTTGCTCAGGAACACAACATTTCTCTTATTTGCTGTTTTTCTCCCCTGGCAGTAGAGGCGGTCGACGGGCGCCCCCTGGGCACAGGCAAAATAACTCACCTGACATCACGACTTATGCTAACCACCGGCGCCCTTCATCGCGAGTCGATACAGTTTTACATCATCCCCATGGCACACGCATCAATTATCCTGGGGCTTCCTTGGCTCCGCAAACACAACCCAAGTATTTCCTGGCGAGATTCTCAGATTATCAACTGGGGCGCGAACTGTCTCTCCCAATGTATATCCCAGGTTAAACCTCTAGTCTTTCAAACGGTTTCTGTGGCGGAGTCAGATGGGGATGCTCAGGCACTTCCCAGCATCTATAATGATCTCATTGTAGCCTTCAGTAGAGCGAAGGCCTCGCAATTACCGCCTCATAGACCCTCAGACTGTGCTATAAACTTGCTGCCCGACACCGTTACCCCCAGAGGCCGCATATTTCCTTTATCTCGACCTGAATCCGAGGCTATGAACCATTATATTCAGGAGGAATTAACCAAAGGTTTCATTCGACCCTCCACCTCACCAGCTTCCGCGGGATTCTTCTTCGTCAAGAAGAAAGGAGGTGACCTCCTTCCATGTATTGATTACCGAGGATTAAATGAGATCACAGTGAAGTTCCGATACCCATTATCACTGGTGCCGTCAGCATTAGAACAGCTAAAATCAGCCCAGTTCTTTACCAAGCTCGACTTACGCTGTGCATACAATCTCATCAGAATAAAGGAGGTGATGAATGGAAAACCGCATTCTCAACTACTACAGGGCACTATGAATATCGGGTCATGCCGTTCGGTCTAGTCAACAGTCCATCCGTCTTTCAATCCTTCATCAATGATGTCTTCAGGGATATGCTTGATCATTACATCATAGTTTACATCGACGATATTCTAATTTATTCAGAGACTCTCCAGGAACACATCCAGCACGTCAGATCGGTACTCCAACGCCTAATCAAGTACCAGCTATACGCCAAGCTTGAGAAATGTGAGTTTCACACTACCTCGGTCACCTTCCTAGGATATATAATCAGTCAAGAGGGGGTTGCCATTGACGAAAGCAAGGTTCATGCAGTGCTAGACTAGCCTCTACCCTCTAACATCAAGGAGCTCCAACGCTTTCTGGGATTTGCGAACTTCTATCGTCGCTTCATCAGAGGTTTCAATTCCATCGCCGCTCCACTCACTGACATGACCAAGAAAGGTTCGCATCGTCTCCAATGGACAACCATAGCTCACAAAGCCTTTGATCAGTTAAAACATCAGTTTACCACAGCCCCCATCCTTCATCATCCAGACCCCAATTCACCTTTCGTGGTGGAGGTGGACGCCTCTAATATCGGGATAGGGGCCATATTATCCCAGCGACAAGGTAATCCCGCAAAGTTGTATCCCTGTGCCTACTGTTCACGGAAACTAGCCCCCACAGAACGAAATTATGACATGGGTGATCGTGAGCTTCTAGCCATCAAATCCGCTCTCGAGGAATGGCGTCATTGGTTGGAGGGGGCACGCCATCCTTTCACGGTACTGACAGATCACCGTAACTTGGAGTACCTCAAAACAGCCCGTAGACTTAACCCCAGACAAGCCAGATGGTCACTGTTCTTCTCTCGCTTTGTCTTCATGGTAACATATCGACCAGGCACCAAGAACATCAAGGCCGATGCACTCGACAGTTTGAAAAGGACTCTGAACTCACTCAACCCGAAAATGTGATCTCTCCCACTATCATCATTTCTCCCATCCAGTGGGATATCATCACTGAGATCAATCAAGCCAACACCGAACACGCCATACCCCCTGAATGTCCCCAAGATAAACTATTCGTACCTGAGATTCTTTGCAAACGTACCATTGATCAGGTCCACACGGCTCTCAGCTCAGGCCATCCAGGAATAAACGCCACAATTCAACTCTTGCAGAACAGATTCTGGTGGCCCACGCTAAGGAAGGATACCATTACTCAGGTTCGTCAATGTCAAGTTCGTCAGACACAAAAACCCTCTCGTCAGTTACCTGCTGGTCTACTCCAACCTCTACCCATACCACACCGCCCCTGGTCTCACATTGCCATAGATTTTATCACTGACTTACCCAACTCCAATGGTCACACCACCATCCTTACCGTCATAGACCGATTCTCCAAGGCCTGTCGCCTCATTCCTCTACCCAAGTTACCTACCGCTCTGGAGACGGCCAAGCACCTCTGTAACCAGGTCTTCCGTTTCTACGGATTGCCCGAGGATATTGTCTCAGACCGAGGGCCCCAATTCACCTCACGGCTTTGGGCCGCATTCTTCAAATCCTTGGAAGTAAATGTCAGCCTCACTTCTGGGTGCCATCCTCAATCAAACGGTCAAGCAGAGAGGCTCAATCAGGAGCTCGTTCGATTCCTTCTGTCTTATTGCAGTACCAATCAACTGGACTGGAGTCATTACCTAATGTGGGCAGAATACGCTCAGAACTCCCTCCGGAAACCGGCCACTGGGATCACCCCGTTCCAATGTATCCTGGGCTATCAACCTCTGCTATTCCCCTGGTCAGGAGAACCCTCCAATGTCCCAGCCGTAAATGATTGGATACAACGCAGCGAGGAGACTTGGAATCAGGCACATCATCACCTTCGACATGCAGTCAGGCGGAATCAAGTACAGGCTGACAGACACCGAAGACCCAACCCCGAATACAACGTCGGACAGTGGGTATGGCTGTCTGCCCGCGACCTCCGACTACATCTGCCATGTCGCAAACTCAGTCCCAGGTACGTGGGTCCCATCCAAATTACCCGTCAAATAACCCCTGTATCTTTTGAATTAAACTTACCTCATCATTATCGCATTTCTCCCACTTTTCATGTCTCGCTCCTGAAACCCACCGATGATCCCGGGGAGGGATCCGAGGAGCCACTCGAGGATGTGGACCCCCTGCCCATCTCAAGGGAGGACGAGGAGATATATCAGGTGCGAGAACTTCTCGACTCCAGACGCCGGGGACGCACTCTCCAATACCTGGTTGATTGGGAGGGTTGCGGCCCGGAGGAAAGGTCCTGGGTCGACGCAGAGGATGTTCTGGATCCCAGTTTGGTGGAGTTCCACAGAGACCACCCGGAAAGACCGGCCCCCAGACCATGTGGTAGACCCCGGCGTCGACCACCTCCTCGCTTCCGGAACCGCTCACAGGGAGGGGGCCTAATAATTAAAATTATTAATAATTTTTTTAAATGATAGATGATTAGCTTCCAGCCAGTACAATATATGTCTATCTATCTGTCTGTCCGTTTTACAGATAAATGGGCAAGCGGTAAGATTGGTGGACTGACATATAAGTAGATAATTATATCTGTCACACAGAGCGCTCCTACGGCTCCCTCTTCGGGTCATCGACGGGAACCGTCGCCCTGAATATTAGTTAGACTACATCTCCCAGCAGCCCCGTACCTGGCACTGATCATTAGTCACACCTGTCGCCAATTTACCTGGGGTATTTAACCAACCATCCGGTGCTGGTTCAGTGCGAAGTCTTGTTTTGCCATTGCTAACATTTCCGAGCGTTTCTCCCTTGTGTGATCACCTGTGTACTACCTGGACTGTTTATTCTCTTCTGACCGTTTGCTGCCTGCCTTATTGACCTCGCCTGCCTACTGATTATTCTCTCTGTCTGCCGCCTGCCCCGACCCATTGCTCTGTCTCTGTTTATGATTCTGCCTTGTCTACGTTGCCCTTGATACTGCTGTTTGATCTTTGCCTGTCTGACCTCTTCTTTGTGTTAATAAAGCTGCAAATGGATCACAACGTCACTGACCCATCATTACAATATCTCTCTATCTGTCTGTCTGTCTGTATCTGTCTGTCTGACTGTCTGATGGATAAATGGGCAAATATTTATCTGTCTGTCTGTTTATTTGTTTGACTGTCTGATAGATAAACTGACATATCATCTATCTGTCTGTCTGTCTGTCTGTCAGATAAATGGACATCTATCTGTCTGTCTGTCTGTCAGATAAATGGACATCTATCTGTCTGTCTGTCTGTCTGTCTGTCTGTCAGATAAATGGACATCTATCTGTCTGTCTGTCAGATAAATGGACATCTGTCTGTCTGTCTGTCTCTCTGTCTGTCAGATAAATAGACATCTATCTGTCTGTCTGTCAGATAAATGGACATCTATCTGTCTGTCTGTCAGATAAATAGACATCTGTCTGTCTGTCTGTCAGATAAATTGACATCTATCTATCTGTCTGTCTGTCTGTCTGTCTGTCAGATAAATGGACATCTATCTGTCTGTCTGTCTGATAGATAAATGGACATCTGTCTGTCTGTCTGTCTGTCTGTCTGTCTGTCTGTCTGTCAGATAAATGGACATCTCCCTATCTGTCTTTCTGTCTATCTATCTTATCTATCTAGACATAAACTGATAGATAGAATCTGCCCTCTTGGCAGAACAGACGTCTGATATGTATGTATTCAGCATGCAGTGTCTGGTGTTTTGAATGTATTGTCCATTCATGCAAGAGTAGTGCAGACATCATGAAAGAGAGACACACGAAAGCCTGAAAGAGAGTCAAACTTCCCCTATCTGATGTCACTTTCAGATCTTGGGCTTCCCAAACTGAGAGAGAGGTTAAGAGCGTGCTGGTGTCTGCTCTCTGATGGATCTCATATTCACCTTGTGTCCTCCTCCCCCTCCCCCTCCCCCTCCTCCTCCTCCTCTGTCACCTCCCAGCTTTGTCATCCCATCCCTGTGCTTCGCTCCCATGGCACTTCTCTCTTTTCTTCTCCTGTTCGCTCTGACAGCTCCTTTCACCCATTGTCTTCCATCGTGCCTTCAGCTCCAGCACTCTCACTGCTCCTACCACGGCAGGCATATTCACATTCAGTCAGCACCAATCATTAGTTTTTTTCTCCCTTTAAAAAAAAGCAAAAATCAAATACTGAAAAAGATTGATTGGGGTGCATCGTGTGTTTCAGGTATTATTGTAGTAACACCGCCACAGTGCATTTTCATCAAAAATGCCATAACAACTGCATTTTGTGTTGATGAGATTTTATAAAGGAAAATTCAGGGTTTTATTTAACATAGAAAAGAGACTCCCGACATCATCAGTTTATGTCTAGATAGATCAATCAAGCGAGTTTCGACAAGATTCCAGAGACAAGCATGTTTTCTGAAGTTATGTTCACTTTGACCACTATTTGCAGGGACCAGGTGAACGGAAGTCATTCAGTTTCAATAAAGTTGGTTATTTGAGGTGAGCGGGACATTGACGATGTGATGTGCTGCCTGCCTTATTGACCTCGCCTGCCTACTGATTATTCTCTCTGTCTGCCGCCTGCCCCGACCCATTGCTCTGTCTCTGTTTATGATTCTGCCTTGTCTACGTTGCCCTTGATACTGCTGTTTGATCTTTGCCTGTCTGACCTCTTCTTTGTGTTAATAAAGCTGCAAATGGATCACAACGTCACTGACCCATCATTACAATATCTCTCTATCTGTCTGTCTGTATCTGTCTGTCTGACTGTCTGATGGATAAATGGGCAAATATTTATCTGTCTGTCTGTCTATCTGTTTATTTGTTTGACTGTCTGATAGATAAACTGACATATCATCTATCTATCTGTCTGTCTGTCTGTCTGTCTGTCTGTCAGATAAATGGACATCTATATGTCTGTCTGTCTGTCTGTCAGTCAGATAAATGGACATCTGTCTGTCTGTCTGTCTGTCAGATAAATGGACATCTATCTGTCTGTCTGTCTGTCTGTCAGATAAATGGACATCTGTCTGTCTGTCAGATAAATAGACATCTATCTGTCTGTCTGTCAGATAAATGGACATCTATCTGTCTGTCTGTCTGTCAGATAAATAGACATCTGTCTGTCTGTCTGTCTGTCTGTCTGTCAGATAAATTGAGATCTATCTATCTATCTATCTGTCTGTCTGTCTGTCTGTCAGATAAATGGACATCTATCTGTCTGTCTGTCTGATATATAAATGGACATCTATCTGTCTGTCTGTCTTATCTATCTAGACATAAACTGTAAATAAACTCAAATAAAGTTGGTTATTTGAGGTGAGCGGGACATTGGCGATGTGATGTGGGTGTGTCTGACACCATAACAAAGTACAACTTTATGCAAATGATGCAGAGTTCAAGTTTATACAAATAAGCAGTGACACGATGCAGCAACTACCGATGGCTGAGAAGACAGTGAAGCTCATGTGATCCGCCTACTGTCAGATGTTGTGGTCGAGTGTAGAGGATGGAGGAGAAAATAATTTTTCTATTTTGAATGACTTGTTTCTGCCCACATACAGAGACATACACAAAAGTGATGCATAGAAAAACACATTTAAAACTGCAGTAGAATTGAGCATGCATTGATTCTCGTTTATGTGTGATGCTCTGTGCATTGTAGCAGTTTATAAACAAATGGTTTCCTCTCCAAAATATTCATTTTAGCTACCGATTCTTTAAAAAAATGCAATCTTATTTTAGCTGCAGTGCAGTTTATGGTCAGAATTTCAGTAACTGGTAGCTAGTAACGCAGCACCATGTTACCAGGTCAACCAGTGGTGACAAATTGGCAATGCAAGAAATTTTAGTGGAATTCAAATGGAATAGAAGTGGAAGTCAAATGTTGTGGTGATAACTATTGAGAGTGGAGAATTTGCAACCTCCAGTATACTATATTTGAATACTGTGTAAATTTACTTTTACCTTGAAAATTAAAGTGCATGTCAATCAGTTTTTTTTTCTAATATTTAATATACAGAAATTGGGAGCATGGTGATGGAAGAACTATATTTCAATGTTTTGAGTTTTCTCGCAAATGTTTTGCTTTCCTCAGAGAAACTTTGCCTGTACTTGCAAAACCTATGCAAAAAAACAAATGTTCACTTGCAAAACATTTTCATTTCACTTTGCAAATGCAATTTTTTTTCTGGGAACTCTAAATACTAAATATCTCCTAACCAATTTGTACGTATTTTAAGGGGTGGCTAATTCGTTCTATATGACCTCACTTGTACGATTTTGTATAATTTGTGTTTAAGGGAATTTGCCACCTCATACACGTATGTTTTTTCAAAAACAATTAGCCACCTCATAAAATATGTACAAATTGCTGCAAAATCAGAGAACGCAAAAGCATTGAAATCTACATTTTCCTCTCATCTCATTTTTTACCATCACCATATCCTTTTAGAGACTACGAAGAGATGGATGGTAGACAATTTACATTACCCACAATAATGTCCCTTGTATTAAGATCTGTGTCCCGCCACATTTTGTAACGCAATAATTCACTTGTTGCATAGCTAGAAGCTTTGCCTTCTTGCAGTGTGTTTTGGGCCTAAAGGCTTGATTACGTTGCCCTGTGAAGGCCACCTTAAAACCAGATCCTCCACCCTAACTTATTACCTGTTTCCTCACTACACGGCAGGGGCCAATTGTTAACGCTAATGGATCAGCTCAAAGCTGCTCTGGTCCTGTTGACGGATGCCCTGTCAGGGCTGCACATGTGAGATTAGTTTCCCGCCACAGGTGGCTCTGTCTAGTATTCTTCACCATGCTGTAGTGGAGCAGACCCTCTCTCTCGTGCCTCAGGCCAGGGCTTTTCTAAAACACCCCTGTGGGAGAATCAATTCAGCACTTAATGCAGATGCAGTGTGCTTAAATACACCTCAAACCTGTACTTTTCTAACACATACTCTCCCCCTCCCTTCTTGTGTTCCCGCAGCCATGTTATGTTTGACACTCTTTGGGGACGTATGTCATCGGGGAGAGCGTGCAGCACACAGTTAATTAGTTTACCTCAAAGCAGGAATAAAGCGTGATATATATTTATTAGTGCTCTTCTAGTGCCGCTGGTTACGAACAGGTGTTGAGCCTTTGCAGCAAACTGTGTGAAAGTAAGTCAGTGGCAGAACCAACAGTGGGGCCTTAAAATATCTGCGCTCTGATTCATGACCAAAAGAGTTCACACAAAATACTTTTTCTCCTCCATCCTGTGTTGTAAGTATGCATTTGATATAATCAAGAGGACCAGAGGGGTGTTTGTCCCTTGGTGTTTGCCATTCAACCAGTCTCTAACAGGAAACGCGCTGTACTTGGAGCGTTCACTACACTCTAAAAATGCTGGGTTAAAAAATAACCCAACCTTAACCCAGCCGCTGGGTAACTATGGGACAGAACATACTCTGGGTTGTTTTGACCCAAGTGTTGGGTTTAAGCCATTCGGTTCTAGCGCTCTCCTTTTCTGTGCTTTCACAGTCTCATCCAAGGCGCGCTCTGCGAGTACCAAATCAAACAAGCAGGCTTGTTGCGCTTAAGTGGCCAAATACACACAAAATGAAGTCAAAAGGTTCGTCCTGGCGAGTAACCTCGTAAGCACTGTCAGTTTTGTCTTAAGTTAATGTAAATGTTACGAGATAAAAAGTGCATGTGTATCAGTATTGGATTCGTGAAATAGGTCTTGTGACAGCAGCCTAATAAAGTTGTGCCATCTGTCATTAATGTTAATCAAACAATAAAAGACAGAGAAAATCCCTCACTGCTCTTGACTAAATAGCCTAATATTTTGTTTAATAACTTTAATATGTTAATTTACACTTTATTCGTTTTCTGTAGCCTATTTAGAAAATGTAGTTAATATTTGCATCATTAATGATTTATCTTATCCATCCGTGACCCACCTGCAAATAATCAGAATGCATTTTTTTATTACCCGACCCACCCGACCCACGGATCATCCGCAGATCACTGGAATTCCAAGCTGGCATACTGTGTGGTTTTGCTAGCTTTTAAACCAGTTTTTCATCCTTATTATACAAAATTTGTTTTGCCTCCCAAAAAGAAAATCGAGAAATGGTGGATTCGCAGCAATGTGTCTACAAGCATCCCAGAAATCTTGAAGGACTTGCCCAGGCTTCTAGAAAAACTTGGCATGGTAAATAATTTTGATTTTATGGTTTCATTTACAGAAATGTGAAATTGTTAAATTATTAGTGGGGTTGTGCAGATAGATGACAACTGGACAACTGTCAGATCAGCAGTCTTCCCCATAATTGTGTAGCCTAGTGAACCAAACTGAGATACCATTTTGAAGGCTCAGGAAACCTTAAAAAAAAATTAGCTGATTGGCATGTCACCATATTTGTTGAGATAGTGAATTGGTGGGTTTTTGTTAAATGTTAGCCAAAATCATCACAATTAAAAGAACCAAAGACTTAAAGTACTTCAGTCTGTGTACACTGAATTTATTTAATACACGAGTTTCACAATTTGAGTTGAATTACTGAAATAAATGAACTTTTCCACGACATTTTAATTTATTGAGATGCACCTGTATATGTCCCACAAATTCTTTGGTTTTCCAGCATTTTTGTGCATTTGAACTCTTTCCAACAATGACTGTATGATTTTGAGATCCATCTTTTCACACCGAGGACAACTGAGGGATTCATATGCAACTATTACAAAAGATTAAAATGCTTACTGATGCTATTGAAGGAAAAACCACGCATTAAGAGAATAAAAATGAGTACATTTATCTTGTTTTGCCTAAATATCATTTTTTTTTATTACAGCCCTTCAGAAGCCACAGAATATAGTTACATGTTTTCCAGAAGCCAACTTAAGTTAAATTTAACTTGATCTTCAAATTCAAAAAGTTTTCATGCTTTGTAAATAAGGGTCATTTTTATAAATTCAACTATTATTTTCTCTTGTGGACTACATGTAAACATATTTTATGTGAAATATCTTATTCAGGTCAGTACTAAATAAACAATAGCATGCATTTTGTATGATCCCTCTTGGTAGAATAGTCAACATTTTGCAGATTCTGCAAGGTGTATGTAAACGTTTGACTTGAACTGTATATATATATATATATATATATATGATATATTATATATAACTTTTATATAACGATAAAGAGATTGTTGAGGCCTTTTTTGTCAACAAACAAATGTAGGCGGCTACTTCATTCACAGAATAACGCTAATATTAACCCGCACAGCGACAGATCAAATATCACATTAACCGGGAAATCAGTGTGCTCTTACCACAGCTTATTACAAATAGAGATAAATAATCATATCATCATATTGATTTACCTTATAATCCTGCTTTATGCGAGTTGCTTGACTGTCTGACAACGAGACGAGTGAAGAATCCAGAAAATTCATGAAGAGGAAAAATAAACAAGCCGGTTGGGTTAAAATAACCCAAACCCAGGTGTTCATTGTTGAAAGAACCCCTTGCAGTCCATTTGACCCAGCATGAGCAACCCAACTGTGTGTTTACAGAAATAACCCAGCACCTTTAAGTGTGTAATGTGTGATTATTTATTAGGTTATTTTAGATGCTTATGCAAGTGTCAGGTTGTTTAATTTTCAGCTGAGAGCCAATAAATCCCAATCTTGCAGTGCTCTAATGCCCATGTTTATGCATTAGAGTGACAAATGGAGCTCACCGGTATTTCTTTCCTGTAACTTGCATATTTATTTTTTTAAGTATTTAATTTTACATAAAAAGTATTAATTAATGACAAATAAGATGTCTGTAATAAAGTAAAAATTATTTATACATCTAGTTTAATACACTTGTTCCATGTTCTTAGAAAATACCTTTTGCAATAATGATGTTTTTTAACCATACACCATTTTCTTTTTAAAGTAAAAAATTTGATCATTTATTTTATACCTTGAATACGTGAGTGTGCTTTTTCTATTATTTTCAATGTTTTTAGTATATTTTCAAGGTAAACTGTGTTTATTATTATATTTTTTTGTTTTATTGTTATTTTACAAATATGAATTTGTTCAAAATAATGTATTATATGTGTTGGGGAGGTTGCATCAAAGATTATTTTTTAGAATCTAAAAATAAGTTGTCATAAAAAGGTCAAATGATTTGATTTGTTTGAAGGTTTCACCATATTACTTTGATTTGGCAGACAAAAATAATAAGCAGTGAAGCAGTTTTGTTAAAATATTACATATTTTTCTAAGAAATAATGATTAAAGATTATGCCAAAAAAGAATTATTTTCATGAAACTGGTTCTTTTAATGAGGCTTTTTCTTCATTATAAATCAGGACAGTTTTATCACCCTGACATTTGCTATTTTATTTCCCCTAAAAATGTCAAAAGAAATTAAACCCAGGCTCATAATAGAGGTCCATTTTAAAACATGTTTGAATAAATGAATAGATCTAAACATAAATGTGCATCACAACATGACCTTTATATCGAGCTACAACTTGCACAAACTCGTCACTTGTCTGTTCACTGTTTCCATCCTCCAGGTCATCCTTCTTGTTAGTCTCATCCTGGACACGCGCTGCAGTCAGGCTGATTTTGGGCATGTGATAGACATTAACACTGGAAGAGAAGTCCAGATCATTATGTTTAAGAGCTTTACAATGCTCATTAACGGCTTTCTACCACACAGTCCTGGCAGGAGCTCCTGGCTCCTGCAGTCTTTGGCCCCGCTCCGTTACAGCGTCTGAAGACAGACTTTAACCCTGACAGCCCTCTACCTGACATGCACAGTCAGCCCCTCATTAGAGGGTTTATCCTCTTTCACAGTCTTACGGCTTGCTTAAACCAGGTCAAAGAAGCAATATTAATGTACTTTCGCCATCCACCTCCTTTAGCACTTCATCAGGAATGTTCACAAGGAATCAGAAATGTTGATGGCGGTGCATGTTGCAGTCCTGATGTCAGATTTACCTGCTACATATCTGGCTCAGACTGGCCACATACTGTTATTTTCATAAGACCACTTAAGACCCACTAAGATAAACACACTACCGCTGAGAAGTCTTTAAACAATTTGTCATATAACAGTTTGCAGGCAAAGTCTTGATTTCACGCATCAAATTGAGCCCCAATTCATGGCGAGTTTCGAGACACAGTTGATGGAACTGTCACTTGGCATATTTGGCCAGCGCTATAAGATTTACATTTTATGTCTTGCAAACCTAAACATTTGGTTTTCTGTGACATTTGCTATTTCTGCTTGTCTTCTAGATAAAATATCTAAGTTTGTAGCTGGTTCTGTTGAAATTACAAGAATGCATAGTGTGTCTTGGTAGTGTAACGGATGTGTGTAAAACCTCACTCTCCTGACCTCAAAAGAGGCGCTCTAGCGACTGACGCTAGAGGCTGTAGCCTTTGGCGTACCTTGTTAGAGCGCCCGCCTCCCGCGCCGGAGTCCCGGGTTCGCGACCTGCTCGGTGAGTTGGTGCGGACCCGTGTTGGGGGTGTTACATTGGTGCCGTGACCCGGACGGGAGTGAGGTTTAGGGGGGTGAGTGTAACGGATGTGTGTAAAACCTCACTCTCCTGACCTCAAAAGAGGCGCTCTAGCGACTGACGCTAGAGGCTGTAGCCTTTGGCGTACCTTGTTAGAGCGCCCGCCTCCCGCGCCGGAGTCCCGGGTTCGCGACCCGCTCGGTGAGTTGGTGCGGACCCGTGTTGGGGGTGTTACAGTAGCATTAATAACTGAATATTACATACAAATCTGTAATGTTTTGTCGTTTATGCCATCCTTTTTCTGTTTAAGTGTATATGAATATATATATATATATTTCTTTATTATTATGATAACTGTATAATTTCCAGTTATTTTAGGTAATTTTCTTTGTAAAGACAAAAACTAAAAATAGACATTAAATATGTACAAATAATGGAAATTAAAAATGAAGATATTCTATTATCAATTAGGTTCAAGGTTCAAGGTTCTTTATTGTTTGTCACATACACAATCATATAGGGTATAATCAGTAGTGAAATGTTAGGAATTAATCAATGTATCAATCATATAAGTTCATTGTCATTGTCATAAATGTACATCTGTAGTTTTTTAACTACACAGTGGGGATCAGTTGTTAATGTTAATGGAACAGTAAGCAAAAAACAAACAAGCAAATAAAAACCGTATTGTTGAGCCCTGTAAATCGTTATTTTGTAGGCACATCTGTATATGGGAAGGATGCCTTGCGTTCAGTCTTTCCTGGCATGTGTATTGTCACAGTATGTCTGTCTTAACAAGCTCACATAGAAGCTTTTGAAGGATAACCTTGACTGTAATTCATCTAAAACATGAGTAGTTCTGTCCTTTTTGCAGTGGTACTAAAGTAAACTGCACCGTCTGTCTGCTGAGTTTATGTGCATAGCTGCGCTCCAGGTTGTCTGTCTGTGCACAGAGATGTCATCACGGTAAAAACTTAATGTACAGTAAGTCACTCAACAGCTTGATTGGTGTGTATTAAAATGAATGACTTTTCTCAACTTTACGAGCCAGTGTGTAATGTACCTCAACTCGCCACTTTAATTCTCCCATCTAAAGCTGTTTTAATTCAGCGGGAGGACTGTGGGGATGGATGCATACCTCAGTGGAGACATTTGAGTGCTGGAAAAATGAATTCCTCTTAAGTGCTTTGCTGTGTTGGTCACCAACCTTAAAAGATATCCATAAAACCCAATTCCCAGTAGGGTCTAAAATATGATTTATGAAACCTTACTTATTAGTGTGTCTCACTTTAAAATGAATTAGCAGAGTTCTCACTTTCTCAAAGCTGCAATTGCTTAATATGTATGAAAAGGTAGCTGTTTCCATAGACATGGAGTCTTGTTTGACCAAGTCGTAATTTCAGCTCACTAATCACTGGCACCAATGCGAGTGTTTGATAGCTGTTTGATATATACAAAAACAATGTGTTGTTGTCATCATCGTTTAAAGGCCAGTGAGTATTACAAAGCGGACTGTGTTAATGGACGCCTTCTTTTTGTTGTTGCAAAACAGTGACTACAGTCTGTATGGTCTTAATACAAGCCTAGTGTTACTTAATGACAGTTTCTGATGATCTATAATTGCAGGGGCACTTATAAATGGAAGTAGAAAATTGCTGTGTCTGTTTCTTCATATTGTACAATGTATTTGGGTAATTAGTTTGAAATCCAACAGCCGGATTGTTTGCGAATTAGTCCAAAACACCTGGACCTGGGCTCATGTATTTCAGAAGTCCAGTGGGCCGCTTGTAGCTCTTTATTTTGAAGGTGAAGGAAATGAATCCCTCCGGTCTTTTTGTTGGTTTATATCAAAGGCGAAACAGGGCATGCTCGCAAAACATTTACCCTGCACAGAAGGACTGTAAATGTTTTATTAAAATGCCCGAACTGGAAAAATCGCAAAGGAGCACCAGTTTGTTTTGGCGTGTGTGGTTTGTTCCATTCTCCTGTGGCTGCAGACTACTGGTCTACTGCCGGTCCTTTATTGACTGAATCTCTCACTGTGAGGAGGGGGAAAACGACTTTGTATTATAACCGTATGGAGAAAAAAAATGTTGGCAGCGGCTTTTATACAGCACACTTTTTAAAAAAGAGAGACGGTCCTGACCACAAGTCATAAAACGTACTTTATTTAAACTGGCGTTCACCCATTATTTGTTCATAGGGCTTTCTGTCTCACAGAAATAATGTTCCTGCGCTTTCGGTTTGGGGGGAGGGGCTTGAGGACAAACTGCTGCCAGGTGTTGTTGCCATGACATTTCATTATGCGATTCCACGTTGCCTTGATGTGAATATTCCAAAATATGGTTGCAAATGATGGTTCAGCCTTTGGTCTTTATTTTTTAAAGTCAGTGTACATATTCATTCATGCTTGAGAAATGACAGAATTCATAGTTTGAGAAATGAAATATTTAATTTAGCATTTAAAATACAACACATAAGGTGAGATGCTTCTGCACCTACATTACCAGCATGGACGAAGACCTGGCAACAGCTGCAATTAGTAGCACTGTTGAACTCCACCTCGTTTTGCTTCTCGTCCCAAGATGACAAGTCCATCATGTAACGCTCTGAAAGCTCTCCAATGCCGAGTGCTGCCCCGTACGACCCTCTCCTGACAGCTTCCTCATTACCTTTTAATGTATTCATGCATATTCCTCCTCGCTGGTAATGCCGCATTGTAATGAGAGGAAACAGCGAGCCGGTCCGTGCCTTGGATCATGCAATCCGCCCTTTGTTTCGATTAACAAAACAAGTTCTGATGCATGCGGAAGGCAGGTTCTCCAGGGCAGCCGCTGGATTTCCTGCAATATGACAGAGAGAATATTGGCGCGTCAGTGGGACATCTCAGTGACTCTGGGAGCCGCTATCATTTTGTGTGTTGGCAATCACCACAGCTGAATTTTGTGGTAGAAAATGAGAGAGGCCATGTCAGCCTCACTAGCGTGTTGTGAGTGGCCTGAAATGCATCCGCTATGAGAGTCACATTCTGTTTACCGCAGCAGGGGGCAAACACAAGAGCCCAGGCATCGCAGGCTCGACATGCAGCACAGTGAAATGAACAAAATACATGCATTATAAGTTTGGCGCTCTTCCTTCTGGAAATATAAAATAAGCTGATTTCAATATAAATAGAATGGGAGTATGTCTTTACGTCTACTTTGATTGTCACTTTTCAAGCCGTAAAATACCCAGAGGCCTTTCCGTGGCCTCGCTCACATGTCAATGCTAATTTTCCTTCGTTGCCAGGGGTAACACATTGGGGAGCCTTGATTTTCTTCCTCTGGTCATCGAGCTTGCGATTTCTACTCAGACAGCTTACTCAGTGCTTGAAATATCGCTGAATTTTGGACGATCAAAAATAGGAGAACATCCCAAATCAGGTTCTCTGCAGGCTTAGAATCAACAATGATGTACAGTATTCATTTTCACTGATAAAATGTATCCCGCTGTGTCTTTCTTGAGAGGTAATTTCTCAGAGTGCCTGCATTGTGTGCGCGAACCCATTTTGCACAAATTCACACCGCAAGCAAATCAGTCTTTTGATAGAAGTGACATCGGTCCGTGCAAGAACTCAGGAGGGCGTCATCTGAAAAAGGCTAATTCAACACAACTTGCCAGACAGCCACTTTCAAGTATCAAATATTTAGAGTTGTCAGCCATCGTGGTTAGGAAGCGCAGATGCATACAGCTGTTTCGTAGTCTGCAAATGACCCCTATCAGTCTCTATGGCCCACTCTCTGACTGACACATTGTGCTAGATAACTGCAGGTGCTGTATCGCATGCGGCCCGTCCAGCATGTGGTTACATCCTCAGCTAGTGCACTCGCCTGTTCAAGGGTTACTGCAGGTCAGGATTTCAATGCCTCAGTTTCACACGTTCTCATGTGTCCTTTTGCTTGCAAACTCTGTGTTGCTTGGGATTTAGGTGCAAAAACATTGTTTTTAGAGGATCTTTGCTCACATAAGCATTGGTAACGGTGGTTTTTGTTTTCTAATGACTTGCTGCAAGTATTGTGCACGAAAAGTCATTGTTTTGGATGGGAAACTTGGGGATTTGTGATTACAGCTGCACAATTCAAATGCATGTAATTATATATTTTCAATTATAGAGATAGTAGAGCTGATGACAAATACAGTGGGGGTCCAAATGTCTGAGAACCCAGGGAACTTTTTTTTATGCAACATTTTTAATCGCAAATAATATTTTCAGCATAAATGATGGAAGAATGCTGTTTTTGTAACATGGGAAATATGATTTTCAAAAGATAGGTTGCTGTCTAATATAACACCCAGATTTTTGATTACTGTAGAGGAAGTAACAGTACATCCGTCTAGTTGCAGATTGTAATCTAAGAGATTCTGTGTACTGTTTTAGGTCCAATAAGTAAAATCTCTGTCTTATTTTAATTTAATAGGAGAAAATTATTGGTCATCCAATCTTTTATGTATTATTTTTAACACACTCCGTTAGCTTAGATAGTTTAGAAGTTTCATCTGGTCTTGTTGAGATATATAGTTGAGTGTCATCAGCATAACAATGGAAACTAATCCTGTATTTTTTAATAATATTACCAGTGTTCCTGTGTGTCCAAAGTTATTGTTCCCGTGGCTCAGTGGTAGAGCATTGCGTCATCAGTGCAAAAAGTTGTGGGTTCGATTCCCAGGGAACACACATACTGATTAAAAATGTATAACCTGAATGCAATTATAAGTCGCTTTGGATAAAAGCATCTGCTAAATGCATAAATGTAAATGTAAATTACCAAGGGGCAACATGTATATTGAAAATAGCAGAGGACCTAGGACAGATCCTTGTGGTACTCCATACTTTACTGGTGATAATTGAGATGCCTCCCCGTTTAAATAAACAAAGTGTTAGCGATTGGACAGGTAGGATCTAAACCATCTTAAAGCCTGCCCTTGATTACCTGTATAGTTTTGTAATCGATCTATCGAATCGAGTGTCGAACGCAGCACTAAGATCAAGTAAAACTAGCAATGAGATGCAGCCTTTGTCTGACACAAGAAGCAAGTTAAAGTTATTGCAAAGTCCCAGTCTTTGGTAATGGCAGGAAGAAATTGCAATGATATTGTTCAAATCCTTTTGTGCTGTGCCATGATTGCATTTGTTATGTTTTCATATTCTGTCAGCTCGCTTTCTGATTGGTTATGGTTTCATTTCACGAGATAATCTGCAGATCAGACTCACGTTTGTCCTCGGGGTTCCCCCACACAGCAGGATTTCTGATCGTAAATATTTAACAATGATTCACGTTTGGGGTGCCTCCGACGTTCTTCCGAACGGATTCAGTCACGCTTAATACACCGCACACCTCAAGAAAATCTGATAAGATAATCTTTAGATCCACCAAAATAATCGGGACATTACCTAGGATTGTCAGAAGGGGAGAAATCAGCCCAAAATCAGTCCGATTATCTTGTATACTTAACATAAGGAATCCCCTTTTTATATGATGTAATTTCTATTTTTGTATTCTAATTTTGTATTTTATTTTTTTGCTGAATATTGTTTTCAGCAGCTGCAGTATTATCTCTCAACTTTCATTGACCTTATTGTTAATTACATACATGTGATTAAATTCAACCAGATATTACTTGATATAAGTAACAACTTGTCAGTTTTTTTGTGTAGATTCTACACCATTTTTACGCACAACTTATTGAATGCAAGCACGTAAATAAGGTGACCGAGGAGAGAGGGCAGAGCGAGGAAAGACCAAAATGACAGGGAGTTTAGTGCCGAATCCTTTTAGTAGTCCACTGACACATGAGTGAGGAGAGAGTGAGAGAGAAAAAGTAGACAGCCAATTTGGGAGTAATGCAACTAAAAACAGACAAGTGTAATTTCATCCATCTGGACAGATGTGTAAAAGCTCTCCTCAGAACATTCCCCGTGATTGATCTTCCCCGGACTGAAACACCTATTATTAGCCACGAGCCTAATAGCACCAGGATGGCTTTGCTGCTCTCCCAGAGGCCAATTCTCTGGTCATATCTCACTCACTGCAGCTGTAGAAACCGAACAGGGGTGACGGCGAGAGACGAGAGGAGGTGCTGGACAGAGAGAGACAGCAGGATGTGTGGATGAGGTGCTTCATATTCAGTCAATAGAGTTCTAAAGCTCGTGTCAAACAAAACTATAACATTGTTTCATCCAGGTTTCTATTGTTATTTAGGACGAGTATTTGTACACCCACCTGAAAAGATGCATTTTTTGAGCTGTTGAAACAAAAGAATGGCTTGTGTACAATAAAATCCTCATTGTTATTTGAAATATACCATAGTTTAAAGCTAAATTTTTACTCTGAAACAAATGTTTATTGAAGGCCAAACATTGTAAAAAGTGATGAGTTTACTTAACGTAAAAAAATGAGGAATGCCATTGCCTTAAAATTGTTAAGTGAATAATAATAAATAAATAAATAAATAAGTGAATTGTCAAGGTCACTTAACTTTTTTTCATGGTTTATTATTTTTTTAAGTTGTCAACTTATCACTTTTTACAGTGCAGCTGTGAAACATCTAACGATGCTGGGTTTGCTTGAATAGAGACTCCACAAACGCTCACCTTCTTCCCACGTTGGTCTGCTGGCTTTTGGAAAAGAAGGAAAGTAGTTGAGGCAAGCATGAGAGCTTATGATTGACGGCTCGCCACCCCTGCCATGCCATTTAAACCGCCACATGTCCCGAGTCTGGTGTGATCAGATCCAAACTCGAACAACGTTCCCACTGTCCTTCATCTTTGCTGCTATGGAGATGATTTTCAGCGCTCAGCCCACCCCCAGTCAGTCGCACACACATCCTCATAAAAACATACCTGCATCTCTATTATTTCTATGCTAGCTCTCATGGGATGTGTGGAAAGCTTCTTTACTATTGCCTCTCGGATGTTTTGTATGGTCGTCCCGTAGAATTATTTGACTGTATATTCAGCATCCTTTTGAACACCCTCTCCTTCCATTGATTGAATGAGCTCCTTGGTTTAATGCATTTCCAAGAGCAGTTATCACTGTGATCGCCAGCGCGTGTTTTGGGAAAATGAGAAAAGTCCAAAACCCTTCAATTGAAATGGCTGTTGAAGTTAATGAAAATAAATTCTAAGGGGATTATTTTTTTTGCACAGCATTAATACACTTATATGAGTTTTAACAACATTTGCTCAGATGATCTTATGAATAAATTCACAGACTAAATGTACACTAAATGTAATTATTTTAGTTAGTTTTTTTTCTTCCTATAATTGTATGCTTGTGTATTTAATGTTATTGCACAAAAGGCCTATAGTTTAATAGTCTGGTTAATGCTTAGTTATGACAAATGTTTTTATCTCCAAATTTCAATCTTAACAAAAATAATGTATCACCTTTAGAGCAGTTGTAGCATTTAATCTAAAATAAATGGAAGATATGTTGTCTTCCATTAACCTTACAGCCATTAATCCATCATTACTATGCAAAAACATAGCCAAAAATCCTGAGACTAATGTTTGTGTACCATAAAACATGGTACCAGTTGATAAACTCAATTTGACTTGCATATGCCTTATTAGTATCTGATAAAATATACATTAGACATCCTTTATGACTTAATGTATTATGGACTTGCTTGCCATTTCAATTGAATCATCTGCATATTTTTCAGTACCACTTTTAAATACTAATAACTGAATTAAACAGTTTGTGTTTTACACATTATTTTTTTGCCAGCAAGCCATTCTTTGGCTTCACAGCTTCATTGGTGTAACTGCAGTCTTTATATTTCCCGCAGAACCTTTTGTGAGTGAATTTCAAATGTTCTTCATCAGCGAGTTTGTAGTTTCAGCTATTCTTTGTATTTTTGCTCGTCATTTGTGATTTTTAATCCATGAACAGGAGCTCCTGCAGACTGGTTTTCATGTGAACCATTGCAGGAGAATGAATGTGATAGGAACAAGGCGGTTCTCCAGGTGTGACTTTTTTCTCTGCTTTTTTACGCCTCATCAAACCCAGTGTTCTTGAGTTTCAGGCAAACAATTATTGTCTGTACTTCATTGTTTGTGCCAATTCCTCACCTGACCTGAGGAAATCCAGATCAGGGAAACTTCTCCTTAAATCACACGCAACATCAGCCCACCAAATGCCAGCACAAATAGCTATATAAGAATCTATCGAATCTAATAAGAAAAAATTATATTATTTTTGTTGTTGTTGATGTTTGACACTGTAATTCCCAGCTGTATCCAAAAAAGAAAAACAATCGAAATATCAGTACAAATTAAACAATCACAATTTGTATGTTTTGTTGTATGGATACATGATTAACACACAAAGAACCCGTAACCATGGTCCCTCGAATCAGATTAGCTGGGCCAACTTCAATCAAAGATCCAAATCTATCAGAGCCGGCTAATAGCAATGATTATAAATAATGGCTATGGGTGGATAAATGGCTCAGGCAAATGCACTGCAGGATATAGGCGCTCCAAAAGCGGTATTCAGACAATGCAGGCCCAAATTCAAGGCAAACACATACTGTATAGAGACATGAGCACCATCGAGGTGAACCACCTGCCCATGCAAAGATTCATATACAAAATCCTATCCTTCTAAAGGCCACAGGATCTCCGTATCACGTAAATATTAATATAGCCATTGATTTCACCCGCTTTTAAAGACACAAGAGAAATCGTTGGATTAAAAGATGATGTGAATGTGAATAAATACATTAATACACGATGTTCTGATTAATGGAGTGTGTAAAACATGTATTTTTTATTCTAACTCGTCGTTTCAAATGTGTCCTGTTATAATGGTTGAAAAGTGACGCATCAATCGTTAACGACAGCTACATTTCATTTCGATGTCCGTAACAGAAGCATCACTATAAAGATAATCATAACAATACCAAATAAGAATTTTATATTTTTAACAATAATTGAAAAAAAATATTTATAGCCTATATAACGAAATATTATTTATTCCAATCGAAATAATTATATATATAATCCCAGGAAGATTTATTGAATACTAATTTATACTAATTTATAAGAATACTATTTCGTTGTTTATCGTACATTTTTCCGTTTAACATTTACAGGCTACTACTGTCACACATGAAAATAACTGTCGTGTTGATGTCCTGCTGTTAATATTTACGAGTTTTCCCGTTTTGGTGAGCAATAACTGGTGCTGTTGCTTATCCAAAGGATGATTATATGGTTGTCTTGTACTTGTAAACTTGTGTTTTTTCACCTGTGAAATGTCTGGACAAGGAGTGTTGGTTATTCGTGCATCTAGAACAAGGTCTGTTTTCCGCGCGCTTGTTTACCGAATGCGCGTGTTGTGGTCGGCCACTGCGCGCCCAAATAACAATAAAGATGTGTCTGTCGTGACACGTAAACCTACTATTCGTGGGGTGTGTTTTCAAACTGTCATAACAAGTAATATTCTGACAAACTCCTCCCTGAGACTTTATGGATTACAAGTTACAAAATATTATTAATGCGAGGCGAATGACAAGCCACTTGTCAAAATGATACAAATAATTAATTTAGTATGTATTCCCAACAGTACTTTTATTATTGTGCGAGTATAATGAATGTGCAAATATATTTCAATTGACCTTCAATATTTATTAAGACTTAAAATGGTGCTATTATAATAGACTACGTGAATAAATATTGCACTGATATGCAAACAGGAAGAAATGACACTTTGCTTTACATTTAGAATGTATTGAAAATGCGTAATTGTCTCCAGTGCACACCAAGAGCACGTTACATTTGCAAGTGTTGAATTCAAAGCCTCGGGAAAGCTCCTAACGAAAATGTACAAAATGAATGGGGGCTCGGCACAAGGAAAAAACTTTATCTTTGTTTGCCCCTCTTTGTTTACCGCGGGATTTTTTTTTCATTTTACTAATTCATTTCAATGGCTTTCAAACTGGAAAATGGAAATGTTGCTCTTGCCCTCTATTTCAGCAGCCGCGTCCTGGCAACAGAGCAATTTTCTATCATCATGGATAAACGGCATCGAACAGTACATTCGGATAAAAAAGCCTGTGATTGCTGGCCTTCCTGTCTGTCATCTCTCCCCCAGACCTGAGCCGTGTGCTGTCAGAGCTAATAATGTCTTCCATTAAGTCGAAAACGAACCCCGAAAAACCCCACTGTTCTCAATTGTGCAGCCTTCTCAAAAGATGAAAGATGTTTCAGCAGAGCCACCTTCATTTAGATGAACTGAAAATTAATGCTCATAAGAGGCCACGTGCGCTTGGGGTGTAATTTTGAATTGAACATTGAAGTATCCTTTCAGGTCTGTGTACTACACAGTCCTATGTTCTTATTTTCTAGACATAAACAAACTTCTTTGTTGTACATTGGGGTAAAATATCCGATGCAGTCCGTCAAATGCACAGAGATAGGCCTCGCTCGTGTTAATACGTGGCTATTAAAAATGGACCGTTATGATATGATCTTATGATCCTAAACCATGACCACTGTTAGTAAAGTTACATTAATCAACCCACCAGTCAATCAGGAGGAGCTTTTAGCAAGAATGAGGATATGACGCGAGAATTAACTACTTAAAAACACAAGCCTATAGGCCTATAATTAAATATATAGGCTATTTCAACATTAATAATCTTCTTTTAATTTAAAGGAATTTAAATTCCTGCGCTTTACCAATCTATTAATCGAATCTGTGCCTATATTTAACAGGTAGCCGATTTCATATTTCCATTTTTTTTATGTCTCTGTCTTATTTGTCTTTATTTCTCTTACACCGGTATCCAATCAAATAAAGCATCCAAAAAGTTTACTATTTAGCTCTGAAATATAATGCATGCTTTAATAAGACCTAGGGTAAATGGCAGGGAGGGGTCTGGTGGTATTTGTTCTCCTCTCCTGATTTCTATTGTAGTGATCTCGCGCAGAATACCGGCAGCTGCGCGTGCTCTCCGTCTGCCTTCGCTTCCTCTGCTCAGCAGCAGTCATGGAAATCCGTCGACGCCGAGTCTGCGCACAGCCGATGGGCTTGAGATGGGAGAGAACAGACCCGTTCGGTGCGCTTTCGGAGTGAAGACGATTCACTTGTAAAAGTTTCGTGTTAAGGCTCAGATAGGGGTGCATGGATGCACTCGAGCGCCGGCATGTCCACACAGATCCCCTCTCCTTTCTTTCTGACAGATTTGTAATATGATGCTTATGGGTTTACATGCATACTTTGCTATGATTATATTCACAATAATAATTATAATAAAAATAATACAATAACAATTTAATTAGAATTTACATTAGTTCACGTTTTTAAAAATAACAATTAAAAATAATTAAATACATTTAAATAATTGTTCAGCTATACTAAAGACGAGTTTGGTTTCGCCTTTGTAATGCAGATATTAAACATTTGTCATTTATAATTAAAATATATTGTTTTGTGCCATTTTTGTTTTACTTACATGTTTTAATTGTAACACAATGGTTATGGTGTTCTCAAACTCAAAGGCAAATATTTTATTAATATTTTAATTATCTTATTCTGCGCTTTTTTTCCTCCTTAGATAATGGAATACAATTTCTCTAGAACACAACACCGTTAACGATAATTCAGCAGCATGTAAATTGATTTAGTTTTTAATTGACACACAATGCACAATATATGCTGAAACATATTCATTGGCCTGTTGCAGAATTGTGTCAGATTTTCTTTTTTAAATAATTTAATAGATTGTCCCTGGATAATATAGCCATTAGGTATAGCCCATGTCCCAATTTGTGAAAGTTAAACTTTCAACACAGGTAGCAAAGGTACCAAACCATGAAGTCTCGATCAATTAAGCACTTAAAATGCCAGCAAGAACGCATAATTGGAAGATTTGTTTACCATGCCAAGACTATATGTCTGGTTTCGCTCTCACTTGCTTGACAAACATTTTCACACGTGTCATGCAGCAGCAATAATCAGTCAAATTCATGATCACCACTGTTAACTCATTTCACAGTTGCATTTAAGCAAATTGTGGCAGATTTAAAAATAATAATATTTAGTATAACCAAAAACCTCACACATTCTGTAGCCTAAATATTACACTGTTCAAACGAATGATCTAATGCTCCACGCTTCCTCTTACCTGGCACGATTCATTTGAACTCTAAATGTCTGATATCTTGACTACATGAAGAAATCCAGAAGCTCTCAGAGCGACCAGCTGCCTTTCTGTCTCTCCCAAGTTCAGTCCACCGTGGAAAATGGCTATCTACACCGCTTGTGCACTCTTAAATCCGGGAAAGTAAATAACATCCCTGGTAATAATAGCAAGGTACGCAGTTCTTGTTACAGAAAGGGAGAAAATTGAAACTAAATGCTGCATTTAGGGCTACCATTTTTGATAAGAGGATAATTGAGGCGACACTGGTGTATAATTAGCGGATAATTTATGCTATATCCACTTTTATTCCTCCTCCCAAAATAAACAAGGTCCATAATCATTACAGACGAATTGTTCTTAATTTTATAGCGCCAGTCTGAATACAGTGTAACGATAATCAAGGAGGATTTGGATATAACTGATTGCGACCATAATTGCTTTTCATTACCATTTAAAGTACATTTATGCCATATCATGAGGAAACTCGTTGTCTATAAAATAGAAATTGAGTGAGATGGGAATGAAGAAAGCCTTGCAGTTGTAGGGTATATTTACATCGTGGTTTATAATGTGATGGCGATTTGCCAAACCACAAATTGTACTCGTAATTTGCATATATTTTCAACTGTGACTGGCTCGTGATTACTACAAGGAAAGGCTGTCACTAACCCGGGCTATTCAGTGACTGGGGCTTAATTAATCCCGAACATATCTGCCGTGAATCCTCTCTGAAGACGCTTAAAACTATGCCTTTTCTGTTTTGGCATTTCGTGTATTCACCTAGGCCTAATATTGTCTATACTGTAAATCACACCCTATTTATTTAAGTGTTGTTCTGTGTGGTTTTATTTGTGCTGCGCGATTATTTTACTATTGTGATTCAGCTGTTTTGTATATGCATTTATAGTGCATTTGTCCACATAAAAGTGACTTTGTAGCTATACGCAAGGCATTGAATTAGCAGTCCTGTATCGTGTTCAATCGGTTCAATGCGTTGTGTTTGCGCGGTTTGTAGGCTAAGCGTTATTTGGCACCTCTGTCGTGGTTACGAAACCGCGCGATTAATTACTTCGATGGCAGCGCGTGATGTTGTCTCCGGAGTGGGAATTGTATTATCAGAGGGATATCCTATTATTATTATTCTCCACATGGTTATGTCTACGGTGGGAGCTGTTAAGGTGTAGGTTAACTCACTGTGAAGTCTCAGCTAAAGCAGAGAACTGATGACGTTAGGTTGAATGACCAATCGGAAGGCGCTGCCCTTTGGAGACAAACCATTTTACTTGTAGTGGCTGCATCAAGTCTGGAAGCAGGGACTCAAATTTAACAGAATCCACCTTAAAATCTCTGCCTTTACTCAAGCCCACCTTCCACCATACCGCGTGAGAATTACAGGACAAGAAGGATAAATTGTGGCGGTAATAACGCAATATCGCCTAACCAAGGAGAGAAAGAAACGAACACAGCGTAAGGACTCATTTGGACTTCAGAGATAGGGGGTAAGTGCTCTCAAAGCAGAAAATTTGATGATGACCATGACTGCGATGGCTGACGGTCTGGAGGCTCAAGACTCGTCAAAATCTGCTTTCATGGAGTTTGGACAGCAATCGCACTCACAACAGAGCTCCCCGTCGATGGCTGCCAGCCATTATCCGCTCCACTGTCTTCATTCTGGGTCTCATCATCAGCACGACAGCTCTCCGTACTCCGGCTCGAACTCCTATAACAGGTCGCTACCTTACTCCTATGTAAGCCATCCCCACCACAGTCCATACCTGCCGTACCACAGCAACGCCAGCGGAGCGCAGACCAGGTTAGACGCCACAGGTAAGCGTGTTTGCGCGCGTGAACAAACAACTCTGTTTTCATTGCTAAGCTGTAGACTACTTCGGTTAAATGTAACAAGGACATACACTGCAAGTTCGTATTTAAAACGCCTAACCCGTTCTCGACTGGTTTTGGCCGTCCTATGTCGGCGATAACGGTGTTCTCCTCAAAATGATTTTTGCGTTCCGTCAGTGATTCTACCCACCATTGCAAATTATAATTAGCATCTAATCGTCTCCGTCTTGACATGTCACTACATGCAATTTCCTAAATATGACAGACAATGTAATTATGCTATAGAGTGTTTGAATGAACATTAGCCTAGACTATTTGTTTGTCGAATAAAACGCATTTAAAATTCTGTACAGACTTTTACATATTTATGTGCGGGAATAATTACACAATATTTACCCTTTTCAGAACAGCAAAAAACAACTGTGATTGAAAACGGAGAAATACGTTTCAACGGAAAAGGCAAAAAGATCAGAAAACCGAGGACGATTTATTCCAGTTTGCAGCTCCAGGCACTAAATCACCGTTTCCAGCAGACTCAATACCTGGCGTTACCAGAGCGCGCGGAACTGGCTGCCTCTCTCGGGCTGACACAGACACAGGTGAGACGTGGACTCATTTGCATTATTAGTGTATTGTGCTTCTCGTTTAGCTTGAGTATTATACCTTGATTGTTGTTATTGATAATGGTGGAATAATGGTGTTTTGGAAGTAGGCTATACAATACATTTGTTTGTCTTTTACCCTGACAAAAATAAACGTGTCATGTTACACTAAATTAGACATCGCCTTCGCTTGACAATTTTACTACCTATGTTTTTTGTCTTTCAGGTAAAGATATGGTTTCAAAACAAAAGGTCCAAGTTCAAGAAGTTGTTAAAACAAGGCGTTAACCCTCTCGAGAGTGACCCTTTGCCCGGCTCCATCGCCCTGTCCCCGCGCTCTCCAGCCATTCCTCATATCTGGGACGTCTCAGCCTCCTCTAAAGGAGTAAACATGTCTGCTAACAGCTACATGCCCGGTTACTCACACTGGTACTCGTCGCCTCATCAGGACGCCATGCAGAGATAGGCGCAACTAGCCCTTTTTAGGCCAGAGGCCTTGATGTTGACATCCTGTCTTCGCCTAAGACGCACATTGTCATCGGTTAACATCCTTAATAGAGACATATTCTGGCCTATTAAGAGGACGATTTCTTTAGAAGGATGAAGACGTGGTGTGGCGAAGGTCAACAATGGAACTAACTATCGGTAGCATCATAAACAGATTGATTAAACATCTGTTCTGTTGACTCTAATCAAACACATTCATGGCCAACATGAAATCGGAACAGGCAGCTTAACGTTTTGCCACATCACACGCGCACGCACGCGCTTGAGTCGCATTTGAAAACGAACTCAAACCTCTTAAGTAGATGTTTCTGATCATGCAAAAGCAAGACATTTGATTGTAAATATATTGTCCGATTTTAGTTGTTAAAAACTTTTTATGTTTTGTCATAAATGGAGTAAATATGACTTCAAGTAACGTGTCGTGCCTTTTTTTCTTATTTTAGATACATTATGAAATAGGCTTTTTAGAATCAGTTATGAATGTGATAATTGGAATAATCTGCATTGAATAAATAATGCATCTATAAAACACTCAAAATTAGGACCAAACGACATGGACAGTAACGTGTAAATAGTTACCTCCACATTTATGACATTTTTTCTAATGCTGAAAGATATCTGAAGAAATAGCAAAATAGCTTACCCGAGTCGGTGGTTTTTCCTACAGAATAGAGCTGCATCTTGACCATCTTGTCATTCTCTAGCTCAATTATTAAGGTATTGACAAAATGTTGTCCCCTTTCTCTCTGCCTTGATCTGAGACGCTGAAAGCCTTTCTCCACAGGATCGATCCCGAACAAAGCATCCAGCTGCAGTCTCGTTCAATATGAAGGAGATATTTGGGACAATTTATGGGTTTTATCCAAGAGAGGTTTTTTTCCATTCTCATAAATGCAGACATAATTAGGGTAATTTTTGATGTAGCCCGCTGATTACAGCGTTTTTACCGTCAAAGATAATTACCTGTAATTTTCTACCACTTTTAATACTAAAAGGCATCTTTATTTGGATTTGAAGTGGCAAAGACGAAACAAAAGATGAAATTATTCGGTTATTCATGTACAAATTGCCGAGGAGAGTGAACACTTGGGATATTATCTAAAATTACAATGATGAATAGAGAAGCCCCTGCAGCTGTCAAATCGTGGATGCCCCAGACGCAGAGAATGAGGCTTGATTTTCTAAAAAGCTTCCCTCATAAACGGATTGGAATGGTTCATTTCAATATTTGCTCTTCCTATAGGAACACAACGTAGCTATATGTTAAAATAGGAACTGTCAAAAACACGCTTGTCATTGGTTTCACACAGAAATGTCTTTCAAATATACCCTGAGATTTTTGCAACCTAAAATACTACAGCTAAGTATTTTTCGGATGAACCACAACTGATTACGCATAATAATAATAATAATAATAAATGTGTTTGTGATAGTTGAAGCCCCTACACATGGAGGGCCCCTGACAGACAGACAGACAGACAGACAGACAGACAGACACAATCAGACAGCCCTGGATACCGAAATGAACAACGTTAACAATACTGAGAATGAACCTAACCTGAGAAAGCACTCTTAGGCTAAATATACAAGAATGTGTGTGTGCTCGTGTGAAAAAAATGGAGAGATAAACACCAATATAAATCATGACTGGTTTACTACATCCCAGTGTTCGTGTCACACGTTTTCCTGCAAACAGCCTGGCTTTCAATGCCCACCCATCAGCGACACTCAGACCAGCCAACAACTAAACAACATGCTAGTAGAGCAACACTTACCTTCGATGAATTTATGGTTTGGCATAGATCAAAATATCTGACTTCACTGTTTCAATAAAGATACCGTAGTGAAAGCGGACGCTCCTGTGTACTGCTTGTGTTGAGTAAGCAAACCCAGGTGTGAAAGTGTTTGCACACCCCGACACCTCTTATATATCGCCTGCAAAATTAGCCGTTATTACTGTCACTGTTTAGTGATGGTGAGCCAGGGAAAAAACCTTCTGCAATCAAGAACCAGGCGCATCTTTGCAAATTATACATAATTGTAAATGTCCAGATTATGATAATGGCGCTAATCCTGGTGGAAGTATAATTATTGTTGAGTGTTACAGTCGAGGGTGTCCAGTAAAGCTAACTGTCATAATTTATACACGGCTTGCAGTGAAATCGATGAGTGGAAAATGTTCAGTTGGAATTTAACAAGGCTCTCGATATAATGGCATGGGATATAGCGTGTTTGTGTATGTGAAATAGAACGAGAGGCAACGTTGGAATTGCTGTATGTGTTTTGAACGTAAGCCTGCGTGCGTAAGTGCGCGCGCGTGTGGCGAGGGATATAAACTAAAATGTATAAGCCTAATAGTACATACTAGGCTATGCTATTCTTCGAATTAGTCTTTCAAATAAAACCATAAACAAACGGCATAGCATGTGTTGTGATTTAGGCTAGCCTAGTTTTTGTTTTATTGTTATGGGAACCATTATATTTGTTTTCAAAACATGGCAAATAGCCCACGGAAACGCTCACTGAAGATTTGTGAGGAAATATCTCCAGTCGACTATTGCCCTGGACTGATTTTTATTATATTGGTTATAGGCCAACAATATTATCAGCTCCACAGTCAACAAAGAAATCTCAAATTAAGCCATGCCATGGTAGTCATTTTAACAATTTATCGTGGCATTCAGCTGTAGAAAGGTTAGCACTGGTTTTAATGAGATGTAGGAGGAGGATCTGTCAGGGCTGGCTTGTGGTCGCTGGAGCCGGTTTGCCCTCACAGACATGCGGACTGCTTCAGATCTCCGCGCCGTCCCTTCGCCTCCTCACCACGATTCAAAGACAGCAAGGAAGAGCACACTGTTTGCCTGGCCACATTTTTCGTTCGTCAGGGGTGGTTTTAATCAAGATAAAGATCAAATATTCAGTTCTACTAACGTAAAAAACATCTCAAATGTATTTGGAATGAATATATTAATAATAATAATAACCTAATAAACTCAGTTAAATGTTACGCTTTCATTTATTTAACTGAAGACCAAATCCGAAGCAAAATAGCCTATATATATTTTTTTTAATTAGTCTGTATATAAAAATTATGTATTTCTTCGCCATTAAATACACTGACATTTTTTTAAGGTAAAATGGTCGCAAACAATATATTTTAGCTACATTTAATAAAAAACATGTTAAAAGTTAGTCCCCTAAATTTGTTTATTTAAATGTAGCTAAACAATATATTGCAACCACTTACCACATGTTTTAGTAAATTCAATGAATTTTTTTTCAGTGTAGCGACTGAAAAAAACGATGTTAATTCATACAATATCATGATTTTCCTAAATTCCATTTAACTTTTTCTTTAGGCCTGCAAAGTCAAAGTCCCGTTAGCAATAGCAGAAATCTCGAGCAAACAGCATATCGCAAAGGCCCTAAAGCCAAAGAAAGTGCTCGGTGCATTGAGCTTGTTTGAGTTTCAAATTAATTTAAAGACGACAAACTGTTCGATAATTAAAGAAAAACACATTTATTTGGGGCTGTCCTTTATGTTTTGGCACATCGTCGGATGTACGCGTTGAGGTCAAAATTCAAGGCACCATTAAGAATGTTTGGGTCCATTGTCCATTTAAAACATTTAATAATTCTTCCAAATGCAATAAATTACATGCACACAATTTACACATTATACACGTTCTTCTAGGACTGCCATATCGATACATTGCATATTCCTCAAAAAAAATTGTTAACACAAGTCCAATATACAACAAAATAATAAACTAATTTCAGTACAACGTTCCTGATCCGAGTGCCAGCGAGTGCTGTAACGTGCCGGGTGCCTGCAGGTGAGAAGTCATGGCCCCGGCGGAGGAATACCAGGACGAGCTGGCGCTCTCCAGAAACGAGGATACCGCTGTGTTAATATTTTGCGGCTGATGGTGAGGTCTCTGAGGACCCTGTGTGTCCCAGACCGCGGGAGACTGCGGTGAATTACACGCCATCGGGTCGCTGGAGCTCGGGCTGTGTTCTGGAGGCAGCTCGCCGTTTTTCATGATCTTCTTTAGTTTTGATCTCTTGTTCTGGAACCAAATCTTCACCTGTGAAGAAACAAACGCTTTCTGAGATTCTGACGGCGAATTCCTTAATAACGCAGTATGGCTGTTTCTGTTAGATTTGTACTTCTTAAAAAAAAAAAAAATTCATAATATCGTTAACATCGTTTATTATTTTAACAGACTTTTAAAAATGTATTAAATGTCTAACAAGCGCTTGTGTGATTCCCAACGTTGCCGCAAGCTCATATTAATATTTAAATAAAACAAAACAATATAAAGCAATATAAAAAAAACAATATAAAGCAGTCATATAAGTATTTCATAAAAGATATTACAATAAAGCATCGGATCAAATCTAGTCGAACCTGTGTCTGTGTGAGTCCCATCGACGCCGCGAGCTCGGCTCTCTCTGGAAGCGCGAGGTACTGCGTGTTCTGAAACCTTCTCTGTAGAGCAGCGAGCTGGAAGCTGGAGTAGATGGTGCGGGGCTTCCGGACTTTCTTGGGTTTACCGTTGACCATCCTCACCTCGGGCTCGGCTGTTTCTTTTTCTAACGGGTGAACAAAAATGAGATAAATACATGGGGATAGAAAAGCATCTCGATTGTTGGCCATTCTTGCGGGGATTTGTGGCATGCGTCGCAGTGCTTACAAATTGCTACTCGTTTAATAAATTGCAAATAAAGTCATCTAGACTTGATTGTCAAAGAATAACTAAATCTTTACGCATTTTACAAACTCTTATTTTCTATGTAATTATCTTCTCAATGCAATTAAGCAGTGGTTTGCATGGCTGTGTATAAATAAAAGACAGTAAATCGTTAAAGAACACATTTCGAATTAGATGCCATGCTGCATCAGCTTAACATTTTGTCCAACTTAATTACAAAATGCAGACCTTATAATAAGAAGCAATTGTAATAGCCTACTATGGCTATATAATATGTTAATACTGCTCAACCATGATAATGTTTATGTAAAATACATTGTAGTAATGATACTAATAATAGGCTAATAATAACAATAATAAACAGTTTAATACATAGGCTATGTAACTGACCTTGCGGGCTCGGCTGTGACTGCACCCTATTATATGTTCCGGCATATTGGTGATATGCAGTGGAGTAGGAGCCGTAATCAGGGTAGGATTTGGCAGGGTAATTTCCAGAAGATCCATTGACTCCGTGGTATTGATACTGATAGGCATTAAGAGGTTTCCCATAGGTGCCCGAGTTCGGTGAACAATAGCCGTGATGAACTCCTCCAGCAGGGCTGTAATAGCCAGAATCCGTGGCTGTCGACTCCGGCAGGGTTGGAGATTCCTGAGATGGATGATGCATCGTGGAGAGCTGAAAGGGGTTTTGGAAATCTGCAGGTTTAATACTCGGAATCCTTCTGTCGAATACTCCAGTCATAGTTTGGATAAGACAACGTAAAACGGCAGTCTAACTCTATAGGGGTCCACAGAGTCTACACTAGCATTGTGTGTGCAAGCGTCAAGCGTCTCTCTCTTGAAGACTGCTTTAAGCCCCGCAGCAAAGACTTGGTTAAATCCTAAATTACGCTGTTACGCACTGCAGGGAGGATCTAGTGCCATTGGCCAAGGACAGCAGACGGCAGTTACTCCCCAACTCGTTCAACCAGTTTCAGAAGAACAAAACAATAAAAAATAAACATCGATAGGGAAATGGATTATTATTTGATATAAGTCTCACTGGACGAAAAGAAGACGGCCGATGATCTATTCAATGTAAATCTACCTATCACCATGCAACAGAAATGTCTGATTACTTAAATATGTTTGGAACACAGTAGGACTACTACATTTAAGGCAGATGGATATCTTTAAGGCATATGCATATTACATATCCCAGATATGATTATGTTTTGTTTATCCTCTCAGACGTTAAAGAGTTTTTTTGTTGTTTTTGTAGGCTATTCTGTCAAAATTATCTCAGGTTTCTGTTTTGCCTGTGCTAATATTGATTTGTGTAAACAGAAAAGTTTCTGTTCCAATAATTTATCATTAAACACTAAAGATTTGATCTCCTATATGTCCATCTGTGTCAGCAGCGGATACTTGGGGATTAGCCTGTTTATGGCAGCAATAAAAAGGCCAAGTTACAGCACATTAGTGTGACTGATTTTATGAAAGTGACACAAACATTGATCTGTACAATATAACTGAACGACTCAAAATGTTGCTAGTTTGTACTATTATTGTTCTTTAAATAGTAATGAAAAGTCGTCCAGCGAGCATTCAGTGAGGTGATCAGCAATAGTGGTGAAACAGTGCCACCAGGTGGAGATAAGTCATGGAAACTCATGGTAGTCCAAGGCTGTTTCTCAATATGCGATCTTGCGTGCTTGTGTTCTCGCGCTACGTCATCATTAACCGTCGAAGTTCAGAACGCAAGTACAGAGGACGCATGAATGTGCCCGGATGTGTTCTTGATATCGAGGATGCACCGAGTGCAGACTTGAGAGAATCGAGCCGTTAGAAATCCCAGAAGACACTGCGTGCGGTTACAATTTTAAATTTAAGCAAATTTGTTTACATTTAAATATAAGTGAAAATGTATCTCAATCTTTAAACGACTGAAAAAGTGAAGTATCTTAAGCCTTAGCTTCTTGAAATATATTGATTAACCCCCTTAAATGTAACTAATTAGCTCATTATCAGGTATAGCCAAATAAAGAATCAATTGAAATCAGCATGTGCAGTCATTAAATTACAGCCAGATGTTTAAAAGTTTTTAAAGAGGCAAGACACAACATTCAAGAATGATTCAAGAATTTATATATGTACAATTGTTTTTAAATAACACGTGTATGGGGAATTTACAGTTAAACCCCAAAAGACCTGGGGTCTCATTTATAAAACTCTCTGTAGATTTAATCCTAAAGGTGTAGGCTACTTAAGCACAAAAGCTAGATTTTGCGTACGTGTGATTTTTTTTCAGATTTATAAAAGCATGCGTACGCCAGAACCTGCGCAAGAATCCCTTTATAGATCCCAGTCAGGGGGAAATTGTGCATACGTGCATCTCCACCCCGTTTCCTCCCCGAAATAACCATATATGGAGCTTACAACGCCTAGTTTTACTATGCATAACCTCATTTGCATATCATGGATCCATGCATATTCCCATCCAGTGACACCATGTTTAACACCGTCAAAGGTATTAAAGACATTAAGGAAATACGAGACCCTGACTGTAATTCCATTTGGGCCATAGCCTAAACGCTAATTTTTATTCCTAAACATTTTTATTTCTAAAATTATCCAGTAGCCTGTTACGTTTTATAATAAATATATTAAAATATCCATAAAAACAAAACGGTTTAAAATAGAAGATCTCATTCTTTTACACTAGTATTCCAATTGTTTTAAACGATTCAAATAAAATTACATTTATGCAGTTTTGCTGATAAGGTGACCATAAGCTGAACATCAATTTTTAGTGGAAACAGCTGATATAATAGGCCTATATTTTTCGCAGTGTAAATACAATTGTACGACTCGGCGAATTACTGAAAGTATTTTAAAAAGGAAATGTGCAAATTTTATACCGTTGTCCTTTAATGGTATCCTTCAAATATCCTGTTTCCGCCATATATTAAAGTGCATATCATGATCATTATTCTCGCAAAAAAAAAAATTACTCGTAACATGAGATCTGCAGTTTAGTTTATAAATGAATTATTGTGCACCTATAGCACTCCTTCCTGTCATTAAAACAGGATGTCACATGAAAAGTAATCAAATGCATCCACTCACTATATGTCCACATTTAATCTTGTTTAACTGTTGCGTAATGGCTTTTTGTCATTTCAGTGCTTAATGAGAGTGGAATATTTATTGTAAATGCATATCGAAATGAAAACAGTTTTAAATAATTTACTTCATTTCTCCGCACTCCAAAAGAGTTTGTACACATGGTCTAGATTTTACGCCAAGATTATTTTTTTATAAATCCGGATATGTGCGTGGAAAATAGCTTACGCATATGCCCATTTTGTGCGTACGGCAGCGTTTATAAATGAGACCCAGGAGTCAGATTGCGATTGATTAAATACATTTACAGAAGAAAATAGTTTGCAGATTCATCCGCAGAAGTCAGCTCCAACACGATGGAGTTCGTAGGCCGCTCTGCTTAGCCTACTATTCAAAATCCTCAACAATTATACCCTAACAGAGATTTCTAATTACATAAATACATAAAATATCCTGGGTAATTTTTTTAACCCAAATGCTGGGTTGAGCCATTTTTGGGGGTTATTTTTTCAGTGTTTGGGAAGTTTTTTTGTTACACAGCCCCTAGGTCAAATGTAACAACCTAATGTTTGGGTAGTTTTTTGGTGTTACTCGATCCTGAGTTAGAGTAACCCAGTGGTTGGTTTATTTATCACGGGATTTTGCGTCGTCTTCTGGAGAGCAGCTCTAAGCGCCATCGAATTGAAGCATTTCTTTGGTAAATACAGGTTTGTGTACATTTTATTTTATTGATCAAATCGTTTCTGTGCTGTATATCGTTCAATTTTATGCAGAGCAACACAGGTGCGAGGTGTGAATCACTAAACACACGTTGCTCGCGTTGCATCGGTCTTATTGGGTGATGAAGAGTCTGATGCTTTGCATAAATTAAACTATTATATTTATAAAGATACAGAATACAAATATGTGGATGTTAAAATATGTCCTCGGAGCTGTTTACTGTTTGTTTTTGGGAAGGTTATGAAGGCAATCGTAGTTCATTTCCGCCATGAGTGAAGCGCAGTGCGGCGGTCTTATCCGTGAGCAGTTCCCGCCGAACACGACTCCAGCTCGGGTGCGAGAGCCAGTGCCGTTACGGTGGAAACAGAATTACAGATTGGTCGATTTACTCGTGAATTACGTCTGTTTAATGTTTAATCTTTACTTCTAATGTTTGTTAAACGAGATTGAATGGGCAATGTGTATATAGCTTACATAAAAACGATATAAATAATGCCGTAAATGAGAAATAAAGGAAGTTATCATGTAAACCAGTGGTTCTGGAGTATTTTCCAAATGTTTAGAGGATTTAAGTTAATCTGTAAACATTATTTTATGCATAAAGTAAAAAAAAAGCTAGTATTACAAACGAATCAACCCAATAGCTGAGTTAAATCAACCCTTCATGATGGGTTAAATAAATAACCAAATTTACTGGGTAAAATTAACCCCAAATGTGTTCTGTCCTATATTTACCCAGCCCTTGGGATAAAAACAAGCACAATTGGTTTGTTTTTAACCCCGTAGTTTTTAGAGTATAAGTCAGCAACATTCTGATTGGTTCTACAATCAGATAAACTTAAACAGTTTCCACATATAGACATAAACAGTTTTTTATATATTAGATTACATTTTATTTTGATGGTCCCCTTTAGTCTATTGACAAGCAATTTTTCAACTACATGTCATCTAACTCTCATTAGAGTATTAGTAGATTTAAGGTTAGGATTGGTAGAATAAGTTGATGTACTTGCAAAGTTGCTTATAGTCAGTTTGTCTTTTGGTGAACTATCAAAATAAAGTGTTACCATATATTTAGCAGACATACTACTAATACTCTAATGACTGCTATAGTTGACATGTAGTTGCAGAGTTACTTACCAACAGTTGTCTAAAGGGTACCATCAAAATAATCAAGCTGATATTACAATACAAATAGTTCAAAGCAAATGTGTACATGTTCATCTGATTTGATATCCGATCGTATGGCCGTTTGAGAAATGTTGTTTGCTTTAAGTACAATGATGTTACTTCACTTAAAGCAGACAAAGACCTAATAATGCGACCACATTATAAAGCCTTTTGGAATGTTTTCATGAAGAATTTGTTTTTTACAGTAAAAACCCTAATAAGATGTACTAAGTTATTGTGCAGATCTTAAACAATGGCAAGATATGATACCTAATACATTATAACTATATATGATAAATATAATTAATTGTAACTGAAGTGGATGCAACATGTCCATTTGTGTTATAAATCATCATACTCTTAACCACACAAGTATTATAAATGGTTCTTATGATTATTTATAAGATGATACAACATATTATACGTTTTTTTATAATGAATTATTAATTCATTAATGTATTATAAATATAGGCTTCACAGAAAGTGTCACCATCAATCCTTCTATTAAAATCTTACACCTCACTGAAATAGTTATCAGAGAACAATCACAGTTGGGTTAACCGAAATATCAGTACCAAAATGGTGCACTGGGCATTGTGCAAAAAAAAAAATTTTTACATTTAGCAGATGCTTTTATTCAAAGTGACTTACAGTGCATTCTGGCTATACATTTATTGTCAGTGTGTTCCCTGGGAATCAAACCCACAACATTTTGCGCTGCTATCACAATACACTACCACTGAGCCACAGGAACACTCCTATTCAGAATTCTATCAGAGTAGAATTCATATTCTACTCTGACCTGTAATGATAATCCAGACTAGAAATGAAGACCTGCTCAGCCTCCTGCAAGGACAATATCTGTAGGACAGCCAGGGCATATTTGATGGCCTATGGGAAAAAAATAGTTAATTTAAGCATAATATTATACCACTACTGAACAGCAAGCCATTATACATGGGTCCTTACACGAGTAGCAGTTTATACAGTAGATTTTGTAAGTGCAGGAGCAGGAAAGCATACAAACACATTACATGGTCCGGCATACCACTGCAATAAGAACACCACAGATGAACTGCTCTTCATCTGTGCAGCTCAGATTGAAATTGATACGTTTAAGACAAAGATAAAATCATTTGCAGCATAGTTAGAATATACTGTTAATGTTATTCCTAGAGTTAGTCTGTAATGATGAATAAATGTGAACACTGTTAAAGTAGCACCAAACGCTCCTTTGATCCCAGTAACTTTACAATGAAGTCCACCAATCTCTTTTTCTCTGCGGTGCGGTCATCGAAGGCCTGAATGTGGATTCCACATTCTATCTATTTCCTCAGAGATAGCACTTTGTACACTGGCTGGTTGTGCAGGAACATACTATGTGGGGGGACTCTGCCCACTTCAGCCATGGGACATCTCATTCAGCTGGGGTTATGATTTTGTGTTATAGGTTTCAAGGCTCAATTGTTGACCATAAAAGTGATACAAATAGTCATTGGTTAATGGTGTAGATCAAAGGGGTTAAATTCATCTTGGTATGTGTATATGGTTACAAATGCAGAGCCCTAAACAAACTATGTTATGCTGATTAGTGTGTTATTATTAACCAATGGAAGGTGACATATTCAGTGGATGAAGTTATCATGGGGGGGGGGGGGGGGGGGGGGTTAATTTGGTCCCAGACAACTCAATTGATCGTCTTCCCTCTAGAGGGCACCATCACACTTTTGATTTTCAATAACCTGGTTTCAAATACAAATTTGATTGACTGCTGGAGGTTAAAGAATTCAGATGTTAGACAGTACATATGGTTCAATGCATCTAACAATGGGCAGTGCTCCGGGTTGGACTACTGGTTTATTCCATTTAACTGGTTTGATAATATCTCTAAATGTGAAATCTCCACAGCTCTCCTAACAGACCATTGCTCAGTGACTCTGATCCTTACCATAATTAATAACGAGCGACCTCAAAACATAATTTGGAAGTTCAATAGTAATCTTTTTGCGTAACAATGACTTCCGTTAAGAAGTTAAAAATCTCATTGTTGAGGTGACATCTTCAGATTCTTCACCATTAAATAAATGAGAGTGGTTTAAATTCAAAGTTAAAGAAGCATGTGTCCGGACTGAGGTGAAATAGTTGGGTTTAACAATATCTAAGGATGTTCGTAGGATGTTAATATTGAGAAACGTGTGTCACTGGCTGACCAGAGATCTCACAGTATTTGGAAGAGTTAGTCTATCTAAAGCTGAAGGTGTGTCGATGGTAATATATCCTTGTCACTCTTTGTTTATTTCTAATAACAATATTAGGAAGGCCAACTCAGTAATTTTTCAATTTCTATGGAGAAACAAAACTCATTATTTAAAAAGTTCCCAGTTAGTTAAAGAGCATAAAATGGCGGATTAAAAGCCTTATATTTTGAAGCCTTGACAGGCTCATTTAGAATTAATTGGTTAAAAACTTGTTTTGCTTGTTCCAACTCTATGTGGTTTCACATACCTTTACTTTACTTTCACATACCTAGGGCTATTTTTGGAAAGCTTGGTGGTATGAATTTTTTACTGATATGTGATTTAGATATTAACAAGATTCCACTTGCATTGTCTAAATTTCATAGTCAAATACTACACTTTTGGAAAATGATATTCTCACATAACTTTACTCCGCATAATTCGGTTCTGTGGAACAATACTTATAAGCAGAAAATCTGAATTTAAAGCTGAATGGTTTGACAAGGGAATTCTCTTTGTAACTGACTTGATGGATTGTAAAGGTGTTCTACTGGATCACACCAGCTTTGTTGACCGTTCGTTCTAATATTAACTGTACTCACAGAGAGTATCAAAACATTTGTAAAGCTATCCCTGAAGCCTTGATCCACCTAATACAGAATACTTCGACTTACTCTGATGTCACTCCAATATTGCTGAATTTATCAATTGGTCATCATAAATTACTAGATAAAAAATTTAACAATAGGGTTGCTACGGATGCTTTTAAATCTAAATTGTTCCATGATTATAATAAAAACAACTATTAAACTTTAAACTATTCCACTCCTCTCTGAGATTACTTAAAAATTGTCGTGCCCCGAAAATATCATCGGACATGTCCAAGTTTCTTGTGTTTTAAATTATTTATTTTTTTTGCCTTACATGTATTGTGGATCCCCTTAAGGTTTGATGCTGAATGTTATTGTATTTGGTTTTATACTATGCTATTACCTTTATGAGTTATTGTATTCTATTCTGTTAATAATAAAAAAGGAACATACTACCCGAAGTTTCTTTACATCTGTTATACATTTTCGAAAAAGACAATATATGGCCACTGCAACAGTGCATTAATGCCGGTGTTGACTAGTGAAATGTCAGTCTAATAACAAATCAAGGTTAGTGGATAGGTTAATGTTTAATAAGCTACCCACTAGGTTTGACTATCACGCGATTAAATATTGGCCTAATGATTCTGTACAATCGAATTAATTATTTTGACCAAATAAAAAACTTTGAGCAAAAACAGTGCATTGTACAACAAAAAGCAAATTATCAAGTCAATAACTACAATTTACACATTCACTTGTGTAAAGAAACTGTTTTCAAACTCAGTAGGTCTCCATAATAAATAAAGTATGCATATATTTTCTGAAAAAATATATTTTTAACAAGGCTTTTTCAAATGACATTTGAATGCTTTATCCAATGATAAAAACCCATCCTCAGGGTCAGAGACAAATTGTGTGTCATTGTTTTTTAAAACAAATTTCACCCATTTAAAATGTGGGAGCAAAAAATAAAAAACAATAAAAAGTTTCTTAGCCTAGCCTTGTTAATAAAAGTTGATAAATTTACATTACGATTAATTACATTAATTACATTAAATTAATTACATTACGAGATACAACAGAATAACACAACTAAAATAAAATATATAAAACATAACAAAATTATTATATCCTAGACCTTTTACATTAAAACATGCCACTTTTTTAAGCCTTTAAACAAAGCCGGAAATGACGTTTTATGACCGCCAGCGTTATTTAGACATGGTTAAATTCAATTCAATTTAATGAATGTTTTGTTTCTGCTCTTGGTGATTTTGAATAAATACATTAAATAAAGCGCAAGGCGCCGCTGAGAGACCTCACACATAAGTTCGTGTCTAGTTCTTTGAGCTGTGAAGCAGTGAGAGTGTCGGGTAACTAGGCGCTCGTGCTGTGAAGGGGGGATGGGATGGGGCTAACGTACTCAGAGCTCTCGTGCTCTACTAACTCCGCGCGCTCATTAATCCTAGTTTTCTCCTTTATATCGATGCTGTTTTGAATTAAAATTAATCTTTCCCGTTACCACATATGTTACGTGGAATCAGAAAATCAAAAAGTATCGGTCTGCGATTGAATTTTGGTGCAGAAAGAGTTTAAAATGTATCCCATTGGAGCAGCTGGTGGTGAGTATTATGATTAGCGAGCGTGCTAGCGACGAAACGCTAACTGAATACTTGTGATGGTTTCGATAAAGATAAAAATGTAGTTTAATGGCGTTCGCCTGTACATGACACAAATGTTCAAATAATGTTTTAGATCATAGTTCTGAAGTGTTTTTTCCATCTCTGCCGATGGTTTGTTTTGTAGGCCCATTGTTATTGTTAGCCTGCTAGCTAAGCTTGTTGACCTGCTGGCTTTGGAATGTGCAGCAGCTTGTTAAACTCCTATCCATGTCAACTTTTAAACGTTAAAATGACGTACTTTATAACTATTTTAGGTTTGATATATAGTCGTAGTTTAGAGTTTTATTGTCTACTTGTTTTAACGTTGGTAGTTAGGCAACACAGGTCAGTACCTGGCTAGCGTTAGCTGGAGAAAGTCTAACTGGTGTTGCTCCAGGTAGTAAACGTTACTAACTAACGTTCTAGTTTCCAAATGTTGCACGTTTTTGGTCGATTTGCAACTTGTGTATTTGCACAGTTGCGATGCTCAGTTAAAGTTGAATGTGTATATCTAAATTACGAACACTAAATTATTATTGGAGTATATGAGATGTGGTTTTTGAGTATTGTTTCTTTATTACATTTCAGTAACGAGTATTGAAACTCCAAACGCATTTCACACATTTTAAGAAGCAGTAAAACTACATAACTTTTTGTTCGTCAAACTTTGTTGGTAACACTTTACAAAAAAGTACCATTTAGTTAATTGCATTAGTATACATTAACTGAAAACGAACACTGCTTTTACAACACGTTGTTACTTTCAACGTGCTAATATAGATTGTTTAGTAATGCTTTAATGTCAACAAATGGGACCCTATTGTAAAGTGTTGACACTTTGGTTTCTTAAAGTGATGAGTGTTGTATTATATGCTTTAGAGCAGAGCTTCCCAAACTTCAGAGGGGTAAGGTCCCCCAAAAACATAGCAAAAGCTCCACGACCCCCCTCACAACCTCTCTTAAAAAAATTGATTAATGGTATAAAGATATATAGTTGTATATTGGATATATTTAATAAAGCAGATGGCCTCTGCAGAAAATTATCAACATTTATCTACCAGTTTGTAAGAATTTCATGTGAACGATGAGAACTACCATAAAATGTAATATTTGTAGTATATGCTGGTGAAAGTAAGATGATGTAAACATTCTTTACAAATATATTTAAATCCATAATACTACACTTTCTGCAAACTATTTATAATTATATTGCATCAAAGTGTGTAACAGAAGTAGGGATGCACCGAATGTTCCACCGAAAATAGGAAAAACCTCTTTCGGTGTTCAGCAGAATAAGCGAAAAGACCAAATAATTTGTACCGAACAATGACGTTACGCGATCAAATAGAGGCGTGCACTAATGCAGCAAACACGTCTGCTGTGTGGAAGCATTTAAAACGAGAGAGAGAGAGACGCAGACATCATTACAAGCACAAAACACTGACAGCGAGAGACTGCTTAGCGCTGCTTCTCATGTCTCCGATGAGAAGAGGAAGGGGTGATTGTTGCTGGTTACTGTGATGATTGAAATCATGAAATGGATTAACAAATAAACTACAGAATGTTATGTTTTTTTAAAACACGCACGAATAGCATGTATTCAAACAGCGCTGCACGAGCTTGCGGCGCCAGGGTTCAAAGTCCAAAGAAATTCTGCTCTGAAACACTTACTCCTCATTTGCTCATTTTTTTTTAAGGCGTGTGACAATGTGATACGTGTGACAAACATCTTCCCAAATTTGTAATGAGATATATCTGAGAAATATCTGCATGCTGTTGTCAACAAAAAGAAGCACTGAGGTCTTCCTGCGTGTTTCCGCCAAAATAAAAGCTCCATCAACATTCATACATTTGAGTATTGTAATTTTACTCTTGTTCTGTAAAATAAAATACAAAGACAATAAAAATGATATAATAATTACCCTACAACAGCTGTATTAATACATTTACTATGACATTCACCAATAGTGTTCAAATTGGGATCTGTAATATTTTCTAATGTTTTAAAAGAAGTCTCTTCTGCTCAGCAAAGCTGCATTTATTTGTACAGAAAAAATAAAGCCTGATTCAGGAGGGGTGTCTCAAAAATGGCCAAAACATTTTATTTGACTAACTTATTCATTTGAAGTTAAATTGTGCTTTGTTGGTATAATGTCTGATAGGATGTATACAAATGTTCAGTGTTAAGTCTATTATTATTTGTATGGCAGGACAAAACAGTAAAAAGTAGATTTTGGCTATTTAATTTATGCAATAGTGAAAAATTAGGCCTACATGGGGGAGAATAAAATGCGCAAAATTGTGTTCGGTATTCAGCCCAGTGTTTCATTTTGTTCAGCTTCAGCCAAGAATTTTCATTTCGGTGCATCCCTAAACAGAAGCTGTACATTGTTCACAAATCTATTGCAATGAAACTATGTTTTTAAAAAATAAAACCTAAAAACATCTAAAATTCATTTGTGTAATAAGGAGGGGGAGATCACATTTTAGAACAATTCAAATATTTGAATTATTTAAATATTTAGATTTAACCTAGCTACATAGGTACCCTGCAATACCGCTACAGCCCACAGTTTGGGAGGTACTGCTTTAGAGCATCGTTGATATGTGTGGGGCTTCTGAAATAGTGGTAAATAAAAGCAGTTGCTGTAGTTCAATGAAAAGACATCCTGGTGCTTGTGTGTGTGGGAGAGTTTGGCAGGTTGTTGAGTTGCTTGTGTGGTGTTGTGATAAGGAGGTAAAAGGCTTGTTGCCCAGTGGGATGGATTCATGTCCCTAGTATCTTCCTGGCATGTTGTGTTTTTAGGGTTGATAAGATGGGGTGAGACAGTTCAAGGAATCTGTCAGCGAAAGACTTCAGATACCCACTGCCTCATTGTACATGAAAAGTGTTTCGCACTAACTTGACCTGTTTTTCCCAAATGAACAAGCACTGCAGCTTGCCCCAATTTTATTGTATGCTAGACATTTGGAAACCACTAAATTTGATAGATATTTATGATTAAAATCAACTGCTATAATTTGATCGTATAATCAGTGTAATTTTACTGTGCTGTTATTTCATGGTTTTACATATATTTCTGCACATGATCACTAGTGTAGAAGTTTGTTTGAAATAAACCAGTTATTATGTCTTATAGCTGCTGAGCTGAGTCAGGAACATCAGTCTTCGGGGTCAGATGTTTCTGGTAAGAAGCCCAGACTAAGCTGGTCTGTTGACAGCCTAGCATTTATTTTCAGTACTGTTTATCAAGTTGCTTGAAATGTTTAATTAAAGGAATTATTGTCTTGAAGCTTAATTTATTGTTAAGAGCTTTGTTTGAACACTTTTTCTCTAAAACCTTCAGTATTGCATATTATTTTTCAATTTTTGCCAGCTGATTGGGTTTGTGCAGTAGTTAAGTTTATTATTTAAACAGTATCTCACTGTAACAAATCCCCACAATAGGGCACAATTTGCTGTATTAATTTGGAAGAAAAATTGTTTTAGCTGTATTTTGAATTTTGCACTTCATTGTGGTGTGTTTTAGGGTAAACGGAAATGTCTGTAAAAATTAATATAATTTAAAAATAATATTAATATGTACAGCATGAGCACAAGTGCTGTTGTACTGAACATCAACATGGCTGTGATTTATTATTTGAACATTCAGTACAACAGTGTAAGTGTGATAATGATTTTCAATACAGTTAAACAAACACAAGGTTAATAGCAAATTAGTAACATTTCAAATTAATGTTGGCCAGTTAGTATGTATAAATGAAAATAAAGATGTTATGTAAGGTGCGGTGCTTGAGTTTATATGGCACAGCAGAGCTCTAAAAGTCGTACCTAAATGTTTATATAGGTCTAATTGATAAGATTAAGTTGCCACTGAACTAAAAATGATAGCTTAAAATAATAGACTTGGTTAAAAGAAGGTAGTGTTTCTAATTAAACAAATTAACTCTGTGTGTGTGTCCCACAGCTCCCCTGTCTCCTCCAGCTCCAGAGTATGTCTTCAAACCACCTCAACGGCCAGACTTTGGCACAATGGGTAGAACAATCAAGCTTCAGGCCAACTTCTTTGAAATGGAAATACCCAAGTTGGAGGTGTACCATTACGACATAGATATAAAGCCTGAGAAATGCCCACGGAGAGTTAACCGGTAACATCTTTTGACTGAAACTTGAAATTTCAACTGATTGTTTGGAAGGATATTTATGCTTACTTTTTTTGTAGAGAAATTGTTGAGCACATGGTCCAGCACTTTAAGACACAGATCTTTGGAGACCGAAAGCCTGTGTATGATGGAAGGAAGAATCTCTACACTGCCATGCCTTTACCCATTGGAAGAGAGAAAGTATGCACTAATAACGCCATGTTAAAGGATGTGTTGGCTTTTTGATGTTTATGTTTGATAGACCAGTTACTGAAATATCTTATACTGTTGCTCTGTACATTCTCAAAATGCTACAGTGAAGTATTTTCACATTTTTACATCATACTGATGTCCCGAACTGCTCTTTTAGGTGGAGCTGGAGGTCACAATTCCAGGCGAGGGAAAAGACAGGAGTTTTAAAGTAGCTATAAAATGGATGTCTTGTGTGAATCTGCAAGCTCTACATGAAGCACTGTCTGGACAGCTTCCAAACATCCCTTTTGAGACCGTTCAGGCTCTGGACGTTGTCATGAGACATTTGCCCTCTATGAGGTTAATGGTTGTTTTGTTAACTCTGTTTTTCATAAATCACCATTAGGGGGTGTCATACTTCATCTTTCTGCAGAATGTGCCGTTCTAAAGCATATTATTGCTGTCTGCAGGTATACCCCAGTCGGACGTTCATTCTTCACTCCCTCTGAGGGCTGCTCCAACCCCCTCGGTGGAGGAAGAGAAGTTTGGTTTGGCTTTCATCAGTCTGTTCGACCATCCCTCTGGAAGATGATGCTCAACATTGATGGTTAGTGTGCACTGATATCGTTAATAAATGTTTCTTGAAAACTTCTTCTACTAATCTTTGTTTTGTAATATTTATCTTTAGTGTCTGCCACTGCGTTCTACAAAGCTCAACCTGTGATTGAGTTTATGTGTGAGGTGTTGGATTTTAAAAGCATCGAAGAGCAACAGAAGCCCTTAACGGATTCCCAGAGAGTGAAGTTTACCAAGGAAATCAAAGGTCAATTATTACAGTAATTAGTGACCTCCCTAATGGTTTTTATGGATTTTATTTGAGATTTTCAGAACACTGATTTATTTTCATCTATCAGGTCTGAAGGTTGAAATCACTCACTGTGGACAGATGAAGAGAAAATACAGGGTGTGTAATGTGACAAGGAGACCAGCCAGCCATCAAACGTAAGATCTTTCACAAAAAAACTGACTTGGAGGTCTTTCTGTATGAATGCCATTCATTTTATATTCCTCATTGTTATGATGCAAGGGTAAAGGGTACTGTTTTAAAAATGTATTTTACTTGCCTCCAGGTTTCCATTGCAGCAAGAGAATGGTCAGACCATTGAATGCACTGTTGCCCAGTACTTCAAGGATAAGTACAAACTGGTGCTGCGATATCCACATCTCCCATGTTTACAAGTTGGTCAGGAGCAGAAACACACCTACCTTCCGTTAGAGGTTGGTCAAGACCACATCTTACGCTCACTTTTTCCACCCATCTCTGTCATTTATTTCTCTGAATGTCATTAACTTTTTTTTTTTATTCAGGTCTGTAACATAGTAGCCGGACAGAGATGCATCAAGAAACTGACAGACAATCAGACCTCCACTATGATACGTGCCACAGCCAGGTCTGCGCCTGACCGCCAGGATGAGATCAGCAAACTAGTATGTGAAGTTCTCTGTACATTTTCAGTTTTATAAATCTCATCCACACCTCATGATGGATTTAAATTGCTTGTAACAGATGAGAAGTGCCAACTTCAACAACGATCCTTATGTGCGTGAGTTTGGAGTTTTGGTAAGAGACGAGATGACTGAGGTCAATGGTCGGATCCTTCAGGCACCTTCAATTCTCTATGGTGGAAGGGTAGGAACCTGTCCTGATAAACTTAACATTTGTCTTGCTGACCTTGTGGTTGAATTCTGAAATCTGGATGTGTCTCTCTGGCTTTTTCAGAACAAAGCAATAGCAACCCCAGTTCAAGGTGTGTGGGACATGAGGAACAAGCAGTTCCACACAGGGATCGAGATCAAAGTGTGGGCTATTGCCTGCTTTGCCCCGCAGAGGCAGTGTACAGAACTTCTTCTGAAGTAAGTCAGCTTTGACCTGGATCTGGAGAAGTTTTTGTATTTGGTGAAATAATTTAAAAATGTCAGACCCTTGCATGGTCTAATCCTTTGTTTGTTTTCTTTAGGGCATTTACTGACCAGCTCCGTAAGATATCACGCGATGCTGGGATGCCCATTCAGGGCCAGCCGTGCTTTTGCAAATACGCCCAGGGAGCAGACAGTGTGGAGCCCATGTTCAAACACCTCAAGTACACATACCAAGGCTTACAGTTGGTGGTGGTCATCCTACCTGGGAAGACTCCGGTTTATGGTAATTTAGCTCCTCTCTGTTTCTTTCATGTTTTTGTTTGCAGTGTATTTTGTAATACTCTAATCTGTCAATTCTCACAGCTGAGGTGAAGCGTGTTGGAGACACTGTTCTTGGCATGGCCACGCAGTGTGTCCAGGTGAAGAATGTACAGAAAACCACACCTCAGACCCTTTCCAACCTCTGCCTCAAGATTAATGTCAAACTGGGTGGAGTCAACAACATTCTACTTCCACAGGGCAGGTGAGGGCAGCTTTTCCAAAAGCCTTTGACATGCAGAAAGCTTAAGGCATTTTCTGAGTCTTTGTTTGATTGTTAGTTAACGCCTGGGCTGCTTTCCCATGAAACTTGACCAGAACCTATACTTAGCTTATTTTTTTATTTTTTTTGCATCGCTTAATCACTGTTTTTGTTTGTAGGCCTTTGGTGTTTCAGCAACCAGTCATCTTTCTGGGTGCAGATGTGACTCACCCACCAGCTGGAGATGGCAAGAAACCCTCAATTGCTGCTGTAAGCCTGACAAACCTCTGATATTTTAATGCTGATTGTGTTAATTGTATAATGCCAAGTAGCACTAATACATCAAGTATGACCAATCTACCTCTTGTACACATTTTTAAGCATCACCTATAACCATTTTATATCATATCACATATCATATAACCTCGAACGTCTTTAATAATGCTTTTAACATCTCAGAGCTGGGGGGCCCTCTAAAAAAAAGTATATAAAAATATTATTTTGTTATTTATATATATTATTTAGGTTGTTGGCAGCATGGATGCCCATCCAAGCCGATACTGTGCCACGGTGCGAGTGCAGCAGCACCGTCAAGACATCATTCAGGATCTAGCCACAATGGTGAGAGAGCTGCTGATCCAGTTCTACAAATCCACACGCTTTAAACCAACGCGCATCATCTACTATAGAGACGGCATCTCAGAGGGCCAGTTCAACCAGGTAGGTTGCTGGCCTACACTTTTTGTCAACGCTTGCTAAGTGGTGCTGATACATTTCGTTTAATCTTCATTGTACTGTTTTGTCTATGCAGGTTCTACAGCATGAATTGCTGGCTATTCGTGAAGCCTGCATCAAGCTGGAGAAAGATTATCAACCAGGCATCACCTTCGTAGTAGTGCAGAAGAGACATCACACCAGGCTCTTCTGCATGGACCGGAATGAACGGGTTGGTTATGGCAATGCTTTTTAGCTCTATTTATGTGTTTATTGACATAAAAAATGCTTCTAGCAATGAGTACACACAGTTTGTACGATTATAAACGGTGCTCAGTATGTTTTAAGAGAACTTCCTGCATAGGAAGGATCCAGTGAGAAATGTGATTATTGCAAACATGTTTTTAATCAGAAAAGCATTTGCTCTTTTCATTGTTAAAGAATGATTAATCTAGAATGTATTAGAATTGAATTAAGTACATATCCTTGAGTAAATTATGTATGTTAAATTATGACATTTTCTGACTTTATAATGTTTTTATTTTTAAATGTCTTTTAAATTTTCCTTTCTAAATTTCTGTTTATATTCAAGGTTGGAAAGAGTGGCAACATCCCTGCTGGTACCACAGTTGACACCAAAATTACTCACCCGTCTGAGTTTGACTTTTATCTTTGCAGTCATGCTGGAATTCAGGTACCATTGAACATTTCAAATGGAATCCCATTGAAAGGTCGATACAAAATTAATAGACTTACTATATAAAGTGAGTGCTTATGAATAATTTGTTCCTAGCTATCATTGGCTTTAGTGTTGGTGATCAATATGCTTGTCTAAGTGTGTGTGATTTCAGTTCTTCATAATTGCTGGATCTCCACAGGGAACTAGCAGGCCGTCCCACTATCACGTGCTGTGGGATGACAACCATTTCACCTCTGATGAGCTGCAGGTCCTCACCTACCAGCTGTGCCACACCTACGTGCGCTGCACCCGCTCTGTCTCCATTCCTGCACCAGCCTACTACGCCCACCTGGTGGCGTTTCGTGCTCGCTACCACTTGGTTGACAAAGAACATGACAGGTACTGGGTCTTATTACGATTAAAGGGTTAGTTCACCCAAAAAAGAAAATTAGTCTGTGTTTTACTCACCTTCGAAGCATCCTAGGTGTATGTGACTTCCTTCTTTCAGACGAATCTAATCAGAGTTATATATAAAATTGTCCTGGCCCCTCCAATCCTTACAATGGGACTAAACGGGTGTTAGCTGGATCCTGTTCGGAAGACTTGAATTAAAGTACGCGCACTGTAATAAAACATCCCTCACACGGCTCCGGGGGGAATACGTATTCCTGTAGCAAATCATGTGTTTTTGAAGGATAAATATCCATATTTCAAACGTAATAAATACTTCTCTCACTACATCTAACTGCCATAAGAGGAAGCAGTCAAGGCGGATGACGTAATACGTATGTCATGCGCATGCCTCTGGGAAATGTAGTATGAGAAGGAGAATTCTCATTCACAGAAGTGAATAAAACAGTTTCCTTTAGCAAAGCAAAACCAGTCTCCTTTCAGCTCATATCAAAATCATCCAACATTTTCCTTTACAAATCCTCGTTTTGTGCTTCTAGACTGGCGTTTTGTTTTGTTCTCTTTCAGCGCTTGTCTCTAATTTCACAAAGCATGCACATTACGTCATCTGCTGCGACTGCTTCCGCCTGTGACATTTAGATGTAGTGAGAGAGAAGTGTTTATTATGTTTGTTATATATGGATATTTATCCTTTAAAAACACATGATTTGCTACAGGAATACGTATTCCCCCTGGAGCCGTGTGAGGGATGTTTTATTACAGTGCGCGTACTTTATTTCAAGTAGGTTTGTCAAATTGGCTGAAAAATTTAATTAGAATTTTTTACTAAAATATCAAAATTCGAATTATATTCGATTTTAAAAGGCATAAATTCAGTTAGAACAAAAAAAGCTTTTGGCTTCTCTCCTGAGGCCACAAGAGGACGCATAGAGCGAAATATTACCAAATGCACGTTTCTTCAAAGTAGGGCTGGGCAATATGAGCAAAAATTCATATCTCAGTATTTTTTGGCTGATTCGCGGTATACGGTACACAACTCGACATTTTGTATTTGGATTAAACAAATAAATAAAGTGAATATAACCATGTAGGCATATATACTGTGCAATTTTTTTTAAATCACATTACATTATAACATTGCAATCTAAAAACAAAAATAATGCTTTTAAAGCAGTTAAATTTACTAAACTAAAAAATAAAAAAGCACAGACTAGGCTAATTGAGTAAAAAGGCTATTTTGATTACCCATTACAGTCACTTTACAGTTAGTGCTATCATACAAATACACTTACTTGTAGGTTTAAAATGTCCAACTACAAACATTTTAGCTAAATTTATATTTTAGTCCGAGTTATTGCGCTCTTTGGCGCACATGCACACGGCGGCACGCGTTCAGAACCAAGTCTGTGAAGCTTAGCGGAGATTGAAAAAGCTCATGCACGTCTGACATCAAAATGGAAATATTTCCATGGCTTTCTAACATTTACTGATGGAGAATATACCTGTGAAATGTGCTCTTTTCCTAAATGCATAACTTACATCTCAAAACAGCGCGTCTCTGTCAGGCCACACGCAGACTTTCTGTCAGAGCCGCTTTAAACTCAAAGATTTATCATTGCTGATACACGTATTTGCTTTGGGCTCTCTTGTGAGAAGCGAGTGCAACGATGATAGATGTTTCTCTAGAAAATGCCATACATATATGTTCTGTGTGAACGGCTTGGTTTCAGTTTTGAGGTAAACAATATCTTCTCCACATTGATGTTATCTTTTTCCTCAATATTCTGAATGTGCAGCGCTGCATCGAATGGGTTCAACTGAACAGGCTAAAAAAAAAACATTAAAATGTAATGACACCTCGTCATCGCATTTTTTGTGCTAAGCTGCGTGACGGACATCTAAAATTTGAATGCAGCGTTTTGCATTCGAATGTGGATTTGTATTTTAAAATCGACGAATATCATAAATGTGTTTTTTCTTTTTTTTGACAGCCCTAATTTCAAGTCTTCCAAGCAGGATCCAGCTAACACCCGTTTAGCCCCATTGTAAGGCTTTGAGGGGCCAGGACAATTTTTTATATAACTCTGATTAGATTAGTTTGAAAGAAGGAAGTCACATACACCTAGGATGCTTCGAAGGCATTTCATTTTTGGGTGAACTAACCCTTTAACATGATTGCATGTAGAGAAGGGGATATAGCCCTGTTTATGTTTTCTATGGGCTGCAATATCCTGTCTCCACTCTATACAGTATGCTAAAATAAGTCAATAATGCTTTCAACTCGCAGCTTATTTACATTTATTTCCTTACACGGCTGGATGTGACTTTTTTAGTTTTTTATATATAAAGCAAGACCACATTGTGCATTATTAAACCTATAGATCTGATTTTATGTGTGTTGTATTTGTTTGCTGGCAGTGCTGAAGGCAGTCACACATCAGGTCAGAGTAATGGCAGAGACCAGCAAGCCCTGGCCAAAGCTGTGCAGATCCACCAGGACACACTGCGCACCATGTACTTTGCCTGAACATAGCCAGAAACAAGCCCCACATCCTGAAAACAGCACGGTGTGTGTGTGTGTCTGTGTGTATTTTTATGTGTTTGCCTCAACTGTATAAATGAGAACCTTCAAACGGAGAAAAACCCAAGTGTCGCAATGCTGTTAGGTTTCCAATTGCCCACATAGCCAATTTCCATACAAACTAAATATCCATGATTTTTAGAACTGTAACATGTGAATTTATAAATATCTTTTTTTGTTTTTTTTGGGGAGGGCATGGTTATGTCTTTGTTGTACATGTGCATGTCAGATTAGAGGTTAACATGTTTACATAGTCAATCCAAAAATTCAGACTATTTTTACACTGAAAGTTACATTTGCATCCGGGGGGGCTTGATTCAATACTATTGCCAAGGCTGGTGATGGAGACTGTCGAACAGTAGTTTTTACAAACTCATCAAACCAATGGGTTCGGTTTCATTTAGGACAATACAGATCAGGTTTAGGGGATGCAGTTTCCACAGCTAAATTATTTATCAGCAAAAGCAAGTGCACTGACCAGATGGGGACTTCAGGACAAAAGTACTTATCCTGTTTTGTTTCATTTATGTGTGCTAATATGATTTTGTTTTTTATCATGGTGTCATTTATTGTTCATTCCAGGGCTCGGTCATCCTACTGTACCTGTCCGCCAATAACATGATCGACCGAGCACTATCATGTGCTTGTATCATGAAATTTGAACGCAGTATGAGCAGAATCAAGAATGCATTTGGAAGTGAGAATGTAGGAATTGTTTTGACAATCAGTTTTCTGGCGCTCTGCCGCACACATGAGACTGGTTCTCATAAGTGAAGCCCTCCGTTTACCGGTGCCGGGGTTCTCCATGTGGAAATTGCTCTGTAATATGGATAATTGTCATCAAAAGTACTAATGTCTTGGGGCTCGAAGCATTTAGATGATGAGATTATCTTGTATGTTCTTTTAAATTCTACTGCCATGAGCATTTCTTTTATTTGTTCTGTGATTGTAACCTATGGTTTCAGTAGGTTGGGTGTATGAGTCAAATTTCTAAAACACGTCAAAAATTCCCTTAAGGAAAAAATACCATCACCGTTGTTCTGATTTTTACATTATGATGTAGTCATCTTCCCTACATTGAAACGCAAAGCCAGTTTTGTGCAGAATACTGTGGAATCTGGAACCCTGGGATTTGCTTGGTTCTGTGCACAGTTTCTAACAGTGAAGTTTGACTGTAATACGCTGGCCAGGTTTAAAAGCAGTCATCGCACTCCAGCTGGCCATACAGGCAATCAAGCCTTTTTTCAAAGCATCCTACACATACAGTTGCATTGACACAAAGTTAAAATTTCATCATTTCAAATGCACCGTAGTGTTTTTATTAAAAAAAAATGTAAACCGAGAATCTCTAGCTTATAATTTAGAGTTTTCCATGATAATGTTAAAAATCCAATTTTAACACTCTAGATAGATTATTTTTAGATATAAAAACCTAAAATAATTTGTGAAATCTAGTTTTTCGTTGAGAGTTTTTGTATAGTAACAGGGTTGGGGCCATTAGGCGAGTTAGCTTTTTGTTGCTTAACCGAATAGAAAATGTATTTAGTTTGAATCCAAACTTAGTTCAAATTGAAGCGCGATACATTGTATATGTGTCGGTAAACTGTTTTCATGTAAACAGTCTTATCCCTTCTAAAGCATATCATCATGATGTGTAGTAAATGATTGAGTCTTGTTAGTGAAATAACTGTTAGATCATTTCCCCCTAATAATTCTTATTTTAACTTGAAATTCTTTACATTTTTAACCATCTTTTTCTAACTATGCATTCTTAACCAAGAGATTTTAGGGGTTTGTTTGTATATATACATTTTGAATATAGAACGTTTGTAATGTAGTCGTTTTCATGCTGGGTACTTTTAGTAGTGTAAATAGTGCAAACCCTGTACCCACTGTAGCAGTATTAGCTTACAAAATACTCTATTTTTATTATCAACAATCGGATGTTCTTTATATGGCTCTCAATTATTCCAGTTAGCCGAACAAGATTACATATGTACTTGTAGTTAGTGTCCTACCATAACTGAAGCACAATAGGACATTATAATTGTAGGTGCTAGAGTTTATTCTTGAGATTACCATGGTTTAAATATCTTGTTTAACTTCAACTTTTAAACAAGAATCACATACTGGTCAGATAGATTAATGGGTGTTTGGTTTTTGATCTGGTGAAATCTATTACCTTTGACCCTAAACCCAACAGACTGTGTATAAGGGGCATTTTAATTTATCTTCAAATACTTGACTAGAGTTATGTTGTTATTTGGTGCTGATCTCGTAGTAGATGCACTTGATGGACACAGACCCCTAGTTCCGGTGCTTATCGGGATCATGAGTGTGTTATCTGGGTGCAGTTGTGTGGAAATGACTAGATGTTCTACCTCTTGTTACCTGTTACTTGTATTATGGTAACATTACCGCACTGGTCATTTCCTCATAATTGCACTAATGGGGAACGTCATCTTTTCGTCCCTCTGAAAGTGAAAGTTGTCGATGTCACAGAAAATCTTGAACGCATCTTTAATTCAGATTTGTTCAGAGGCCGCACCTGCTGCCATTTAGATGATTTAGCATTGCTGTTGTTTTATGATGATAGTTTTAAGCTATGTATTCAAAGCTACAGTTGAGTGCTGCAAGTTTCAGATGTTAAACATTTGATGTTTCATTAGTCAGACATGAATCCAAAAGATCATTATATGCTTTCTGTGAACAAGTGGCTTGATGCTTTTAGGTGTACTCAGTAAGCTATGAAATGTTCATAAATGTATAGTGTGAATTTCAGTTTGATCATTTTCTGTCCTTTTTTAAATTGCAGTGCATTGTCGCTTTATCCATATACTTGTTTGAATGTGTCTCGTAGGTTTCCTGTTTTTCTTAACTTTAGGTTTGAATAATAGTATTTATCACACAGCAACAAAATCATGAGATGAAATCATTGCTCAAACTACTACTTATAGATTTTCTCTGGAACAGTCAGATTTATTTAAAACCATTCTCTTCATCCTCATGACCTGCTTTAATTAGATGTTTTTAGAAGTTACTGAGTTTTAGTATTTTAACCTTGTTTAAATTCAGCACCTTAGTCACAGGTCTACAACATATGCAATTTCTCAAGTATGAAATATGAGATGTTTTTGCACTATATCAGAAGAGGTGTTACTTAATTGCATACTGGTGGACAGATTGTAAGTTTATAGAGAAGAACCATCAATATTAGAAAAGTCTTAGCCTTGTTTCTTTCTTCATATACAATCATATTGGCACTAATTATTAAAAGTTAAAGGGATAGTTCACCCAAAAATGAAAATTCTGTCATAATTGACTTACCCTCAAGTAGTTCCAAACCTGTATGAATGTCTTTGTTCTGCTGAACACAAAGGAAGATATTTTGAACTATCCCTTTAACAGATGTAAGAAGCTCTCGAGTTCTTACACTATGCAAAAATGTATTTCCATTCAGAGCAGTCACTCTGTTTATATATATATATAGGGGGCAAATTGTTGGGGTTTGTCTGAAATCTGTCATGCATACCAAATTGAGTTAGGGACTTTGAGTGAGCGCAAGTCTCACTTATGTGTGTGTGTTGTTGTTTTATTCCCTCCTTCCACAATACAATCAACTGATGTTTTTTAGCAATCTGACGCAAATGCTTGATTCAAATAAATCCATTCAAATATCCATGAATGCAAATGTAATAGAGGCCAAGGATTAAAGGAGGAGAATGAAGTACGGTGCTGGTTTTGTAGAGATTGTCGTGTTAATCTATGCTGCAGCATCTCCGTTTCATTTCTTATTAGGCACATACAGTGTTAACTGAAAATTGAATTGGTGCCTCAATTTCCCTGCAAACTTTATTTTTTTTATCAATGTTATGCCATTAACATTATCTCTTGAGTCGTCTTTTCTAGAGGATTGTCTTTTGCTGCTTGAGTGAAGCTTGTATATTTCTTTGGCGAAGTATCTTTCCAGCTTTGTGTGGGATTACAGTGCCCACATGCCTCTTCACTTTACACCTTATGGTTTGAATAAAACTAGTTAGATGCGTTGACTTTCAGATTTTATTTTCAGAAACTTTTTTATTATTATTATTCATGCCAGACAAAAAAATGCCAGTCTCCTCAAGAGAAACATGCCCCTCAGCTTGATGATCAGAGGTGGTCTTTTACCCTTAAGAAACATATTGTTAATGTATTTGCATTAGAACTGCACTAAAGTGTTCCGAAGCAGAAATGTTAGCCTCTCTCTACATACCATGGTAGTTTTGTTACTGTACTCTTTGCTTTCTAATTCCTAAGGTGGCAAGTTTAAAATATGCTACCTTATGACCTGCTAAAACCATAAGGATATAAATGAACAGTTTGAATGTACTTCATACGCCTGCATACTGGTTAAGAACATCCGCATTATTTTCATCTGTTTGCTCCACTTTGTTTTATGCATGCACATTTTAAGCCGCGTTGAATCGTTGGGCTTTTATTCATGAACTGTATCTCACCATTCATGGTTGTGATGTACTAAATTAACAGATATTGGCTGTTTATTCTGATTACACACTGACACAAAGATCCTTGTATTGCTAACTTTTGTGGTGCTGTTCTGTAAAAAGTGTACATAAGGCAATGTTTTGGTGTTTCGTGTTTTTGCCATGTATTACATATGTTTGCCGAAATTTCCAACTCAAGTTTCATTCAAAGGGTTTTTGAGCTATAACACCCATGTTCATGTATCCACCCAATAAGCCAAATTAACTTTCATTTGAAGCCCTTTTGCTTTACCAGCAAACACTCTGTGGTGGTCCCGTAATCATGACAGTGGTAATTGCTTAGCCTCAGTTCATTGTGTGCACTAACTAAACCTCCACTCAGTTTAGTTACAGGTCAGTTGCCATTCAGCTAGTTGTTTATTGCCCCCCCCCCCCAACCTTTCTAAATACTAACCTAGTGTTTAAACTAGTCTAAAATGACCAAAATTGAAGCTTGTTGTGAGGGATAAAGATATAGCAAAGTGTCCTGTTAAAGAGCAGAGTTCCATTAGTTCATTCATTCAAATATGAGCATGCATGTAAGATGAAAATGTAATAATTGGAATAATTGCCCTGGCTTTTTAAACCAACTTTGAAAACTACCTCAATAGTGTCAGGTGCTAACATTACAATATCCCTTATACATATATGTATATGTGCTCATGACAAACAATAATTGTGACCAAACAACACAAGCCTATACTTAAGTGTTTATTTTCATTCAATATTTATTTACATTTTTTCAAACAGTTTAAAACCTTTGTATGATGAATCAACATGAGGGACATTTCAGCATGTAACAAAATGTCAGGGGACCAAAATAAATTTGATTCGAAAGTTTTCCTTTTTAAAATGTGGTGATAAATACTCATCAGCTTTTAGAGGTACATTACAATATTTTGAGCGGAGCTGTTCTCAGATGCTCTGGTTGTATCTATAGAGAACAAATCAGAATTCAGGCCAAGATAATTGCCAAAACATGGTGGTTAAATTGTTCTTTTCTGGATCGGGACTGAGTTGAGTTGATCTGGTATGTGGCAGTGTCATCCCCATGTCCATCACTAGCAGTGTGCCATACTATGGATAATATACTGGACAAGAAATGCTCAATAACCCCTGCTCAGTGTTTAATGTGTTTGGGGAAAACTGACAACATTTTCTTATGAAGCAGCTTATCAACATGTGTCAAATGGCAATCGTTGAGCTTTACTGTCTTGGAGTGCTAGCACTCTACTTGATTCTTCTACTTGATTTATATCCAGTATTGCAATAAAGATGTTTGGCACTCATTAGACCCTGATCCGTTTGAAAGTTCTACGACGAGTCTGCGATAAGCTATTTGTATTTAAACATTGTCATGTGAGACTTCGGAGTGCTATTCATTGCAAGTGACGTGTATTTACCTTGCTACATTTTATGAAGGGAATTCAATTTTGATTTGATGTCTCTCAGACTCTGATTAAGGATGCGTTTAGCATCCTAATACACTGGCATGAGTTTCTCGAGAGATCAATATTAAGGTACAAAGAGGATGTATGGAAATCATTCAGATTCGTGTTTTTCATCAGTGAGCTTAAAAACGTCCAGCGTGGTTTTTTGTTGTTTGGTTTTTTTTTGTCGTATGTGTGCCTTTTTAAAATCTCTCCCACCCCTGATCGAGGGACTATCCTTTTAATTTTATACTCAGCGCCACATTGAATAATTTGTACATTTATCATGCAACCTTGAGTGAATGCTGCATAGAATGATCAGTATTTGTATTTTGCACTTTCTAAGCAGTTTTAAAGGATGCCCTGTTGTAATTGGGCACACGGACTAAGACTATTTAAGACGAGGTATTTTCTGCTACAATAGGAATTGTAAGGAACCATATGACTTGTTGGTCTTTTAGAAAATAAAGTGTATAGATGTGAAGTACCTCATAAGCCTGATAAATGCTGCATAAACTTCATTTATTGTTCTTTTGTGAACCTCATTTCAAACAATTCCCCCTATAGGGAGGTTTGATGCCCACAAGCTGCGCAAGCACCTTTATTATGTTCTTGACCGGAGCCGCTATTTAAAAGATTAGCAGCGATATTGATATTCACTGACATGATAAAATATTACCGAGCCTTTAGCTTGAGCATTGCTCAGTTGATCATGCCTATTAGATATGTGGTGACGTCTTGCAGTCAAAAGTTACAGTTGACTCTGTAACTTACTGCCTTTAAGGGCTGTATCTGCTATTGCCTCTCATCCTCCATCCCCTCACCTGTGTCTTAATATAGCCTTAGAACTGCATTTATGGATGGAACATAAAGTATATCTGGCCTTAAAATATGCACTATTTACCACAACATGCAAGTCTCTACAAATCAGGCCATATGTTTTTACCATAACTCTACCTCCTGAGAATGTAGGAGTGTCCTGGAACTGACAGATGCGCCCCCCCCCCACTCCAAATTGTACTCTGTAAGTTGAAAATCATAATTGTATTTTTATCATAATTGATTTGAAATTTCAGGACACTCTTGTTGAATTTTTTTGTTTTTTTTAAACCATATTTGTGCTAGTGATTGAAAAGCCAAGCGACTAAAGTTTCTATTCGAAGGCTTTCTTGCACTGGGTTGTGGTGTCAAACCTCCCTCTCACATCAGCAATTTATCTTTCATTTAACCTTGTGTTTGCTCCTTTTTAACATGCCAAATTAAATTGGCTCTCGTTCCTGTCATGAATTTTAATTTCTGATTGTGTTTGCATTCACTGCTAAGCTCCTTGTTTCTTGATAATGTAAAGTGTGAGCTTTTCTCTCTTCTTTTTTTTTAAACAAATAAAATGACAAACAATATATGCTGTAAACCCTGCTAAGACATAATGTGAAACCGTATCATTTAATATAGCTCACTTTCGCTTGACTGTATTGTATCATTTAATAAACTTAATTTCCTCTGACTTGTGTTTTTAGTGTTTTATGCCAGATTTTTTACTTCTAGCTCTGATGTTTTTGGACATGCTGGCTTCTTTTTATTCCAGCTTTTGTTCCATTCCTGTTTGCTGAGATCATAATAGCCTGTGCAATCCCTCTACACTTATGTCTTCTAGATCGCCCGACAAGCATCTGTAAGTAAAGGCAGATTGTGTGGATTCTTGCAAACCTCAAAACAATGTTGCCTGAGGCCAGAACTGGTGTTTACTCTCTCTTCTCACACTACAGTACAAAACTAAGCTTTGTTGTACACTTTAGCTCACATAAGTAAAAGTTAGGGTGTATTTAAGGACAATCCTTGTATCTTGTATCTATTAAAAACCAAATAGACTGCCACAGACTTTGTTATAAACGCCATGACTCAGTCTCTCTTTCCCCCTTCAACATAAAAATAAAAGTCACGTTCACAAACGTGGAAACCTTCAAACGTTTACAATGGTCATGTCTCAAAACCTAGTGCTTATTTGCACAGTGTTATATCTTTAAACACTATTTCTGTAAAACGGGCCGTTTTGAATATTCTAAATGTATTGGCGGTGATTTGTTTTATGTGGTTATATTCATTATTCATTCATTTTAACCCTCAAAATATGACTTTGAATCGCAATTTCATATCTCATAATTCTGAGAGATATACAGTACCGTCACTGTAATTTTGCCACCAAGATTTCAGCTGTTTAACACGTTTAAGTTGAAATAACGCAGGCCGATGACTTCATAAAAGTATAAACCATCTTTAAAGGTTTATAAGTTATCTTTAAAAATCAATTTCTCTGTTGATAAACTTGCATCCAGGAATCTGACTGTTGCGCTCTGTCAGAGATAGTGGAATTGCGGCATATGATTGCAAAATATCACCACAGTTTGTTTTCTTCTACATCAAAATTCAGAGAATTAGTAACTTTTGAAACGCATGAATACATTTTTTCTGCCTCTGTCTGAAGGAGCAAATCGACAGACTCCATTGCTAAAAAAGGAGCAAGTATCAGCTCTTCTAGAGAAACATTTTGCCAATCTGGAGAGGTCTTTGAACACTATGCAGCTTCGCCTGCACTATGCATGAACTACTCTCCCAGTAATTTCATTTGAGCAGCACAACCTACACGTATGTAAAATAATATAATGCATGTTTTATTACATGCATTAGTTCACTGTCAAATGTTTTGCACATCATAGATTCTGACTGATTGCCATATTGAAAAAATAAGATGATTGTGAACACAATCAGCAAAAGTATTTATTCAGATACAAAATTACATAGTACACTATATAAATCTTCAGCTGCAGTGTCATGTATGAATCAAATGCATTTTAATCCTCAGTGTTTGAAATGTTAAAGCATGGCCATGAAATATACATTTTAAACCCTGAGAAAAACATTTTCAATTTGAAGACATATGAGCACGGTCTGGTTTCACATTGAATGGAATGGACTCTATAGATGTTTGGATCTTCCCTAAACATACAAATCCTGGTGTCAAGCGGTAATAAAACACCAATGATGCATGACAAAACACCATATCACCTGGTTTCCAGTATTCACAGTGGTTCTGTTGTGAATCTGCAGCAGCTATTGGACATTAACACACAGCATAGTGTAAGTGGGTGCTAAAACATACAGACTACATTAAATAAAACTTGTACATTACCTCTCTAAAACAACAGAAGTGTAAAAGTACAACTCTTTGGGTGAAATGTCCTGATTTATAAGACAATGTCCTATGATTGTATCCACTGTTTTAGTGAGTAAGTGGTCAGGACCAGTTCTCAGTGATTTCCTCCGACTTGCTAAACATCACTACAGGCTGTCGTCATCTTTTTCAATTTCTTCCAGTGACTTTAGATAGTCTCTGGCCAAGATTTTCTTAGGAAGGATATCTACAAATAGAAGAGACCAAACTGTTTACACACCAGCTGATTTCGTTTGAATAGTGTTAGTCATCACAAATGGCCAGGACTCACCGGTTAAAAACTGAAATGTTTCCATCTCCTCTGTTGCACTGGCCAGATCACTGTATGACAGTGTGTTTGTCTCTTTCCCCGAACCATTTTTAAAAGAGGACAGAGCCAAGTGCTGGACAAAAAGCTCCTATGAGGAAATGATGAAAATGTCACACATTAGTAAAAACACAAGTCAGTGATAAAGAAATACACTGTCGGAGCCTTTCCTTTGTAACGTTACTCTTACATGTATGAGTATATTTTTTAATTAATAAAAAGAGCTATTAGAACTATGCACATTCATTTGGGGAATGTGTATTTAAACAACTAACTGATATCACAGTTGTATCTAACGTAGTGACTAAAACCAAAACAGTTTTCAACTAACGTTAAAGTAACGTTAAGTTAACTAACGTTAAGTTAAATAAGGCAGATAACGTTAGCCCGACAACTGACCGTTGCTTTTGTTGTCAAGAAAAGAGCGTCCTGGTTAATACAGGACACATCGGGAGAACTTTTCATGATTAATCGCACTCTCGACATAGGCAGAGATATATTTTTACTGTTTGTAGCTTGCTCAACTTTCTCCTCCATGTTTTCATCAGACATGTTCCGTTCTGTTAGCAGCCGCGTAACGGAAGTAAATCTACAGGTTTCAAACTAAGAGACGTCACTGGACGAAGGTCACATAGGAATTGACGTTTTATGACGAATCGTTTGTAGTCCTTCGAAAATGTATTATTTTCATCAGTATTTCATAAAGCAGTTTGAAATCTTGAATAAATAATCTGAGAAAATGATATATGAATTTAATATGAAAAATGACTATATATATTTTGTTTTCATTTTTATATTTCATTAGTGAAACGCAGATTTATACAAAAAAATGATCAAATGTAATTTCAACCTTTTTGTCTACATGGCTCCCAGTGTCTAAAACAATATTTGATCATATTTGCTGTATTGCAGAGAGCATCAATTAAAATAACTGAATATTAAATTATATTAATACTGTTCCTGTGGCTCAGTGGTTAGAATATTGTGTTAGCAGCGCAAAGGTTGTGGGTTCAATTCCCACAGAACACACATACTGACAAAATATGTGTAACCTGAATGCACTGTAAGTCGCTTTGGATAAAAGCGTTTGCTAAATTCGTAAATGTATTATACAATTATAAAATTGTATAAATATTATTCAATAAAAACGTGTTTTGAGGGCAGAATTATTATAAAATTAAAGTAATAAATATAATTTATATTGTGCATGTTTTATCATTTTAATATAAAATAACTTAAATAAAAAGTTAGATTTATCTTTTGATTTATACATTTTTTTATTATTATTGCAACTGTACGAAAGTATTTCAGTAGTAGTGTTAAAGTTTTTTGTTTTTTTTTCAATGAGACAAAGTCAGGCTACAAAAATGCAAACTGTCCGCATTGTAGTAGTTAAATTGGGATAAACTACGTTTCCCAAAATACCATGTTTGTTTTTTCCTTCTCGACAGTAGTTGGGCGTGTGCACCTTACAGATAACGAAAGAGCTGGGCAACGATGTTTACTACAGCCTTCATGACTGCATTACCCGCAATGCACTGCTCACCGTTGAAAAAAAGTGTTGCTTTGGGTCACTTATCGAACTCTGGCCGTGTCAGCCAGCGTACTTTCTCTTATTTGACGGAATAATGCATTTGTCAGGCGCGGGTCTAGGGGAAATAGGGCTCGGACTGGGGCCCGGAGCAGGACCGATGCCTGGAAACTGTAATCCGCGTAAATTCAGCGAGAAAATCGCCCTACACAATCTGCGACAGGCTGAAGACACAGCCGCTTTCCGAGAGGTTATGATGGACATTACTTCTATCAGGGTGAGTCTAACTCAATCCAAGACACCTCGGGCTCGTTTACGACAGTTGTCATATATTTGTCCTGGATTATTCCGTTATCATGTTTGCAGCGGAAGGAAGTGCTTGAACTTAATGTTATTTGCCTTATTAGTGTCGGTTTTATTGATTCCTGACAACTGAACAACTTTAGGTACGTTACAGGGAAGTTTGATTTCATAAGCAAACAAAACAGTAAGAAAGTAAAACAAAGTATTATAAATACTTTAACATATTAACCCCGTTTTCCGGATAAATGAGCATAGGTAGTCATACGTGCATGCCTTTCTATTTTTTTTTATAAATATTAATAACAATACAAAATTAGTATTTTATTTCTGGACAGAATTAACTGGATGACCAAGTATGTATGGATTAACTTGGTCCATAAGATCCAACAGATTGTTTCAAACAATAAAGTAACAATTACATCAGGCAATTGTGGGGAAGAAGAAATAATAATCCATAAATAAATGCATATTTATTTGTGATTTTTCTTGGTTTGATCTAATGTTACTTCAATCTCTGTAATTGCATAATGTAAATCAATCAGTTACTTATTAAAAACGGCTCTGTTTACACATGATCATGACTTTTATGAGACAGCAACGTCATAATGCATAACAATAAGACCCTTGAAATATTATATGTACTAAATGTGGTAGTTGTAACCGAATTATAATGTTTTATGGAGCTTGGACACCCATTTAACTCAATCAACATCTGTTAAAAAAGATGTTTACCTGAGAATAAGAAAGGATGAACCAAACTGAGAGACAATTTTGAAGGCTCAGGAAACCTTTGCAGGTGTTTTGAGTTGATTAGTGTTTGGCATGTCACCATATTCTAATTTGTTGAGATTTGAGTGAATTGGTGGGTTTTTGTTAAATGTGAGCCAAAATCATCACAATTAAAATAACCAAAGACTTAAACTACTTCAGTCTGTGTGCATTTAATTTATTTAATAGACTAGTGTCACAATTTGAGTTGGATTACTGAAATAAATGAACTTTTCCACGACATTCTAATCTATTGAGATGCACCTGCACATTTTTAGACCCTTTCAAAATCAGAAGATTATGATAAATGTGATTGGATTAAATTGGATTTAGGAAGTATTTTACAATCTGTATATGGACTTGATTCAGCAGGTTCATGTGCATTATGTCAATGCACATAAATAGCTTTACCAGTCACTCATCTAGGGTCTGTTTGACATTAGTGATGCAGACTGAGGGATCTGTAAATCCCAGGTACAATGTCTGTTTTAAATTACAGGCAACAGGCATTGTTCCCCTGAGGGTTAAGCAGTATGGGAGAGAGTGAGATGAGATTTGTGTTTATCTCAGTGTTGAATGGCTGTTATTGTTGCTATTATTGGGCTTCCATTCCCTCTTCAGGTGCAGGCTGAGACAATTCGGCAAACCAGAGACTTGGTCCCGTACTATGGAGGATCGCTGCCAAATGTCAATCAGATTTCAAGATGCTCCACAGAGACCCAGGTTTGCTATTTTGATTGTATTTCAGTATTTTTATCCTATCGTTTTAAATAAATAAGAAATGAGCAGAAGGAAAAAGAATCAAGATATTTGTTTGAATTAATTGTCATTTTATTAGCTTTTATTCTATTTACAGTACCCAAGTTATCTCACCCAGCAGCTCCTAGAGGCAGATGAAGAGTACAGAGACGTCCAGCCCAGTCTTCTTGGCAGGCTGCACAGAAGACATGTATCCCCACATGTATCCCCAAATATTTTTCATTTAACGGCAGTATAATATTTTTTGAAAATATTTGTTCAATAGTAAGTATGCTACTGATCAAACATTTGGGGTTAGTATGTCATGGGCTAATGGTTAGAGAGTCTGACTCGTAACCAAAAGATTGCGGGTTTGAGTCTCAGGTCCGACAGGAATTGTAGGTGGGGGGAGTGAATGTCCAGCGCTCTCTCCTACTTCAATATCACGACGAGGTGCCCTTGAGCAAGTCAAGTCAAGTCACCTTTATTTATATAGCGCTTTTAACAATACAAATTGTAACAAAGCACTGCACAATATCAAAGTAGGCAAATTGTGTCAATAATGTAAAATGACAGGATTTAACACTCAATTATCAGCTGAATGCATTTCATTATTGAATTTAGTGATGGCATTGTCCAGCTTTGTTCAGTTTAAATAATATCTGTGCAATCAAGTCGATGATTGTGCTGGAAATGAAGTGTCCCCAACTAAGCAAGCCAGAGGCGACAGCGGCAAGGAACGAAAACTCCATCGGTGACAGAATGGAGAAAAAAGCTTGGGAGAAACCAGGCGCAGTCGGGGGGCCAGTTCCCCTCCGGCCAGACAAATCAGTAGTTTGTTCCAACTGCAGCAAAGTCAGAGTGTAAGTGGTCCACTGGTTCCAGGGGTCTTTCCCCGATGGATGTCTAGGTGACGAGGTCCTCACTGGAGATCTGTCTCTGGGGCTCATCTATGTGTCCTAGACTCCACTGACGTTCAGGGCTGTAGGGGCTGTAGAGGTTGTCTCCAGGTGCTGATCCTCCATTTATGGCAGACTTTGGTTAAGTCAGTCTAATCGCTGATGGTTGGCTTCCTCTGAGGTCCTCGGAGGGGTTGTCATCGTCTCTTCTCAGGTGTTCGGTCATCTCAATCGTTTAAGGGTTGGATCCAGACTGAAGCTTGTGTAATTATGGCAGAAACATAGAAACAGTAAGACAATTAGCGTAGCAGTTGTTCCATCCAGGAATAACCCTGGATGAAATTATCAGTATAACCCAAGCTAAAGCATAATAATGTGCATTTGTTCAGATAGACTGGCAGTACAAGATTGTGAGATGCATTATATGAATGCTTGGCTAAAGAGATGCGTCTTTAATCTAGATTTAAACAGAGAGAGTGTGTCTGAATCCCGAACGTTATCAGGAAGGCTATTCCAGAGTTTAGGAGCCAGATATGAAAAAGTTCTACCTCCTTTAGTGGACTTTGCTATCCTAGGTACTACCAAGAGTCCAGAGTTTTGCGACCTTAGGGAGCGGGTTGGATTGTAGCGTAGCAAGGCATCGAACTCCTAACTGCTCCCCGGGCGCCGCAGCATAAATGGCTGCCCACTGCTAAATGGTTAAATGTAGAGTACTAATTCCAAGTATGGATCCCCATATTTGGCCACATGTCACGTCACTTTCACTTTACGTTTATTCAGCAAGGACACATTAAATTAATCTGTAAAGACATTTAGAATATTACAAAAGATTTATATTTCAGATAAATCCTGTTCTTTTTAACTTTCTATTCATCAAATAATCCTAAAAAAAATCTCACAGTATTAAGAATTTTTTCTTGAACTAAATCAACATATCTTATTTATTTCTGAAGGATCATGTGACACATAAGACTAAAGTAATGACTGCTGAAAATGCAGCTTTCCTTACGATTAATTAAATACATTTAAAAGCTATTAAAATAGAAAACGGTTATTTTTAATAATTGTAATATTTCACAAATATTACTGTTCTATGTTTAAAAAAAGTAAATGCAGTCCTGGTAAGACCAGGAACCCCCCCCAAAAAAATTAAAAAATCTTACTTTTGAACCGTAATATTCATTAAAGGTTTAGTTAACCCAGAAATGAAAATTATGTCATTAAGTACACACCCTGATGCTGTTTCAAGCCCGTGAGACCTCCGTTCACCGTCGGAACACTAATTAAGATATTTTTGTTTGAATCTGAGAGCTTTCAGACCCTCCATAGACAGCAACAAAAGGCATGCGTTCAACATCATCATGTTGGATCGTGATCAGCGCTTGCGTCATGTACTGTTGTGAACGCACATCCACAAAATGCTTAGTAATCATGAAATTTGTAGGTTGAAACCAAAATAAGCCTTAACTTCATTTTACAGTTTAATAGTGCTCCATATCTCTCTACCCACCTCTCTCCTCCTCGAGGCCCTACCTGGAGAAGGTAAGATTATAAATAAAGAGTTCTTAAATCTATCAGGCTCACCCCATTACATTTAGGCGCTAAACAATCATGTTATTTTCATAATGAAGTCACCATCAGATTTAACTCCCTGAGCTTTTGTTTGTGCCAGTACTTAAATGAAGTGTTGCTTGTGTCCAAGCAGAAATTGGTCCAGTTGCTCTGCCACTGAGAAGAGCCAGATGGTCCGTCTTCCCCTGACAGCTCTTAATAGGTAAACAGAACTCACGAGTGTTCACACCGCTGATTCCAGATCAGCTCTTGTGCATACACAATAATTGTATTCGTTGAACCCACTGATCTCCCTAATTGGGGATGCAAATTTTTATTGTGGAAGATTTAGATTCCCACATCACCCTGTTTGGGCACACTAATTTATTATTCTGTTCATCCTCACAGAACCAACTCTGACTCAGCCCTCCACACCAGTGTGCGAAACACCCAGCTGTATGGCCACCCGAAATCTGTCCAAACCCTGAACCCTCAATCCAGGCACCATGGTGAGTTTAACTGTTGCAATGCTGCTTTTAGTTAAATAGGAGTTAATTACATATTTAAAATATATTATAATAAAATTATACACACATATTTGTAAATATTTTATTATATATTTTCATGTGACAACACTGAAGAAATGACACTTTGCTACAATGTAAAGTAGTGAGTGTACAGCTTGTATAACAGTGTAAATTTGCTGTCCCCTCAAAATAACTCAACACACAGCCATTAATGTCTAAACCACTGGCCACAAAAGTGAGTACACCCCTAAGTGAAAATTTCCAAATTGGGCCCAAATAGCTATTTTCTCTCCCTGGTGTTATGTGACTCGTTACTGTTACAAGGTGTCGGGTGTGAATGGGGAGCAGGTGTGTTAAATTTGGTGTTATCGCTCTCACTCTCTCATACTGGTCACTGGAAGTTCAACATGGCACCTCATCGCAAAGAACTCTCTTACCCCTTTTCCACCAAAGCAGTTCCAGTGCTGGTTCGGAGACAGAGCCTAGTTTCAAACCAGTTCTTTGTCTTTCGACACCCAAAGCACCAGCTCCGAACCAGGAAAAGCGGTTCGTATGTAGCACCAAAACATTGCTGGGCTAGAAGGAAGAACCGCTTGCGTCAGGGGCTGAGGGCGGGGTTACCGTGACCAACAAGACGAACAGAAACTTTGAATCGCCATATTTGAAATAGCAGCTAAACGCGAACACATTTGATTCGCCGTGTTTGGATGCCGATGTATGTTCGCAAAGCCATGAACATCAATAGCAACGCAACGTCCGCCATTGTTGATAGTTTGTTTAGGCTTGTTCAGGATGGATTGGCGCTGCACAGACCAGTCGGTGCGAGGCATCGGGGTGCTGCGGGAGCGATTGGAAAGCAGACTGCTCTTTATGCTTTTGGATCGCTCTCGGTGTGCTGTAAGTGTGTTGTCTGCCGATCGATTGATCGGTCTGCGTGGCGCTGATGGACCTCGAACAAGCATCTAGTGAACCAAAACATGAAGCGTATTGTGACGTAAGACCTGGTTCTGTTTTGGCTCTCTAGCCTGTGGAAAAGTAACCGGTTCTTAAAGGGCTGACCAGTCGAACCAACTAAGAACCGGCAAGAGCACTAGCTCTGAACTAGCACCTGGTTCTTGCTGGTGGAAAGGGGGTATATGAGGATCTGAAAAAAAATAATTGTTGCTCTTCATCAGTGATACTCAAGTCTGGCTTGCGAGGTCCACTTTCCTGCAGTGTTTAGCTCTAACCCTAAGCAAACACCTGAGCATGCTAATCAATGTCTTCAGGATCATTAGAAAATCACAGGTAGGTGAGTTTGATCAAGGTTTGAGCTTAACTCTGCAGGAAAGTGTATCTCGCGAGCCAGATTTGAGTATCACTGCTCTACATCAGGTTTCCCAAAGTGGGGTTCGCGAACCCCTGGTGGTTCGTGAGGGAATTGCAGAGGGTTCGTGAGTTGGTACATTTACCATTAACGAATTAATTACAAAAATATATGTAAATTAAATTTAGAATTCAAACGTTTTTGCAAAGAAATGTTACAGATGTATACAAATGTGATGTAAATGTTAAATCTTAAAAGTATATAAACAAATTATCTTTTTGGGAAACCCTGTATTAAAAAACATTTGTTGAAAAAATGTAATCATTTACATTTACATTTGTATGAGGCACCACGTAGGATTTAAATCAAACTTCGCTTATCAACACATACATAAAACACGTGCATATACACCTATAAATTACTCACACATACATGTATACTCTTGGATGTTCAATATATATATATATATATATATATATATATATTAGTGGTGGGCCGTTATCGGCGTTAACGTGCTGCGTTAACGCGAGACTTTTATCGGCGATAAAAAAAATATCGCCGTTAATCTATTCTCAAAGTTGGGTTGGGAGCTGGGTCTATACTACGCAAGCTATGATGACTTTCACCCTGATATTTTAGCGCGGATGTTTACCTAGCCGAATTGCACTGTAGGGGGCGAGAACGAGTCTTCGAACTAGAGGCTCGCAGTCCGTGATGGACAGATTGTTAACGGCTGGTCTATGTGGTAATACAATCGGGCAGGACTCCAAACGCTCACCTATCATTCATCAACCTCAAATATGGCTTTTCATCTGAAAGATGTATGTAGTAGCAACTTTACATGGCCGCTCAATATGATGTTAACCTAGAGAAACGTGCGCTATTGAAGTGTTTGTGTGGAAGCGCGTTTGCGCAGGACAGGCTCCGGTGCGCTCACTTGCTCTTAAAATCTCCGTCATTCTTGGTCATACAGATAAAAGTAGCCTAATACATCTTTCGAATCTGTAAAGACTCTACGTTTATTTGTGTGCACTCAGAATAACAACGAAACGTTGCGCTTTTAAGCAAACAGGATGCGCTTTAGGTCTCATGTGAACTTGAGCGAGAAAATCCGTCTTTGAAAAATATATCTATAGAGAGTGAAATGACTAAAAAATAAAAATAGAAGACGTGTGTGTTAGCATGGATGATTTACATGAAATTTAATCTGTGCAACACTGCATAAGATGGCTTTCAGTTCAATATAATAACAAAAACGACATTTTGGGTTTTTATTCAACTAATAAGGTGGGCACGCTGTGATATGTACTATATTTGTACTGTAATTGACAGTTATAAAAAATAAATAAAAAAAAACCTTACTTACAAAGACTTTTAGTCATTATTTGGGTAGCACACATATTCTGAATGCCTTCGGCAGAATTCAAATGAGCCATTTTAATCTAGATTAATCTAGATTAATTTCAAAATTAATCTAGATTAATCTAGATTAAAAAAAATTATCTATGCCCACCTCTAATATATATATATATCAAATACACGTGCGCACTAATATGAAATCCATACCAATACATCTTATGTTAGTAATGAATGCATATACACTTGTGAATAACTTGCATATACAGCGGGGAAAATAAGTATTTGACACATCAGCATTTTTATCAGTAAGGGGATTTCTAAGTGGGCTATTGACACAAAATTTCCACCAGATGTAGCCATCAAGCCAAATATTGAATTCATACAAAGAAATCAGAACATTTAAGTATACAAGTTGAGTCATAATAAATAAAGTGAAATGACACAGGGAATAAGTATTGAACACTTTATTTAATACTTTGTAGAAAAGCCTTTGTTGGTGATTACAGCTTCTAGACGCCTCTTGTATGGAGAGACCAGTCGTCTGCATTGCTCAGGAGTGATTCTGGCCCATTCTTCCACACAAATGGTCTTTAAATCTTGAAGGTTCCTTGGGCCTCTTTTATGAACTTTGATCTTCAGTTCTCTTCATAGATTTTCTATGGGATTTAGGTCAGGTGATTGACTGGGCCATTCAAGCAGCTTGATTTTCTTTCTTTGAAACCACTTCATTGTGTCCTTGGCCTTGTGTTTGGGATCATTGTCTTGCTGAAATGTCCACCCTCTTTTCATTTTCAGCTTTCTGGTAGATGGCAGTAGATTTTTATCCAGAATGTCCCGGTACATTTCTCCATTCATCCTGCCTTCAATAATATGAAGTCTGCCAGTACCCCTTGCTGAAAAGCAGCCCCAAACCATGATGCTTCCACCCCCAAACTTAACTGTTGGTATGGTGTTCTTGGGGTGGTGGGCAGTGCCATTTCTTCTCCAAACATGGTGTGTAGAATGACTGCCAAAAAGTTCAATTTTGCTTTCATCTGACCATACTATAGTCTCCCAATAATCCACAGGCTTCTCCAAATGCTCTTTCGCAAACTTTAACCGAGCCTCAACATGCTTTTTGTTCAGCAATGGAGTCTTGCGTGGTGAGCGTGCATGGATGCCATGGCGGTTCAGTGCATTGCTTATAGTTTTCTTTGAAACAACAGTACCTGCTGATGCAAGGTCTTCCTGAAGTTCTGCCCGAGTGGTTCTTGGCGCTTGGAGAACTCTCCTGATTATTCTTTGGACTCCTCGGACAGGGATCTTACGTGGAGCACCTGATCGTGGCCGGTTTATGGTGAACTGATGCTCTTTCCATTTCCGGATAATGGCCCCCACAGTGCTCACAGGAACATTCAGCATTCTGGAAATGCGCCTATAACCATTCCCATCAAAATGCTTTTCAACGATAAGATTACGAAGATCTACAGAGAGTTCTTTGCTTTTACCCATCATGAAGTCTTTCCTGTGTGCCTCCTAGGTAATGAGAAGCCTTTATAGGCCATCAATTAGGACTAAAGCAGCTGATATCAATTAGTACTGATAGGGGGCAGGGGTTCTCTCTCAATACTGACAGATTTCAGGTGATCTCCTTGCTTTCTATGCCATTTTGCACCTTGTTATCTTCATGTGTTCAATACTTATTCCCTGTGTCATTTCACTTTATTTATTATGACTCAACTTGTATCCTTAAATGTTCTGATTTCTTTGTATGAATTCAATATTTGGCTTGATGGCTACATCTGGTGGAAATTTTGTGTCAATAGCCCACTTAGAAATCCCCTTACTGATAAAAATGCTGATGTGTCAAATACTTATTTTCCCCGCTGTACATATCAACATTACTCACGCATACACCTATAGACACTCGCTTATACATATAAACTTGATCCATGCATATACACCCACAACAAAACAAAAAAGTTTGAAAAACCCTGCTCTACATAAAGATGGCTTAGGCTATAAGAAGATTGCCAAGACCCTGAAACTGAGCTGCAGCACGGTGGCCAAGACCATACAGCGGTTTAACAGGACAGGTTCCACTCAGAACAGGCCTCACCATGGTCGACCAAAGAAGTTGAGTGCACGTGCTCAGCGTCATATCCAGAGGTTGTGTTTGGGAAATAGATGTATGAGTGCTGCCAGCATTGCTGCAGAGGTTGAAGGTGTGGGGGGTCAGTCTGTCATTGCTCAGACCATACGACGCTCGCTGCATCAAATTGGTCTGCATGGCTGTCGTCCAAGAAGGAGGCCTCTTCTAAGGATGATGCACAAGAACGCCCGCAAACAGTTTGCTGAGGACAAGCAGACTAATGACATGGGTTACTGGAACCATGTCCTGTGGTCTGATGAGACCAAGATAAACTTATTTGGTTCAGATGGTGTCAAGCATGTGTGGCGGCAGCTAGGTGAGGAGTACAAAGTCAAGTGTGTCTTGCCTACAGTCAAGCATGATGGTGGGAGTGTCATGATCTGGGACTGCAAGAGTGCTGCCGGCACTGGGGAGCTACAGTTCATTGAGGGAACCATGAATGCCATTATGTTGTGACATACTGAAGCAGAGCATGATCCCCTCCCTTCGGAGACTGGGCCGCAGGGCAGTATTCCAACATGATAAGGACCACTGCCATGCTAAAGAAGCTGAGGGTAAAGGTGATGGACTGACCAAGCATGTCTCCAGACCTAAACCCTATTGATCATATTTAGGGCATCCTCAAACGAAAGGTGGAGGAGCGCAAGCTCTCTAACATCTACCAGCTCCGTGATGTCGTCATGGAGGAGTGGAAGAGGACTCCAGTGGCAACCTGTGAAGCTCTGGTGAACTCCATGCCCAAGAAGGTTAAGGCAGTGCTGGAAAATAATGGTGGCCGCACAAAATATTGATACTTTGGGCCCAATTTGTACAGTTTCACTTAGGGGTGTACTCACTTTTGTGGCCAGCAGTTTAGACATCAATGGCTGTGTTGAGTTATTTTGAGGGGACAGCAATATGCCGAGATAATCCATCCACCTCACAGGTGTGGCATATCAAGATTCTGATTAGACAGCATGATTATTGCACAGCTGTGCCTTAGGCTGGCCACTCTAAAATGTGCAGTTTTACTGTATTGGGGGGGTCCGGAGGGTCCAAAAACCAGTCAGTATCTGGTGTGACCACAATTTGCCTCACGCAGTGCAACACATCTCCTTCGCATAGAGTTGTTCAGGTTGTTGATTGTGCAGGTAATTGTAATGGTACTTTTACTTGTGTAGTTTTTTCAGTACTCTTTCCACCAGTGATCTCAATAAATTAGAATGTTGTGGAAAAGTTCATTTATTTTAGTAATTCAGCTCAAATTGTGAAACTTGTGCATTAAATAAATTCAGTGTACACACATTGAAGTAGTTTAAGTCTTTGGTTATTTTAATTGTGATGATTTTGGCTCACATTGAACAAAAACCCACCAATTCACTATCTCAACAAATTAGAATACGTCATGAGACCAATAAAAAAATAATTTTAAGTGAATTGTTGGCCTTCTGGAAAGTATGTTAATTTACTGTATATGTACTCAATACTTGGTAGGGGCTCCTTTTGCTTTAATTACTGCCACAGCTTCTCCACCCTTCCTCCAGACTCTAGGACCTTGGTTTCCAAATGAAATACAAAACTTGCTCTCATCTGAAAAGAGGACTTTGGACCACAGGGCAACAGTCCGGTTCTTTTTCTCCTTAGCCCAGGTAAGACGCCTCTGACGAAAACTGTAGCCAAATTCCTTGACATGTGTGTGGTGGCTCTTGATGCCATGACCTCAGCCTCAGTCCATTCCTTGTGAAGTTTACCCAAATTCTTGAATCGATTTTGCTTGACAATCCTCATATAGCTGCGGTTCTCTCGGTTGTTTGTGCATCTTTTTCTTCCACACTTTTTCCTTCCACTCAACTTTCTGTTAA